>ML677364.1:40187894-40222595 GCA_007922305.1 Dermatemys mawii | reverse complement strand
CCCGCGGTGTTGGCCGGGGGGCCGGGCCCAGCGCGGAAAGCCCCGCGCTGTTGGCCGGGGGGCCGGGCCCAGCGCGGAAAGCTCCGCGGTCCGAGCCGGGGGCTGGGCCAAGCACATCTTGCTACTGGGCCCCGAGCCGGGTTGTCGGGCCGACCACGGCAAGTCGCGGGGCCCTGTGCTCCCGGCACCGGCCTGGGGTGCTGGGCAGAGCACGGCAAGATGCGGGGCTGGGCGGAGCGCTGCGAGCCGTGGGGCCCCATGCCCGGCTGAGCGGGTAAGCCAGTTTGGTGGGGGGGGGGTTCTTAGGTGGTGGGTGCTTGGGGTGGTGGTTAAGGTGTGGGGGGTCTAGGCCGGGGGCAGTCAGGGAACAGATGGGGGGCTAGATAGGGTGTGAGGTTCTGGGGGGCAATTAGGTTCTGGGGGGTGATCAGGGGACAAGGAAGGGGGGTTTGGACAGGTAGGGGTTCTGAGGGGAGTAGTCGGGGGGGGGAGTGAGTGGGGGTCAAATGGGGGCGGGGCCTTCCCTATCCGGCCCTCTGCACAATTTTGAAGCCCCGTGCGGCCCTCTGGCCAAAAAGTTTGCCCACCCCTGCTCTTTACTATTAATTAGTTTATAAATTTATCACTTCTTTCATTTCTCCTTTCCCATCTAGTCATTGTCTTTTTAATCCATAATAGAGATTTTACCCCACATTGCTAGTTGTTTAGTCATCTTTTCATTGCTAGTTTGTCTCCAAAATAGTTTCAGAGAACAAATATTAATAGCTTTGTAGCATTGAATGTTTGAAAAGAGATCCCACAACAATAATAAAGTACAGAAGAAGAAACTTGTATTTTAACAGTAATGTGTAATTCTGTCAGAGACCAGGAAAACTCTCAAGACAAGTAATTTCTTTTCTCCCCCATTGTACCCAGTCAAACTATTCTTGTCAAGGAAAAGAAATAGATTGAATTAAAAACAATTGCATGTACAATGCAGAGGGGCTGTTTAGGAGCAGTTAATGAAAATATTGCTTCAATGTGGCTATGATTATTAACTGAAATGTTGGCTACATAAAGTAAGTCTCTTTTAGGGGACAAAGTCAGTTTAGGCACCTGATTTTTCATTCATGACTTACGTGGGTAACTCAGTAATGCTCTAGATGCCCCTATTTCCATTTTTCTCTGTTCCCTTTTAGTCTTGCTTCCCCAGCCCATCCACAAGTTGCATTCAGCAGAATCTGCAGGAAACCCACAAAGATGAATACCAGGTATATATAACCTTTTCACAAGAGGCATATCGTATAGTTATTTAGAAAAACTTAAGAATACCAGAAAACTGCCAAGAAGTTGCTCAGTGGCATCACAACATCTTTGTATTACAGTACAGTAATCAAAAGACTTGTGACTCAGAAAGATCTAGTAATCATTGACACTGCTGCTAGTGTTCTTTTCAGATGTAATGGTGCAGGGCCAAACTGAGCTTCCTAATCTCTTGTGTATCTTTTTTTAAGTGTAGTGCAATTTGAAAGCAGTTACATTTTTAGAGAAAATGGCCTTGTTCCTCAGATTCAGTTCCACCTGCTGAGTGAAACCAACTCCTTCCTTAGTGTAGGAGAAAGGGAAGGAAGTGCCAAAGTAGACAGTACTGCACTAGATCTTCAGTATTTACAGTCACTGGCTGTGAATAGAGTGCTGTCAAGGATTTTTTCATCCTCTCCCAGCCAGCTCAAGATTTGAGAGCTGAAAGATGGATGAGTGTGTGTGCTCCAAGCACTTCCTAAATTGCATCAAGTATAAACTCAGCAAAAATGAAGATTTAGCCCAGAGTCTTTCTTCATACAGTTTTATGGTGTGCTTCAAAGTAGAGACTGTTCCTTTCTGGAGTTCAGTTATTGTGTATAGAAATATGCTTGATGCTCTAGAATTAAATAAGTGTGTGACCTGGAAACTCTAAATGGCGAAGGGCACAAAAGTGCATAGGGTTGTACAGGGATCCACTAAATAATAGTTCCCTGAAGGTTGGCATGTAAGGTGTATACCTAGTACCAGTTGCCCACTGGTTGTCATCGTAATTGCAAAATGTATGTCCCGATAATATTTAAAGAGCTATGTATCTATACTGAAATTTATGTCCTTAAGGTCTTGGAGTTAAGGCAGGTCACCAGAAGATGACATCTTTTGGAAATGTTCTCTTCAGTTGGGAGATGACAAATGCTTATCTCCCTATCTAGTAATTTGTTTATTTGTATAGTAAGCCAGGTGCAAGTTAAGAGATTATGAAATCTTGAGAGGGAGAGGGGGAGGGAGAAAGAGGAAGAAACAAACAGAAGGGGAGTGTCCTGATCATGAGCAAAGACACAGGATTGGTCTCATCTATCTGGGAATGCAAAGAGACTCACTGAATCCTTAAGGTAGGAGGCTAACTGACTGTGTCCATCTCATGAAATAAGAGTAACAGCCAGTCTGGCGGTAAAGCACTGTAAGGTGTTTTGGTTAGCAATACAATGCAAGATGTGAGAATTTCTTGTTAATTAAATCTAGGCTCTAGAATGCATGTTTGATTTTATTTTATATATAACCATTTATCTCCAATAATAATTATTGCTATTACTTGAATTTACAGGGTTTGTTAAATAAAAGTTTATTATTTATGTCATATAAACATAAGTTAGTGCTGTGTGTTAAGCAAAGCTGTGATCTGAGATGAAACTGGCAAGCTGGGATGTATTGTTTCTTTAGAAACAGTAAATCTTTGAACACTGTGAGTGTCCAGTAGACTAGAGTCTGGACTCCAGGAAGATGCTGCTTAGATGGTTCAAGGGTTGGGGTGTGAAAATTGCTAACCATATCAGGGGCAGCAAAACGTAGAGAGGAATGCCTGTGTTGCCCACTGGCAGTGGAGTTGCAAAGCTGACCCTTGGTAGACACAGAGAAGGCTTCCTCACACTAAGGGCAGGTAGTAGCAAGGTGCCTCTCAACCTGGGTTCCCCTGGGAAGCATTACAGTGTATTATATCTCAGAAGATTTAAGTTTTCAGAAGAGTTAATTTGTAGTACATTAAATGCTTGCTTCATTTTTTGTTTCTTTTTAAAGTGCCTATGAACAACACAGAGCAAAATCTGACAGTAACCCAGATTCCATATCCAGAAACGTGGTATGTGTTTTATGTAGACAAGTTTACCTGCGAGGAGAATTATGAAAATCCTGAATCCGAGGATATTCAATTTGAAATGGTGTTACTAAACCCAGATGCAGATGGGAATCCATTAGATCACTTTAGCGCAGGGGAATCGGGTAAGATTTTTTTTCTTGGAATTAAATCAATAAGATAAGGATCTGATCATCAAATCAGTGCTCACTGTGTTTAAAAAAATGTGTATTTGGAAAAATGGATGGCTAAGCCTGTCACTTTTAGGACAATACTTTCTCAGAGTGTAGGCAGTCCTGATGAATTTTTCTAACATGAACCTTTCTAGATTTTTAACCTGATTATCCAACTCTGGTCTAATTAAAGAAAGAAATGAATTTAAAAGGGTAATATCAGAGTGTCAACTTGTCCAGTGGTTATCTTGAAACAACTGGGATCTGCTACGGCATACCAAAGTTTTATGTTCCAGTACAAAGTAGTTGTGTTGTAATCCAGTGTGGGCCTTTTAGAAGTGGTTTTAAAAAAAATGATTTAAATGTTTATCTTCAGCGTGCTTTACATACATAAATTCTCAACTCCCCAAAATGGAATTGGCCTTGGTCAGTTATATACCTTTAAGAGAGTTCTTCATGTGTTAGGTTCTCATTTGTTGCATATTTAACAATCCTGATAATCTAATTCATCGTATACTTTATTCATTTGATAAGGTTAATTCTTTAGGTGCATTTATGGTTTTTATCTCTTAATGTTTTGCAAATTTTGGGAAGGTTTATTGCTTGTTTGGTTTTGAACTTTTCACCAACAATGTAGACTGCAGAAATCATAGAATATCAAGGTTGGAAGGGACCTCAGGAGATCATCTAGTCCAGGTATCGGCAACCTTGGCATGCGGCCCTGCAGGGTAAGCACCCTTGGCAGGCCCGGCTGGTTTGTTTACCTGCTGTGTCCGCAGGTTTGGCTGATCGCAACTCCCACTGGCTGCGGTTTGGTCCAGTAGGAGCTGCGATGAGCCGAACCTGCAGATGCGGCAGGTAAACAAACCAGCCGGGCCTGCCAAAGGTGCTTACCCTGCGGGGCCACGTGCCAAGATTGCCAATCCCTGATCTAGTCCAACGCCTGCTCAAAGCAGGTCCAATCCCCTATTAAATCGTCCAACAGATTTTTGCCCCATGTCCCTAAATGGCCCCTTCAAGGATTGAACTCACAACCCTGCATTAAGTTCTGTAATGGGTGCCTTTGAGCTTGGTCTCAGAATCATTCTATATAGATTTCTTTCATTGTACCCTATTAATATTTTCATAACACTAATATGGTATGGAATGTAGTGTATTAAATTTGTTGTATTGTTTCAGTCGATTGTTTGGCTGTGTTGTGGCAAACAATCATCATTGGCCTACTGTCATCTTAAACTTGATATCATTTCTCCCCATACACACACCCGTCACGCAGGCTCAAAACCTCATTGTCATCAATGATTCCTCTTTTCCCCCTGATACTTCTTCCCCATATTCAGGGTGTCACCAAATCATGTCAGCTCTTCCTGTACATCACTTCAAAAATCTAAGCTTTCTCTCTCTACCTCTAGAATGCACATGTCCAAACCTTGGTCCTCTTCTCTTCCCTGCTTCTTGTTTTAGTCATCTTCAATCCATACAAAGCATTGCTGCTAAAATCTGTACTTCATGGATCTCTCTGTGGCACTCCCCTCTTCATATCCATGTATAGGCTTATTCTTGCCTTTCATATTAAGGCTTGTATTGTTGAAGGAGCCTGAGTGGGATTAGAGCATGGAATTCCCTTGGGCTTCTTCTGCATCTGCACACTTGTATTCCCCCAAATGTGTTCCTGTTACCATTCTCACTCTGTGTGCTTGTTAAAGCCTTATTTCTGCCTCCTGTTTTTGTATCCTTCATCCACTTTGTTTTCATGCCTTATTCCATGCCTTCCATCCTTTATGCTTGGAATTTCCTCCTTCCTCGTGCATTATACACCTGGTCTACATGCAGTTTTTGTACTGATATCATGTTTCGGTAAAAAAACAAAAAAAACCCCACCCTTAAACAAAAGAGTCCTATCAATACAACCCTCTCCCACCCCCAAGTTATATTGGTACAAAGAAGCTATATTGGTTAAGGCACCATTAATGACTTAAGTGTCCACACTGTGCGGGTTCTACCACTGAACTAGCCAATATAGTTACAGTAGTGCAACTTATATTGAGACAAGCCCATGCTATCTGCACTAAATCTCTCCTTAGAAACATTGTAACTGCTTCCAAGAATTAGACATGTGTATATAGAAACCTTACATATGCAGAATACCTGACTACAGGTTGAAACTTCAGCTTTCATTGGGTATGTTTGAATTAGATTGTCTGAGTAATTTAGACTTTAACTCACTGAAGAAGGAACAGTGTCTATTTGTACAGCAGTCTACTTGCTGTTGCCACCCAGTAAGAAATCAGCCCTAGGAGCACTGTTTAATCAAATCTGACACCTTTGCCAATAAAATAGCCTAGATGTAGACTAATTCCCTTAATCATTTATTTAATCCTAGTCTTCTCCTCCTCTTCTTCGCCTTTCCCTTGATGCAAGGATGATCTCTGCCAAAAGGGTTCATTGGTGGGTTTTTAGGTGGCTGAGGAGCCCAATTCGTGCCCAGCAGATTTTCCCACAGCAGTGGCAGATGTGATGTTGGAGAAGACAGTTGTTGGCTGGATTGTTGTCTTTCCTTCCTCCATGAGCACGTCTGTTCTCCTCAAAGTGAGCTGTGAGTCAATGTATGGTGTGACTCCACTGTGTTCTGTTCCATGCCATGTCCTCCCAGGTTGTTGGGTTGATGCCTCCCATTTTAAGGTGTACTTTCAGTACATCTTTGGAGCGCTTTCGCTGCCCTCCGCAAGCCCTTCTTTCCTAACTTAACTGAGACAAGAGTACTTGCTTTGGGAGGTAAGTGTCAAGCATACGTACAGAATTGATGTTTCATGACCTTTGCTTCTACACTGCTAATTTTAGCTGCAGAGAGAATGCTGATGTTAGCGCGTTTGGTATTCCCAGATGATCCTGAGAATCCTTCTGAGGCAACGCTGCTGGAACTACTCCAGCCATTTGAGATGTCGTCTGTAGGTTACATAGGTCTCACACCCATAGGAAAAGGTGGCGATGACAACTTCCTGGTAAACCAAGATCTTGGTGACTGTTTGCAGATCCCTGTAATTGAAGACTTGTTTGAGTAGTCTTCCAAAGAATATGCTGGCACAGCAGATCCTGTATTTGATTTCTGTGTCAGTGCTGGCTGTTTGGGAGAAGTGGCTGCCAAGATACGGGAAATGGTCCACATTATCCAGAAGTTCTCCGCCAGTGGGGAACATAAGAACGGCCATACTGGGTCAGACTAAAAGTCCATCTGGCCCAGTATCCTGTCTTCTGACACTGACTAATCCCAGATGCCCCAGAGGGAATGAACAAGTTATCATCAACTGATCTATCCCCTGTCACTCATTCCCAGCTTCTGGCAAACAGAGGCTAGGGACACCATCGCTGCCCATCCTGACTAATAGCCTCTGATGGACCTAGCCTCCATGAACTTATCTAGTTCTGTTTTGAACCCTGTTATAGTCTTAGCCTTCACAACAGTCCCTGGCAAGAAGTTGCACAGGTTGACTGTGCATTGTGTGAAAAAATACTTCCTTTTGTTTGTTTTAAACCTGCTGCCTGTTTGTGGAGTATGAAGAGTAGTTTGTGCAGGTGTGGGCTGGTAGTATACCTTGGTTTTCCCGATGTTGAGAGAGACAGCCAAGCTGTGATAGGCATCTGCAAAAAGATTTAGTGTGCTTTGCAGGTTGGTGTGTGTCTGTGAATGACACAGTTATCTGCATACTGAATGCCAGTGATACCAGTTCTCATGAGCTTAGATTTTGTTTGGAGATGTTGGAGATAGAGGAGTTGGCCATCCATATGATACTCAATCCCGATTCCATCAGGACTGCGGTCGCAGATGAGAATCAGGATCATGGCAAAGTAAATGGAGAAGATTGCTGGAGCAATGACACATCCTGGGTTGACACCATTGCGAATGATGAATGGTTTTGCCTCGAGCTTTTGCACAAAATGATGGCGGTCATCCCATCATGGAGTAGTCTGATGATGGAAATGAATTTCTGTGGATAGCCAAAACTGCACCTCACCTTCCATAGGCATCATAATTGAGAGAGTCAAAGGCCTTGGTTAGGTGGATGAATGCCATGAACATTCCTGGTGTTGCTCTTTGCACTTCTCCCGAATCAGTCACGCCATGAAGATCATGTTGGTTGGCCTTGGGATGGCCTGAAGCCACACTGTGATTTGGGGAGGAGTCCCTTGGCAAGGGGGAGGAGGCAGTTTAGTAGGATCTGGGCAAGGATCTTCCCTGCAATGCAGGTGAGGGCAGTACCTCTATAATTCTCGCACAAAGATTTGTCCCCTCTCTTGAATATTGTAACAATGTTGCTGTTCTTAAAATCATGTGGAATTCCTTTGCAAGTCCAGGTTTTGTCGAGGATTTGACAAAGTTTGTGCTGAAGCATTGTTCCACCCACTTTAAAACCTCAGCTGAGATGCCATCTGGGCCTGGTGCCTCGTGATTTTATTTATTTATTTATTTATTTATGGTCTAGGTGATGGTACGCCTGTCTTCCTCAGAAGATGAAAGATCAGCAAAGTGTTGCATTGCTGAGCATTGTGGAATAAGCTCAATGGTGTCTTCAGAGACCATGGATTCAGAGTTTAGCAGGCTCTCAGAGTGCTCCTTTCAGCATTGTCCATGAGGAGGGTGGAGCCATCCTGGGAACATAAGGGGGTTTGGCCTTTGGAGCTTGGCCTATTTGTAGCTTTTGTTGCTTTGAAAGAAAGCTTCTCCTGTCATCCTGATCTACAAACCTCTGGATCTCAGAGGCTTTGTTTTTAATGTCATGGATTTTGGACTTCGGCTTTGAGCATGTGATAGTCCTAGTAATTCTTTAAGAAAAATATAAGATTTATGGTACAAATCCAGAATGTACTGTATGAACTCTGTGCCAATGAAATTTCAGTTAGATACGTCTAAATCATCAAGGACAGAATAAAGCAGAGATTCCCCCTATAGCTTGGGACCCAGCTTCTGAAACCATACAGTTATGGCAGTTCCATCTTTTATTTAAAAAGTGCAAATTTCCAGTCTTCAAGGTTGCAAAGAAAAGTTTGAAGAAGTGCCCCATGCATAACAGAGGCAGGGCTGATGTGAACTGCCTTACATAGCTCAATGAAGAGTTAACTCCAGGGTCCACTGTCTTGGGTGGCCTCACCAGCAGAACCCTAACAGGAAAATACATTACAGAAAAAGAAGAGTGCAGTGAACCTGGCATGCACTCCCACCCAAATAGATTTAGCCCAGCAGCTGAGCTAAGTACTGGTTGTCCTCTTGCTACTCCCAGAGGCGGGAATGTGTGGGGGGAGGGGCCATATGCACCTGCCTGTCAGAGGAGAGGAACCCCCATGTCATGGTGTTTTGAGGGTTCCAGATTGTATTAATCCAACCTGTAAATCAGTTTGCATGAAATTTTCACTTTCAGTGGAGCTATTTATGCAGTAAGGAGCAGCTCAGTGCGAGTAAAAGTGATAGAATCTGGTACAATTACACATATTTTCCCTATAAAATAAAGAACTATGAAGTAAAAAGAAAAATGGATAATCTAGATGAGAAAAGCAGAAGAGTCTATTTAAAAAAGGTTTGAAATGAGTATTTCCTTATTAGCTTCTTAACAATTGAGATGTAAGTAGGCTATAGTTCCATCCACGTTGTGTATGTCCATTACGAGGGAGGGATAGCTTAGTGGTTTGAGCATTGCCCTGCTAAACCCAGGATTCTAAATTCAATCCTTGAAGGAGCCATTTAGGGATCTGGGGCAAAAATCTGTGGGTGAAATTGTGGCCTTTATTGTGCAGGAGATCAGACTAGATGGTCTTAATGGTCCCTTCTGACCTTAAAAGCCTATGAGTCTTTTGACTACCTTCAATCTTGATCTCTAGCTGCACTGGCAAATGTTCATACTTCATCCAACGCAGATTCCCGTCTTTGGTTAATAGATATGGAACATGTAAGCTTGTTCTTGATTTCCTGTCCCATTTAACGAACTGGTTGGAAATTCTGTGACAGAACTGTTTTCCATCAGAGAATGTAGATTGTTGAAATCAAAATGTTCTATGGAGATGGTCCAGTTTCAGCAAAAGTCTGATAGAAACCAGGTAGGTTTTCACTGGAAACATGCTGGTTTCCTGCCAGCTCACCCATCAAGCTCATTAGCAGACTGCCTGGCTTGCCGAGAGGGAACCAAAAGCCTGATTTCCCCCTGACTGGCTCTCAAGTTTGAGGCTCCTTAGTAGCTTGTGCTCCCAAGGTTTGTGGCTCCAAGGCAGCCAGCCAGGTGATCTGCCCCAAACCAGGGATCCCAGGGCTTTTCCTTTCACAGAGAATTTTGAAACATTTGGTTTCCATTCCAAATTGGAACTAAACCAGATTTCAAAATTTCAGAATCTTTCCCGGAATGGAATTATCTTTCTTCACACAACATTGCCTTTAACTTCTCGGTTGGACACAGGTGTGTGTTCTCTGGGCTAACCATACTTCATTTTACATGGTGTAAGAGTGACACCCAGTGGTTAGATAGGCTTACCTCAAGTGTTTATTGGATGTCTCTCCTCATCTCAGATCCTTTCTTTGAAGATAAATAACAGTTTAAACTTGAACCTATTTATTGTAGAAGTTCCTGACTACCCATTGAACTAGGCTATTGTTTACTTTATAGGTAGGATTAGATTTTTATTGGTAAATATTGGTAAATGTCAACGTCACTATAGACACACATGACCAAAAAAAATTCCAGCAGTGATGATAGAAATTTACAGATAGGCAAAGTAAAAAAAAATTGTCTGAGAATTTATCATTTGATTTAAGAATATTTACTTTTACCTGTTGCTGACAATTTATTTTTTAATAGTTGTAAAGCTTTAACTTTTTGATTCTCAACTGTCATTAAGTAATTGTTTGACCCTCCCAATAATTTTGTGCAACTGTGAAAATTTAAATTGCTAAACATAAAAAAGGCTTAAAAGTTAACATCAATGTTATCTGTCAAAGTTAGAAAAAAAATCAAATTCTGCCAAGCCTATTTATAGGCTATTTTCAATAATTCTTACATATGTTTGCATTTTTTTAAAGATAAATTATTTACAGAATGCCTCTTTATATTGCAGATAGGTATTTTTGATGGACAACGACATTACAGGTCAATTAAAGACCAGCCACCTCTAAGAATTAAACTGACATATGAAGATTTTTTTTTTTCTATTACTGTGTGGGAAGGATAAGAGAAAGTAGTTGAATTCTAATCTATCTTTACTATCACTTTTATGGTTGTTATGTAGTAACAACTGCATAACTTAGTTTTGCTTGTCTTATAGCAAGACATCTTAGTTACGTACCTTAATTCATTTTATTAAATTAAACTGCATTTCTTCTCTTCCCAGGATTACATGAATTCTTTTTCCTACTTGTCCTAGTGTACTTTATAGCTGCTTGCATATATGCTCAATCACTATGTCAAACCCTTAAGAAAGGTGGACCTATGCATACTGTCTTAAAGGTGCTGTCAACAGTATTATTGTTTCAGGCTGGCTCAGCATTTGCCAACTACCTGCATTTCTCAAGGTAACTTTAATTAGTTGTCTTTCCATTTTCAAATTCCCTTAAATGAGGAAGGAGGCAGCTGTAGAGATCATTAAGGCTAGAGGTAATGATGGTCATGACCTGTGTTCCCTCTGAGCTGTGTGGTTGGGTGGTCGCCTAGGAGCGATTCAGGTGCTATACACTTAGCGCACATCCAGCAGCATGTGTTCAATTGCCCCTCCCCCCTGCTACTTGCAGGTACATTGCTCCTGCAGCTGTTCCCGGGACCCTTCTGTTGACTATGCAGAGTAGTGGGGGAGAGGGGTGCTGATGTCAGGGTCTCCCACTCCACCTGCCCCTATACTCCATCTCCACAGAGCACGGGAGAGGGGACAGCCTGACTCAGGACTCGGAGCAGGAGTGAGCTGCTGCAATCTGAGGTCTGAACGAGCCTTCCCTTCCCAGGGAATGAGTGCCTTAAAGAGACAACGCACAGCATCTCTCAAACTTCCCCAGCAGCCAGCACACACACACACCGTCTCTTTCACACTCACTTCCCAAACATACTTGTGTTGTTGTTGTTGTTGTTACTTCTTCGTACTTTCTGCTGTGTACATATATTCTCTGTAATTTTATTCTTTCAAAGTGTGTTGTTTTACTTTTTGGCTGGTCTATGCATTTCATAATTTTTTTCTCCTACACTTAAATTTAATTCTTTGAATAGTGAGTTCTAAAATGCCTAACCTGTCCTGGCTGGAGTAATTATCCCTATGGTAATTTTTTTTAAAAAATATATATCTAGGTTTTTGTTGTAGGAGCAGCAGTGATCTGTATCCGATGTATACCTGTATTCTCAAAAGTCTGTTACACTTCCCTTCCCTGCCCCCCCTTTGCCTCCTCTCCCTCTTTGAATACCTGCAAAATGGCTTTTCCCCATCCCTCCCTCCTGGAGTGCTTGTAAGATGAATGGGCTGTTTTAACAGCTAGAAGACAGAAGAGTTCCAATAGTAGACAAGGTGTCTGGGACTCTTAGTTGGGTAGCAATCACACACCCAAAGAATGGACACTGCATGGGATGTGACCAGCCAAGTCAACTCTAGTCGCAGACCTGGAACTGGTCCTTAAAAGGGGAAGGTGCCATGTGCGCGCTCTCTCTCTCAAGCTTGAACCTCCCAAGAAGGCCCTTCGCCCGGACCAGCTGAGTTGCATTCCATCTGCCTTGGGAAGATTTACCCTCATCACACCATCCATTGCTGCGCTGTTGCACACTTACCCTGAAAGATCCTGACACCTCCAGTGCAGTGCCTGTCCTGGGAGCATGAGTATGCGCATGTGAGTGTGACCCCCTCCCCTTTCTGCCCCCCCACCCCCTCTTCTTTGGAACTTAGCTATCAATGTAATAAATGTGCTGCTTTCTGCCAAACTCTGGTGGGTCATTAATCCTCCCTAAGCTTAGTAGCTGGCCCAAATTTTGGGCAACAGGTTTTTGTTTCTACTGGGGCCGCACATCTGCATATACCTCAGTGCACGTAATAAAATTTATTCTGCACATGGAAGGAAAAAATTAGAGGGAACATTGGTCATGACAAAATGTGTAGGGTTGACTTATTACGACTATGTAGTTACTTAGCTATATCTATAAGAAGGAAGAGAAATATAATACTGACTAATTTAGACCATTTATTATCTCCTTTTTTTATTAGTTACGCTAAAGATGGAATAGGGGCACCTTTTATGGGAAGTCTGGCAGAATGTGAGTATGCTTAAGATAACTTACTTTTTTCAACATGTTTATGCAGAGTAACGTAGAGAAATCTGTTAAGTGTATTAACCAATGCTAACATTAAGATTCTGATCTCAGGTCTATATCACAACTTTATTTTAAATATACGAAGTGCAGCTATCTCTTTGAAAATAATGGCTTTTTTCTGGGTATTTTTAAGAATTATGTAATTAAGGTGTGATTTAAGAATGCCCTAAAACCTAACCTTACAAACATTTAAGCATATACCTTTTACTCATGCAAATATTCTCGTTTAAATCTAGGGAACTATCATATGAGTAAGGTTATCCACACACTGAAGCATTTTACTGGATTAAATTGTTAGTATGTGTTTTCTTGAGTACTAATGCATTTTAAAAATGTATATCCATTTTATGGAAGCTGCATATCTATACATAGAATAGATTTTAATGGAAAATTAGGTGTTTTATGGCACAAGTATTTTAAGATTAGAGCTGTGCCAAAAAGTTATCCTAAGACTCAGTATTAGCACAAAGCAGCTTTCTTGATTTCATCCAGCTTTGCTGAATGTCTAACTGGAACCAAAACATCCTAGAGCATCCTGTCCCAACATGCACTAGTTATGTATAATCTTGGCTGGCTTCTTCACAGGCTGCCGCTGCTTTGGTTGTTCTGAAGTTCTGGTTAGAAATGCAGAGGGATTCTTTCCAAGATAATATATTTGCCTTTCTACTTGACTGAAACTTTCCAAAAAACTGGCACTCAGGTGCAACATGCAGTGTAAGAACCTAAATTGCAAAGTATCTCCTCACAAGTTGTCACAAATCTTATCCTGCTGTTCTGGACTTCCACAGACCTCTGGCAGCCAAATTGGATGTCCTTTGGAATCTTTTTGGGAACTCTAGTGCAGCCCATTGTCCCGTGCTCCCTTTACTCAGTGACTATTAAGTGACTTGTTTGCAGGATTTTCTATCTTAAAATAGAGGGCTTGAAAAAATTTGTCAGATACCTACTCGCTGGAGGAATAAACCTACCTAACCACAGGTAACTACAACAGACAAGAGAGGAACTCCACCAGTGAGGCTCAGTGGCAAAAGCTAGATGAGAATCCCTGACCTCTCATCTACCATCCATTTGTTTAATATAAATCCCAGCGCCTTCCCCTTGGTCTGGACCTTACTGAGGGGCTCCCTAACAGCTAGTAAGTGTCAGACATTTTTAAGCCAGGGACTACTTAAATTAAGGGACCACTTGTATTACTGACTGATCAACTGTGGGAGTAAGGATCATAATCTGGCCTTTCGGAAGGAAATCATACATACTGTATTAAGTGAATATGTTTGCTGAAAACTGAATAAAGGATTTGAAGTTGTGTGATGAAATGATGCAAATAAATTTTAGGCTCATGTCACCGTCTTAGAATATTAACACTTACTAGTACACACCTGATAAAGTAGATCCCATAGTTTTGTCGCCAGAGGCCTGTAATCAGATTATTTTATCTGGATATAAAGGTGTTTAGATGGAAGGTTTAGAACTTGTACAAGTTTTATACTAGATCCCACTTTTTGACCCATTCAGTGAGCAGAAATCTGATAGGGAGTTGATCAGGTTGTCATTAAGTTATGGAAATTCCTGTAGATAAAGTTCCATTTCATTAAACAGCAGGGATTCAATTTCTATGCAAAATAAAGGAGTCATTGATTGTTGCACTACTTTGGTAAGTGTTTTACAAATCAATGTGTATGAAAGTGTGTGTGTGTTTTTAGCTTTAAGGGTGACATATTTTCTTCTCTGCCACTATGACATGGCATATAAGTTTTGTATACTGTCTCTAATTAGCCAACAGAAATACTATCCAGAGAGTCCATAATACTTGCAGTTGAAATTAACAGCCTCTTGGTGGCAGCTGGCCCCACAGTACTTACATTAATTCTTCATTTTGGACAGTTGAACTAGTGAATCCGCACTAACTGTGCATCAGCCATGTGATTAAACCCTTTCTTTGGCCTCCAGAGGTGAGGTTAGCTGGAGTATATGGACCTACTCAAACTTCTTTGCTGAGGCCATTGCTGTGCACTTTCCTGTACATTTTGGGTTGCTATGTATTGTGGGTTTTAAATTCTTTTATTTGAAGGAGTATTTACACTGCAGCCTCTACCAGATCTTCATATCCTCTTAATTCAAGGGCATAGTTTATTATATTTGTCCCATTATCTTTGCTTTAAGAATAGTTTAAAGGTGTTTTCCTCCCTACTCCTTTCTTTTTATGATACTAGTTTCAAAAAGAAGCAGGAGGGCAGAATGAAAGGATTAAGTATGGAAGGTTTCTTACTGCCTCACTCACAGTTTTGAGGCATGGATAATACCAAGTGTAGGCTGCAGAAGTGCAACAATCTATTCTAGCTGCTACTGCTGTCAAAGAAGTTGGTTTTTTTTTTTTTTTTATGTAAAGGGTGAAATCCTGGGCATACTGAAATCAGTGGCAGAACTCACATTGACTTCAGTGGGGCCTGGATTTCGCTCTAGGTATCCGATTCTGATGCTATCCCAACATCTTTCTACAAGATCTCTTACAACGTAAGGGCATGTAACTTCACTTACGTGAATAGTTCCATTAATTTCAAGCACTCTGAGAAGTCAGCAGATCCTTTTAAGTTTAGGCAACTTCTGAATGTGAAACTCAAACAGTGATTTTTCTGGATATTGAACAGCCTGGTGAAGGGAGTAGATGATGAAGAAAGCAGGTAAATTTCATAACTGCTGACCTTGTGAATGGATCTACTCTGAACTTTGATACTGCTGTGGGATAGACGTTTTAAAAATCTTGTCAAACAGTAAGGTAACCTTTTTGGTCTCAACCAAATTTCACAAGTTATCAAAGGGGACAAAAATAATATGATTTTATCCAAGAAACCACTTTGTTTCCTTTTTTCCACAATGCAGCAAGACACACTGAGCTACCAGGAGAGTTTATTCAGTTCTCAGTCTGGTATTCCCCACACACAAATGCCACAGAACCTTTCACAGTTTCTATCTCTGAGCTGTGATTAAGAGAATCTGTTTGTCCGTAGCTTGTTAGTAGAGAAGAGATTATCTTTAAGAAGGATAGAGTAGTCACTTTTCTTATTTGCCTAGTTTTTTCAGGCAGCGTTGTTTTCAGTCACCTCCCTGTTTTTGATTTTTGTCTGCCATGGCAGATGAATTCCATATCTGCAGCCAAATACTGATGGCATAATGAAGTTGATAATGTCACTCTACAGGATAGCTGTCAGAGTTTGTTCTTGAAGCAGTTGACCCAGTACTGAAGCCTTGATTTCAAATAACCAAAATAATTCATGCTGCCTCCTGATCTACAAGCCTGGAAACCTAATATTATTTTGCTCATATAAATGTGGTTGTATTATTTTAAAGATAGAACTTAGTACATCTTTATTAAAATGGCCTGAAAAATTTTAAATAAGCAAAACGAGCAGTCCAAATACCAGAATCATTATGGGTCAATAAATTACCTTTAATGCTATATAAATCTCCGGTGCAGTATCTTGTATCTTAATTATTTAACATTTATGTTTTGATATTATTGCCAAACATCAAGAAAATACTCTCACTCACCACCATTTAACATAAATGTAATCCCTTCAGGGGTGTATAGCCCATAACATTTTGAAGACTTTGTGTGTGTGTGAAAAGTATTTAAATTTGTCTGTGATGCAGAAATGCTGCCATTTCATGTGTTAATATTTGTGTTCAAAGTTTTTGTCTCAGTCTTCCATAACAAATTTACTCAGTTTATTAAAACTAGAGATCTGATTGATCTAGCAAAGCTACACCAACACTGTCAGAAACTCAACCCAAGAGCTGCAAGTCAAGAAATGTTCTTTCTGGATGGTTCATTTGGTGCTGGTGGTAATAAATATGTGACTGGAGTGTCTTGGTAATCCATTTTCCTCTCCCCTTGCAGTAGCATCCTTGGAAGGCTAATAAGAGTTAAAGGTGTTTTTTAAAAAAAGAAAAAATCCCTTCACTGGAGTGAGCAGATGTGACAGCACACAAATGCACACAGGGATCAGAGTTACTGATTAAGAAGGTGCTTGTACACGTTGCCACTAGGTGGAGCCAAGGAGGAGCAAAAAAATGGATAAGCTCCCACAGTGAAATTAGGAAAAAGAAAGTTTTATTTAAATTCCAAAGTTAAACCAGGTAGGTGAGGACTAACACTCCAAATTAAGTGTTGGTCCGGGTTAGTCACAAGCTAAGTTAGGAAGCCCATGTCAGTCTTTGGTTATTCCATAGACAACTCAGAAACAAAACCCCCTCAAGTTTTTCCTCAGGTTTTCTCTTACCTCACTGAGGCCTGGACACATCCTTTCCCACTCACCAGCTGGTCCAGCCTCTTATAAAATGAGCCATTTCACCAGCTAGTAGAAGACCTCAGACCTTGCAAATCCAGTTTCCTCAGACGTTGGAAAGAGCGTCTTCTGTTTTGTAAAGAAGCCCCTCTGCCTTTGTAATCTTCTTGATTGTGTACTATAGGTGAAGGTCGTTCCCTTCCACATACACACACCCCACCCTGGATTTGACCACGGCAGTAGGTGCCACAGGATAGGGTTATTTTCATTTGCTGTCTCCAGGGCAAACTGCTCATCCCTTAATGCCACGGCCTAATATGGGGTTTGTGCCATGGGACATAGTAATTTTTCCAATTATGCCTGCATTTTAAATATGAACGGTCAGAGTTTGTCCTCACTTCCACCAGTGAATTGGAATCAGTATTTAAAGAATAGAATTTGTCCTAAATGTGTTTTTCTGTGCAGGTGAAGGTAGTGTTCCTTAAGAAAGATTCAGCTTAATTTCAAAAAAAATTACACTGCAGCAATCTGATCTTGGAAATAAAAGTCCTGCTGGATAAGTACGGGAACCCATTCTAATATAGTTTGTATTTGCAGGGTAAAGACATACTTAGTAATTGATATATAGACTTCAGTTTTAGTTTCCTGACCTTACAAACAGATTCATGAAGGTGGACGCTTGAGCCTGTGCATAGTCTCTTGTCTTCAGTGGGATTCTGCATGTATATAATCATCTGCCTGCATGGAGCTAATTGCAGGATTAGGACCTTAGTAAGGGAATGTTGATAATGATGTAATTCACAATTGATTTAAATAAAATTCCACACAGAGAATTATCCACAGTATGGAAATCATATAGTCAGTCTCAAAGTCTATAGTGTTTAATTAAGAGTGAAAATTATATTGAGAAGTGTCCGTTTTACAGTAGTTGATTTACCATACAATTGCCACTTTACTCTCTTTTTCTGCTAGAGAAAGGAATTGCCATTATGTTGTTGTGACTACATTAACTTTCTTTCATTCCCGCTAGTGTGTGACATAGTCTGTCAGATACAAATGCTGTATCTATTGCTGAGTTTGTGCATGGGTTGGATGATAGGCAGAATGAAGAAATCTCAAAGCAGACCACTTCAGTGGGATTCCACTCCAGCGTCCACTGGCATTGCTGTAGTAGTTGTTGTAACCCAGGTTTGTATTTCTGTTGACTTTTCTTGCTGTACTGTACACAAACTGTAGTACTGTTACCTGAGCAGCTGCTACTAATAACTTTGGCAGAAGTGTATTGATAAGTATGACAGAACTGGGAACATTCCATTTCAATGTTTTTTGACTTTGGTGAACGAACATCAAAACCTTCAGTCTTTTTTTTTTTTTTTTTTTTTTAAATTCAAAAATATTTTGAAGATAAATAACAAAAAAGCAAAAGAGTAGTAAGGGGTGAGCAAACTTTTTGGCCCGAGGGCCACACTGGCATTACAAAACTGTATGGAGTGCAGGGTAGAGAAGGCTGTGCCTCCCCAAACAGCCTGGCCTCTGACCCCCTCCCAGTTCTCGCCCCCCTCAGAAGCCCCCACCCATCCAACCTCCCACCTGTTCCTTGTCCACTGACCACCCCCTCCTGGGACCCCATCCTCTATCCCTCAGCCCAGACCACTTCCCACAGCTCTCATTGGCCTCGAACTGTGAACCACAGCCAGAGGGAGTGGTGACTGGCCAAACCTGCAGACGCTGCAGGTAAACAAACTGTCCCGGCCCGCCAGCAGCTTTCCCTGATGGGCTGCATGCCAAAGGTTGCCAATCCCTAGTTTACTGCTTAGCGTCCTCAGTTCAGGATACTGAGATTAGGGTATTTAGTGGTCTTTCAGATCCTTCTGGTAGAATTCTTGAGCTCTTTGAATGCAGAATTGGTCCTGCAAATATAAAAATTGTCTAGGACATATACTGAAATGAGTTTATTTAATTTACATTAATTCAAGTCAATTTAGAGTAGCAAATAAACCATTAACTTTATAGTAAATCTTATCTTATTGGGCTACCTAAAAAAGTAATTAGAAATAGAGAAGAGAGAATCTGAAAAGCACAGAGAACTGGAGGAGCAGAGAGAAACTAGAGACTGTTATGAAGGAAAGTAATGTTGCCAGCATGCAGCTGCTGGTATTGGAAGGGAGCCAGAAGTGGACTGGCACAAGATTTTTGGCCATCTGTGTAACTAGTACTGGTCCCAAAGAGAAATTAAATGGAGCCTTGAAACTCTCTTACTAGTAGTGTTGGTGTTCCTTGCTAAGTATGAGCCTGAACCAAAATCCACCAAAATCAATTGGGAGTCTTCCCATTGGTTTCAGTGGACTGTGGATGAGGCCCAGAGTCGCAGAGAAGGTGCTGGAGAGATTATACTAATTCAAGTAGGAGAGGGTGTCAGTTTTTGAGAGCTAGTTCCTGTGGGCCTAATTCTGCTGCTATTGAAGTCAGTTGGCAAAACTCCCATTTCAATGGAAGCAAGATTGTTGTTCTCCATCAGGTACCTCTCAAAGGAGAAAATGGAATTTAGCTGCAGCTTTGCTGCTCTAGGTCACTACATTATTTGAAATTTTAAATGAGTGAATTTTTCAAAAAATGAAGTAAGTCAAGAATCAGACTCGTTCCCTGCTAACAGATGCATCAGTTGTACTTAATGAATTAATTGATGGTACCAAAGGAACAGTTCTAGCTCTGTTGCTTTTCGTAGCATGATAGTTTCAGGGAAGAATACAGAATTGTGGCTCTTGTGCTGATAGCTGGCATCATGATCCTATCATAAATAGAGTTAATTATGTGGAGAAATGTAACATGTAGGTGCAATATTACTCAATGTATTTTGTTATTGTTTTGCAGAGTATTTTACTAATTTGGGAGCAGTTTGAAGATACTAATCACCACAGCTACCATTCACACCACAGTTTAGCAAGTGGACTTCTTATTGGTCTAAGAGTTTGCCTGTCTCTGTTATTGGCCTGTGGTCTCTACCAGATCATCAGAGTGGAGAGAAGTACACTCAAAAGGGAGTTCTATATCACCTTTGCCAAAGTAAGGGTCCCATCTGGAAAACTAATCCCTTTCTTTGTAAATATTCTTGTGGTATTCTATTGACTGGACTATGCTTTACCTCCATGGGAGAGTTGTTTATTAAGGATTCGATTTGATTAAGTAAATTGTATTATTTCAGTGTACACGGAGTAGTTAAATTTGATGTGATAAGCATTAAGTGTGACCTAAAGCATAAAGTGTAGTTTTCGTTCTGTTGATTGATTGCAGAACAATGGATATTAAAGATGCAAACATGGAAACATAATCCCACTAATTGTCATATCTATTTTCTCTATTGACACATCATAGTAAATGATGTAAAATGCCATTATTCTTTTTCAGGGCTGCATCCTGTGGTTTTTGTGCCACCCGGGTCTTGCAACCATTTCCATGCTATTTAGAGACTATCAAAGAGAGAAGGTATGTATTGACAAGATAAAAACAATATGGGATTTGGTTAGAAATTCTGCATAAGATGCAGAGGAGCTCTTCCTTCTGCTGGGTTTTCTTTTATTAGAAAACTCATGTTCCAAGGCCTCTAACCTCTACATTCCCAAAGTAACTCATGGAGTTTTAGCCGTACCACTCTAATTGACACAAATGGGAATCATGTGGCTGAAACTGCATGTCTTATGAAATGTAAAGGTAATGTGTTTGTAGGAAGAAGGAGGAGATGCTTGCTAAGGTAAAGCAAAAAAAATGGTTCTAGTAAAAAAACAACTTTTGTCTTTTTTTTTTTTTTTTTTTTTTTTTTTTTTTTTTTTTTTTTTTTTTTTGCCAACTTTGTTTTAAAAACATCTGGGGAGGCTTTTAGACTAAAGATTTTTTTTTAAAAAAAAAGAATTAAGTGGCTAAGGAGATCAGGAAAACCACAGCTGAACTATATTCTTTGGATAAAAGTATGTTCTCTAAATATGTAATTCATTTTGTAAACTCTCTTAATAATGAAAAACAAAGATGGATTTATTTGGCTTTCTTGTTGCTTTAATATGCTGGAAGCTAGGGAGCTAGTGTGTGGAGCCTGCCACACTCAGATAAAGTACACCATCGTTCTCAGGTGGGTGAGTACATCATTCCAGAGCAGAGTTCTCTCATTCCTTGCGGTTAATGCAGCGTATATATGAGTGTGGAAATATTTGCTGAGACTGAATCATTATGTATGTAGAAAATATGCTACTAAAAATATAGAAGAAATGTAGCCCATAATTTACTTTTAGGACTTCGATTCCTGTAGCTGCATTAGTCAGGACATTCATTTTTTTGCTGGCTGAAAACTTTGATGCTGAGGGGTTTTCAGCTCTCTTGTGGTAGGATTCAGTGCAGTTCTTTGTGATATGTAGAAATCTGGTAGGACACTGTAGGAGGATTTCTGTTCTTGAGTACTGGAGAATTTTGATCACTGTGCTTGAGCAACTACAGCTCTGAAATGATGAGGATTTAACATTGTTTGCCTTTGAATTAAAAATATAGAAAAAGATGTGCTCACTGAATGTCACATTCAGTTGAGAAAAACAAATATTTAAAAAGATTTATATAGAATTTCCCCAAAGTGCCTACACATGCAAGTAAACTCTCATACCCAGCTCACAAGTGTGGTAACTGTTAACGTGCACGTCACTTACAGATGGAGAAACTGAGATTAAAAGGCCTGGCCTACGCTAGAAAATTAAACCAGTAAATCACCACTATTGGAGCTCCACAGATGGAGACTGTACTGCAGACAGGGCTCATTTTACTGCTGTGTCATCTAAAGGCTAAATTCACAAGGGGGACTTAGGCATCGCAATGCTCAGGGTTGGTCTGTAGTTATTCACGCTCTCCCTCTTTAGCCCAATGACTCTGTAAGTATTGATACAAAGTGGAACAGCTGAGGAGATTGAGAGCTGCACCTCAGAAAACCTTCCTGTAACCAAGTGGTTAGGGCATTCATCTGGGAGGTGGCAGAGTTAGGTTCAAGTCCCTGCTCTGAATCGGGCAGAGGAGGGATTTGAACCCAGGCCTCCTGCATCTTGGGTGAGTACTCTAAACACTAAATTACAGAGTATAAGGATATATGGCCATAGCAATAGTGCCATCTCCTCCAGCCATCGTTGCATGTTAGGCATGCTAAGAGCACATTGACCAGACTTGGCCCTGCTGGAGGGTTTGCTCTGCCCCTTGAGAATTCCACCAGAGTTTTTACGTGAGGCAAGCTCTAATTAGTTCAGCGGTGTCAGGACTTAAATGGCTTTGTCCATGACCAGGGGCAGAATTTTAGGTGCCTCATGGACTTTGTCAGTGGAAATGTAGGCACTTATGGGATTAAGCAACAGAGCAGTGGTTTTGTGAATGCCAGTGGTCCCTTGTTTGTGGTAAACTACAAGACTGAGCTTTCCAAGAGCCAACACAGGCAGAAAGGTTATGTGACTTGTCCAGGGCTACCCACTGAGCTTGTGTAGATTCAGGATTACTAGTCAATGGATCCCAGACCCATGCAGTAGCAAAAGGTGTGCAGTAAGCTTCATTGTGCTTATAAAATAAAGTTAACTGATTATTTTTATTTCTCTTTCCCCCACTCCATTTTTTTGTCTTTAGGTTGTTACCATAGGTGTTATCCTCTGCCAGTCCGTCTCCATGGTTATCCTCTACAGACTTTTTCTGTCTCATAGTCTATATTGGGAAGTGTCTTCTCTGTCATCAGTGACATTGCCACTGACCGTGGCATCTGGACATAAAAGTCGACATTACTTCTGAGATCTATTTATGAAAGAATACAGTGCAATAATGACCCAAATACAGCTATTTTCATCGGGTCAGTGTGCTACATCAGTTTCTCTGGAAAAACTGAATCATAAAATCAGAGTACATCACTGATCCAGGATCTGAACTATTCCCCATACTAGGTATATTGATGTAAAAAAAAAAGTGGTATGAAAATATATTTAAAATTTGAATGTTTGAATAGAGATTGTTTTTGTGGCACATGTGGTGCTGTGTTGTATGACGACAAAGGAGGACAGACTTAATCTTTCCCATTCGGAGCCACAGTGTTTTCACTCTAAGAACTCCATGACTTTGTATCAATATTAAGTTTGAAGGCCTAGAAGAATCCAGTCCTTTAAATGGCTGTGAGCTCAAACAAGTCTGAAATAAGCCAGTTATGAAATCAGTGTAATACACTGAATAAAAGTTTGCTTTTCTATTTATTCTGTAAAAGAAAACGCATTTTCTGCTTAAATTTAAGACTTGAAAAACAAAATTGTTCTAGAAACCAATGTAAAATGTTTACAGCTAACTGTGCAGTAAGCTTTTTTTCATTATTTGTGCAAAAGGAAAAGCACTTTTTTTCCCACCAATGTTGTTGTTAGTTCAGTTTTTAACTTGAGTAGCCATGGGGTTTTATCCATAACACTTTTAAGAGAAATGTTACTAAAAACATAACATAGATGTGATGGGCAAAGTGATATTTGAGGCTTTAAAAAGGTGGCAACACTAGTAATAAAAACAGCAGGCTTGCTTTTTTAGGAAAGAATGTGTAATGTGGTACTAGAATTTTAATCCTGATATAATTCATTTCTCTTACATTGAGGATTCAATCATAATTAAGCCATATACAGAGATTAAATTAACAGAAGCATTTCAAATAAATGTTGGTTTCAGTCATCAACTACTCATGTATTCCTGCCCAAGGATACTTAATCAGGATTAAATTTTCTATGAATAATTGAAAAACAAAATACTCACTGGATTTGTTATAATCCATGTTGGCACCGGGTTCTAAGTAGTTGCCATCTTCCATCCACTGTAATAAAGCCATACATCTTTGTGATGCACTAGCATTCAGAATGCCGGTGTAAATATGTACTTTATTGAAGTGCCTATTTATTGTGTGATTTTTAAAACATTTTGACAATTTTTTTTCTGTATCATGTGGACATTCCTAATAAGTCATTGTTTGAAATCTTCTTGTTTGTACTTGATTTGGTATTTGTCAAATTATCTAGACCTATTATTGTCACATTTTGTTTCTTCGCTGCATTTATTTTATTTACTAATAAGTGTATTGAATTTTTTTTAAAGAAATGAAAATTCATATTTGTAATAGATTATAATTTAAATATATAGATTTTGTTCATGTTTGCTTCAGTTATACACTTGTTTGAAACTAACGGTATTCCCTTTTAGTTTAAATCTAGATGAAATATTTGCCTTTGATTAAGGCAAAATGGCAACATGACAGTTGCTCATTTGTCATCTCCTTGCTAATTCTTCTCTGTAATTTAGGTCAAGCAGGGCAGGTTGAGTCTGGAAAAGGTGAGTTGTTATAATTTCACACAATCTGCAGAATAATTACAAGATGAATTATCACATTCCTCTGATAACCACATCAAAATGGTGTTGGTTATGTCTGTTTTGGTGTAAGTCACAAATAATGGAATAGGAATAGTTCTCGGTCTCATGTACAAAACAAATGTGTATTTCATACATTAAAAATGTATACTGATTTTGGAATAGAGACAGTAAGTATATTTTATGATCTGACAAAAAGTTTTTAATGTATTCAGAAAAGCTATAAGTGTCTTAAGGAGCACTCAGTATTTTCTTTACCCACTTTTCTTATACACTTTATTTTGTTATTTTAATATAAATCAATCTGTGGCACTTGCCTGTTAATATACAGGTAAACAATTCCTTCGCATCACATTATAAACACAGAGAGGTAGCTGTGTTAGTCTGGATCTGCAAAAGTGACAAAGAGTCCTGTGGCGCCTTATGGACTAAAAAGTCTATTGGAGCATAAGCTTTTGTAGGTGAATACCCACTTCGTCAGATGCATGTATCTGATGAAATGGGTATTCACCCACGAAAGCTTATGCTCCAGTACGTCTGTTAGTCTATAAAGTGCCACAGGACTCTTTGTCGCTATTATGAACACAGTGAATACAAAATCCTAATTCAGAATTCATCATCTGAACATAAATATGTAGTATGACATTCAGTCTTTTCATCTTCCTGAATAGATCCAGTGATCATCAGATAACCTCATTCTGCTAGTTTGCATCATACCAGATTATTTGAAAACATCAATTTAATCTGCCTTTTAATGTAACCATAGCAGTTAAGTGTCACTCTGCTAGTAGTAAATGGGCCACATCAAGAGGCTTTTTGCCTATCATCTAACATCTGACAACCTTGTGTATCAATCATTAATATATTTTTATATAACTGCCTGTTTTTTCTAGATTTATTTCATAACTGCAGAGGCTAATAGCTTTGGGAAATGATCCTTCCACATACTTTAGTTAATGCATTATGACTTGAAAACTTAGAGCCAGTTTATCTCCTGCACTAAGAACAACTTGGAACAGGAAGGGGCATCAGTGGGGGCAAAAGATATATCTGGCTTCAGATTAAGCTTGATAAATTTGTGGATGGTATGATGGGATAGCCTAATTTTGGTAATTAATTGATCTTTGGCTATTAGCGGTAAATATGCCCAATGGCCTGTGATAGGATGAGATCTGAGCTACTACAGAGAATTCTTTCCAGGGTATTTGGCGGTGGTCTTGCCCACGTGCTCAAAGTTTAGCTGATCACCATATTTGGGGTTGTGAAGGAATTTTCCTGCAGGGCAGATTGACAGAGACCTTGGGGGTTTTTTGCCTTCTGACTTTGCCACATCTGGCTTTGCCTCTGGAAGATCGAGGCTCACTCAAGCAAATTCTGTGTGCATGTATATTCACAGGCTCTCTCCTCTCTGGTGACAAACGAGACAAAATAATGACAAAGTGCTGCCAAAACTAAACCGTCCCTTCCTCCCAACTCAGCACTCTAAGGTGGGACTATAAACCTAGCAACAAACAGTGCTCCTTTTGTCCTTCCTCCTCGCAAAGCTATCAGACAAAAGACAACAGGTATATCAGGGAAAATCCTGGAATTGAGGATTGGATGGAAAATTCAGAGGGGAATCTACCACCTCCATGAGCTTTCTGTGGCAACAAACAAATGTACCTCTTCCCAGACCTGAATCTAGAAGGCAGAATTTCCCCTTCTCAGAAGAATGGTCTCAACTGAACACAGAGAAGTAGCTGAGAGAAGTAGTGAGTCTAGGACACTCCCTGAAGCTCCTCACCCCAATCTTTCTTCATCCAATCCTCTATCTCAGGAGATGCCATCAAATGTAAGCTGGTGTTATACAAAAAAATCTCTCACTTCCTGGAGATAGGAGCACTAAAAAAGGTTCCCTCTGAAGAAAGATTCTTAGAACTCCATTTTCTTCATTGTCGAAAAGCATACTGGTGGGTCAGAGTAGTCCTGGAGTTCAAGCAGCTCAGCAATGATAAAGAAAACATGGTGACCCTAGCTTCACCAGGAGCATCCTTGTCTCAAGTGGACTTCCTTGATTCCATGAATCTAACAGATGCAACACTCTACATTCCTATATGACTGTCCTACCACAGACTGCTGAGATTTGCATGTGGCACAGTCCATTGCCTGTATTAAATGCTTCCATTCAGCATCTTGTTGGCCCCTTGGTCTTTACAAAGATGCTCATGGTGATACTAACTAGCCTGAGGCTCTTTGGGGTGCTCACCAGTAACCTTCCATCCCTAGATGACATCTTGATCAGCATTCCGACCAAAGTAGCAAACACGCAGTGCCACAGTCCAGATGCTGGATTTGCTTCAAGCACACATATTTGATAAACACAAGAAGAGCTCCTTGATTCCCTTCACAAAGAGAGTTCACCTGGGAATGGAAACAGACACTTCTGTGACAAAGACCTACCCTGGCCAGATTCCACAAGATCCAGAACCCAATATGCATTTTGGGAAAGTCTGCAAGGCTGACCAGAGCTCAGTGTTACAGCTTCTTGGCCTCCTGGTTTCGTGTGCAGGAATAACCTCCATGGGTGAGGTCCCATCCAGTCCTTTCTCCTCTGTGTATGGAACCATTTATCGGAATGCATTCAATATCGGGTACTGTTCTGAATCTGGTTTTCAACTCTCTCAGATGCTGGACAATCCCTCAGAACGCCTGCAAAGGGTATTTCCATGTAAGTCAACCTGTTCTCTAATCTCAAGAGCACAAAGTGGCCAAAGTACTTCACCAGGAAAGCAGACCACAAATCCTTAGGGACATTCTGTTTTGCACAGATGAACACAAGGCCTGCTATATGCATTCCCACCCTTTCCACTTCTAGGAAAGGTGATCCAGAAGGTAGGGCAAGAAGCAGCAATGGTGATAGTGTTAGTTCAGCACTGGCTAAGGAGAACAGAGTTCTCCAGTGTGATAGAACTGAAATCAGAACCACCATTGCTGCTACCAGTGTGATCTGACACCATTTAGTAAGAACGTAACAAAAGCGCATAACAAAAATCCCAAGGATTCCTAATTATCCTGGACTTTCTTCAAAAAGGCGTATACAAGGGACTTCATGGCTGCACCATAGTGCACCAGGTATCAGCTATAACTGTTGTCCTGTTTATAGGGTCCTTGGGTTCCTTGCAAGAACCATCAGGTATTCAGGTTGCTCAAAGCAGTCAGATTGGTCTAACTGTAGGTTTAGCCAATCTTTCGTAAGTGAAACCTACTGCTGGTTAAAAAAACCTAACCACACACCCTTTTGAACCACTGACATCGATATATCCATTTTGACTATCCATCAACATTGTACTCTTTATCGCCATCACGTCTTCTAGAAAAGTTTCTGACCTTGGCAGCTGTATCTATGCAGGATCCCCACTGGTTGTTCCAAGATGACAAGCACCCTTAGCAGGCCCCGCCAGTTTGTTTACCTGCCGTTTCGCCGACCGCAGCTCCCACTGGCCATGGTTCACCGTCCTGGTCCAATGGGAGTTGCGGGAAGCAACGGCCAGCACCGCACCACTTCCCACAGCCCCCATAGGACTGGGACGGCGAACCGCAGCCAGTGGGAGCCGCGGTCGGCGAAACGGCAGGTAAACAAACTAGCGGGGCCCGCTAAGAGTGCTTACCCTGCGGTCACTCGTGCCAAGGTTGCCAATCCCTCGTCTAGAGGGGAACAGTTCTATAGCCTTACTAAACCCCTAAGGCATTCATTCCTGTACCATACAAAAATACGTTTATTGTGCTTTTAAAAGTGTTCAACAATGAGAAGCTATACTGACAATTGCATACAATTTTATATATTAATGGACTGGAAAAAAATCAAAATTCCATCTAATAGACATTAGCACATTCTCCTTGATACCCACACAAACCACATTTTTAGAGCTTCTAATGAGTACTCTTTGCAGTTTCTGTGCCAATGGGAGGCCATTCACCTCTTTATTTTTCTTGTTTGGATCCTCGTTCTGCACACTAAGATCAGACAGCATTTTTATTTGATTTGGCCCTGTTCATTAACTGTACTACATTATGCAAATTATTATTATTATTTAGGCAATATAGTACATAGCATAGATTGGGCTGCTGAAAATTGACAACATGCAGTAGATTTTTAACTCTGTTTTATACATGGGTGTCTGTGTTCAGCTTGCATGGCACAATGTACAAAAGACAAATGAGTCCTAATATACTTAATTTTTTTTAAAAGGTCTTCTGCAAATTTAAAACATTAAATGAAAAAAGTAGATGTAATTTTTATTTATTTGTGAATAGATCACCCGCTAATGCCAATACAATTAGGTATGGCATTCCAACTAAATAAGTTAAATATTATGGCAAAAAATGTAATTTCAGAATTGCAACCATCTTTACTGGTTCTGTCTCCCATTTTCTGCCCATTACAAACAGTCGAGTTCAGGGCACCATTTCATTTCATCTCACTCAGAGCTTGTTCCCACAAGCACTGTCAGCATCCACAATCAGGCTCCTACTTTCTAGCTATTATGAGCTTTCCCTTTTTTTTCCCCCCATTCTTTTTTTTTTTTTTCCCCCTCTCCCAGCTTCTTGTTTACTTTGCCTATCATGTCTTCGGTCTCCTCACCACTCTGACCGTCTCCTCACCTGCCTTCAGCACTATCCTGGCCTTTACCAGGTGCTTTTCTTGATCCCCAGGTGCTCTGCTGCTATATCTTATTCATGGTATTTCTATTGCATGTAAAATCCTATGGCTGCTCTGCCATCCTCTTGTGTAGTCATTTATGTCTCTGCAAAGTGGCTTGGCAGTACCACCATTCTGACTTGTTAGCATTTCATACCCATTTTGTATTCACCCTGCACAGTGACTGCTGAGGCCAAGCAGTGCAGAATCAAACTGTATATATCTTCTTCATTCTCATAGGCCACCTTAGGTGTTCTCAGTGACAGGAAGAAAGCTACTTCGCTATTTCCATGGGGCAAATTGTGTACCCAGTTATGCCTTGGGTGTCCCATACAAGGAACAAGGTAGTGTTCCAACTGCAGAGGAAAAGAGACAGCCAATCTGTATGCAGAATTTGCTGAGGGAAGTGTGTGTGTGTGTGTGTGTATTGTGACGGAGTCAGACCAGAAGGATATAGGAGAGTGCTGGAAGGCAGGTACATTAGTCTCAGGGTGTGCAGGTCCCTGTTCCCTGGATAGCCAAACAAAGGCTACTCCAGGCCAATCAAGACACCTGGGGCTAATTAAGAACCTTCTAGAAAGGAGTAGAAACAGCTAGCCTGATTGGGACACCTGAAGCCAATCAGGGGCTGGCTGAATCCAGATAAAAACCTCCCAGTTAGTCAGGTGGGTTGTGGGTGTCAGGAGCTGTGGAAGGAAGTTCTGCTGTTGGTGAGACTGAGTGGTGGACAACATATCATACAGAAGGAAGGAGGCCCTGAGGTAAGGGTGAAGTGGAGTTTGAAGAAGCAGGGACTGCTGTGGGGAGGTAGCCCAGGGAATTGTATTGTGTTTTGTGGATAAAAGGTCAGCCATCTTATCTGATACTATTATGGTCCCTGGGCTGGAGCCCAGAGTAGAGGGCGGGCCTGGGCTTCCCCCTTTCTGCCTCCCCTAATTAGTCTCTGAGATTGGGAGACAATAGAGATTGTGCCAGGAAGGATAGCTTCTCCTCACTGGTTTGTGATGAAAATGGCTCAGTAGACTATGACCTTGTCTCCAGAGAGAGAAGGGCTCCATGGAGGGTCACAGTGAGCCGCTGAGGCTAGTAAAAATCCGCCAGGAAACACAGGATCCACAAAGATAAGGACAGAGCTTTGTCACAGTATGTATATGTATGTATACAAACAGAGAGAGAAATTTTAAACCATTGCCCCATCAGTTGAAATAGTTTCCATCAGTGAGCTCACTTAAGGCCTTTTTTACACACATCAGCCACATCAAACAAAATGGTGGATGGCTTCATCAGCTTGCAAGTTTGAATAGTATTTTCTCACTTTGACTAAAGCACTCTGAAGAGTTTGTTTAGGCTGGCTAATGAATATTTTATTCTGCAGTAAAACAGCTCACTGGAAAAGCTGTGTAAACACGCAGTCTCATGAAAGCATCCACCGTTTTGTTTGAGGTGGTAACTAGATCTGAAAGGGGGTGTGTGTGTGTATGTGTATGGCAACAGCAGTAAACAGTTTTTCCAACAATTGTTAAACCATGTGACTCTCTTTAAGACTATGGAATTATTAATTTCAATCCAAGGATTTAAAATGTAAGAGTTAAGGGCGGATCAATATGTACATAAAATCTCCATCAGCCATGAAAATTTCCTTCGAGCTGAAACTTGCTATTCAAAGTTTAGAGCATACAAGAGCAAACAGCCTTAAAATGTTTTTCCAACGTATATGAGTACCTTAAATTATGTTTAAAAAGAAAAACTCATTTGGAAGTGTACCAATTTAATTTGCATTTTGGCTCTTATGGAGCACAAAATAGATTAGATTAAAAACAAAAATTTGGCAAGTGATTAGTCAATTACTTGATTTTACTGCTTTTGGTATTCAGAAAATAAAAATGGATAGGTTCTACTTGAAAAATGGCCGATACACATGTGCTATAACCACTTTTCAGTAACACGCATGGAAGGCTTTCTACAGTACATATGACACATACACTAACGTCACGCACAAAGCTCAAATATGTATTTATGCGATAGGCTGCAGTAGCTAACACAGGCCCAGTGATGGGAGGGGTCAATGATCTACTTTTGATACATACATTCAGATGAAACTGCAATAAAGTAATAGAGGGACTGAATCTAATTTATAAAATGTAGGAAATTCAGTCACAGCTGAAAATCAGGTCACCATTATCCCTAAGTAGCATATTTCCATACAGACAATAGGAAATTGCAAGTCTGAACTAATGGAATTTAGGCTTTGTTTGCGAAGGTGGATTTGTCCAACTACAGAGTTAGTAAGGAGTTAGGCTCCCAAATACATGTTCCTCAATAAACCAAAATGATAGGTGTTTAGAAATATCTAAGGTAGCGTTCCTCCATAAGACAGGGCCATCCATATTGTATTCCTGTGCCTCTTCATAGCCACCAAGGCTCCAATGTCTCCTTGTTGACTGCTATTTCTAACCTCCCAAAGAAAAGAGTGCGCTGGATAGATGTTCGAAATGAATAAATGTCTGTGTTTGGAATTAGTAAAACGCCAGGTAACTTCTTGACCAGACTTCCCCATAGAAGAATGTTCTTTGGGATTAACACTTGAGACTGGAGTTTCAGCAGAATAATGATTACACTTCAGATAATGCTACTCAGATGGAATGAAATTCACCCTTTTGCATCATGTAAATCCCACTTAAGCCCTCAAAATAGAGTTTAAGAAGGACTTCAATGGTGCATAAGCTTTGTGTGAGAACTCTGCACGGGGGTGAATTTCACTCTGGGTATTTATTAAAGGTAACTATATTATCACATATCTGATGGACAGCACAGAAATGTTTCTGTGAAAGAAATATGGTGCAAGGAAACAAAGGCCAGTATGAACCACATTATGTGGAAAGATCATTCTCTTCAGAATGCCTGTCTTAATCCCCTTTTTCTTTGTTCTTTACCCCATTGGAAACAAAAAGCACAATCCCAGGCTCCACATCTCCCCATTGTCGTGACTTCTTCTAGGAGGTCATCAGGGAGTGGGGGAAGGTGCTCTTCTCTTACAGGGATTAGGTGTCCCGATTTCACGGTGTTCCCAGTTCCTGCCCATCTGCGGAACAAGGAATGAGCCAGGGACCTGATTCCTGACCCCCTGTGTTGCAGTTTGTTACGTTGCTGCTAGATGAATGACCTAGTCGCTGAATCTACCTGGAATCTTTGTGCATATTTCTGGGACAATGCTTCTCTCATTCAACAGCAGAGGAGACACTAAATACATACAGATGATCATAGTTTTACATAAATGAGGGAATTTTCAATGTAATTAACGTGTCAGGAGGTAACGTGCAAGGAGGTAACCTGTTTGAGATGCAAGGGATTTTCTGTCACTAAGCTTGTCTTGTAATATTGAACATTTGTTTAAATTTCTCATATTCAAGCACTGTTCTGAGCTCAAAATATCAGTCCAAACAATATTTATTGTATTGTTTACAACATGTAAATTGAAAATACTTAGTGTTGTGAAAAAGTTAGGAATAATTGAAAGTATGGGATCAAACTTCTGAATTTCAGATGTGAAGATGAACCCATTCATCAGTTCCATGGACACCAAAGCCACCAGGGAATGCTGCAATTCCACATGTCATCTGAGTCCTAGGTTTTGCATCTGGATCTCTCTTGTTTCTCTTGAAGCAGGTGATTAAAAACAGAGGCAGACATTTTCCTATTGACTATGGATCTGAGAAGGCTTCAAAGTTTAAATTATTTCATGAAATGTCAGTTGTAATTTAAATTCCAAAATTGGATCTAAATCCTCAAGGGAAAAACATATGCAGAATAAGTAATTCTGGTCTTCTTTGGCTAAGGCACAATCCACAACCATGAACACAGACAACAGGGGAAGGTCACGACTCTCATTTCCTACATGTATCAAATCCACATCAACAGAAGCTGAGCTGGCACAAAAAGAACAATAGATGGACTTATACCTGCACCAAAGGAAATGTAGCCAATGCAGTACACTTCTTAGGGTACCTACTATGTAAAAGAACCCACTATTGGACGAGTGCTACAATATCTAATCATAACTTAGGTTCAGGATAAGGGGATTCCTCCTCAACTTGATGGACAATGTGCTACAGAAGTATTATCCATATCATTTTGGGATGGATGTGGGTGAGGGAGGGGAGAAACTGAAGTTCTCCATGACTTCAATTTGAATGACATACTCTGGAGTCCTCATGCTGTCAGTACTAAAATATAATTGGAATTTTAAACATAATAGATGAGTTTCCTTCCTCAAAAAGTGTTGCAGTCAACACAGGGAAATATTTATTAGACTTTGTCCTACCACATAAAGAGGAACTGATTATAGAAGTAAAAATTAATGGAAGCTTAGGTACAAGAGATCATGATTTGATCACATTTATAGTAATGATAAGCAGAATAAAGTTGAGAGAAGTTATATATGTACTTAGTGCCTGAATAGGGCCAATTTCACAAATCTGGAAACAATTATGAGCCAAATCAGCTGGAGGAAGAATTTAATTAAAAAAATGTGAATTAAAAATGGGAATCATTTTACACCACCTTACTAGATGCCCAAAAAGCCAAAATCCCACAATTAAGGAAATAGGCCGTCGTGATTGAAAAGCTGACCTGGTTTAGAGAGGAAGTGAAGGCATCTATACAAAATAAAAAAATATTTAACAAATGGAAAAAAGGGGAATTCAATAGTAATATAAATAAATTATTAGTTAGGAATTGTAGAAAATTGATAAGGGAGCAAAGGGGTCCAAGGAAAAATCTATGGCCAGCAGAGGATTTCAGTACCTCAGCCAGAAGTTATGGGCCTACTACAGGAATGGGTGGGTAAGCTTCTGTGGCCCAAAAATGATCATAATGGTCTCTTCTGGCCTTAAAGTCTGTAAGTTAAGGACAATAAATAGGAGTTTTTAAAATAAACAAAAAGCATCCTGACAATGCTATTGGTCCATTACTAGATCGAAATGGTAGAATTATCAATGATAATGCAGAAAGGGTAGAAATGTTCAAAAATATTTCTGTTCGGTATTTGGGGCAAAAGCAGAGATATAGTCTCATCGTATGGTGATGATAACTCTTTCCATTCCCCTAACTTCCTTGGAGGATGTTAAACAAAAGCTACTGTGTACCGACACTTTTATATCAGATAATTTACATCCACAAATTTTAAAAGAACTAACCGAGGAGCTCACTAGATCATTAAAGGTGATTTTCAATACATTTTGGCACATTGAGGAAGTTCCACAAAATTGGAAGAAAGCTAATGTGCCAGTTTTTAAAAATGGTAAATGAGATGATCCAGGTAATTACAGGACTGTCAGCCAGACATGGCTAGGTAATGGAGCAACTGATATGGTACTTGATTAATAAAAAATTAAAGGTGGTAACGCAATTAATGAAAATCATGATTTTATGGAAAACAGATCCTGTGGAATTAACTTGATGTCTTTTTTTATGAGTTTACAAGATTGGTTAATAAAGGTAACGTTGTTATGTAATATACTTAGATTTCTGTAAGGCTTTTGACGTGGTACCACATGACATATGGATTAAAAAATCAGAATGACATAAAATTAACCTGGCACGCATTACATGGATCAGAAAACTGGCTAATTGATAGTCTCAATATGTAGCAATAAATGGAGAATTTTCATCAAGCGGGTATGTTTCCAGTGAGATCCTGCTGTTTAACATTTTTATCAGTGACCTG
>ML677364.1:40167415-40177948 GCA_007922305.1 Dermatemys mawii | reverse complement strand
ATCAGGGATCAGCAACCTTGGCATGCGGGACTGCAGGATAAGCACCCTTAGCGGGCCTCACCAGTTTGTTTAGCTGGCAGTTCGCTGATCGCGGCTCCCACTGGCCGCAGTTCGCTGTCCCAGTCCAATGGGGGCTGCGCACCTACCCCCACCACTGCGCACCAGGTGAAAGCCTGGACAATCTCAGCTCCACAGACACTGACCTGCAAGAGCCCCTGCTGATGTATGTGTAGCTACAATAGAGATCAATGTCCTTGTTTATTTATTGTTACACCTACTGTTTATTAAGATTCCTGACTTTTTTTAAGTTAAAATGTGTTTACTTTTGAGTTCTTTGGATATATTTTTGAGCTGTTTTTGTAAGTGAATAAACTCTTTTGTTTGAAAGCTATTCATCTATATTGGTTTACAGCACATGGTGCACAATGTCTGCTGGCAGTGAAAGTAGTGGTCTTGTACACTCACAGCCCACAGGCTTGGTGGCAATAAGTGTAGTCATCCTAAATGTACAGCCAGCACCCCAACATCAGTGGGTGCCCTACATTTGCACAATTCCTAATAGGTCCCCAAACCGGAGCGCCAGGTTGAGCACAGCCCATGTCTGTGGCTCATCGTTAGAGTGCTCTTTCAAAGCATCCCTCAGCTGTATAACTCCTTGTTGAGCTTGTCTGATAGCCCTGGTGTCTGGCTGTTCAAACTCAGCAAATAGGGATCTCTGCCTCCACCCCTGCAGCAAGTTTTCCCCCTTTGCTTAATAAATATTATTCAGGATCCAGCATGCAGCTGTAACCAGGGGCGGCTCTACATTTTTTGCTGCCCCAGGTGCAACGGTCAAGTGGGCTTCGGAGGCATGGCTGCAGAAGGTTACCCGCTGCCGAAATGCCACCAAATCTTCTGAACCAGCAGACCTACTGCAGGCACGCCGCCGAAGGCCGCCTGACTGGTGCCCTGACAACCACCAGCAGGCCATCCCCTGCAGCTTGCCGCCCCAGGCACGCACTTGCTGTGCTGGTGCCTGGAGCCGCCCCTGGCTGTAACCATTGGGGTATTTTTGGCCCTGAGATCCAATCTGGTGAGTAACTGATGTCAGCGCCCTTTCAGTCTAGCAAAAGCTCATTCAACTCTTATACTGCACCCGAGGAGCCTGCAGTTGAATCTTTCCTTGGTGCCTGGTGTAGATGAAACGGGTTAGGCTGGGTCCCCCAGGATTACTACTGGCATTTCAACATCACCAATGGTAATCCACCAGTTGGGAAAGAAGGTCCCTGCTTGTAGTTTTCTGAACAATCCTGTGTTCTTAAAGATGCATGTGTCATGCACCTTCCCTGACCAGCCAACACTGATGTCAGTGAAGCATCCCCCAGTGATCCAGGAGCACTAGCATAGCCATGGAAAAGTAGCCCTTTCTGTTCCTATACTCTGTGGCAAGGTGCGCTGGGGCCATAATAGGGATGCATGTGCCATCTATTGCTCCACTGCAGTTCGGGAACCCCATTGCTGCAGAAGCAACCACTGTGTCCTTCACACTGGTGAGAGTCACAGGCCGGTGCAGCAGGACACAATCAATGGCCCTGCACACTTGCAAGATAATGGCTCCCCACAGTGGATTTTCCTATTTCAAATACCAGAAGGTGGTGTGTCCTGTGCTTGCAATGTTCACGACAATAATGCAGAGCTCTGCAGACTCCATGTTGCTGCCAGAGACGGTGGACAGCGACAAGTCAGTGTCACATGGGTTTGTGGGAAATTGAAGGTAGATACAAAAATTACGGGCTAGAGATGATATTGTGGCATTGCATTATGGGAAGTTGGCACCCTTTTTCACAATCACGCCTGCACCAGTCATTTCTTCTCCATCATACATTGCCAGAACAACCCAAATGACAGTGTGCTGAACAGAAGTGGGCTGCACACTGGGACACCTATCCATGGTGCACTGCACTGAGCATCAACAGAAGCACTCCTGGTGAGTATGTGTAGCGCCAATGCAAAGAGCCATGTACGCATGCACACAAGCAATATACTAACTTCAGCAGCTATATGCCAAAGTAACTTGCATCAGCAAAATTGTGTAGTGTAGACATGGCCTAAGCCTAGATACTGACAACTTGGAATGGTGACAAGCTGTCAGTCAGAAGACTGTTGATTTAGTTTGGGTATAGGTGTGAAATGATTAATACTGCATTATTAAGATACAGGAGTGCATTCATTTAATTCACACTACTGGAAGATGATTCAGCCTTTTGTGAGTGTTGATGACCCTGCTCTACAATAATAGGCTGGGAGAACACCAAGGCCTTGCCCACCTTAAGGACACCTTATCACACCATTTGATACCGTCAATGTAGGGGCTTATTCCAGTGCTCTATAAGGCCAGCCCTGAGACAAGCTTTAAGATACACCAGTGTAAGTGCTGATGTGATCTGGTGCAGCATGTCTATATTAAGGCGTGGCACCAATGTAAACAGTATCAGTGTAGCTACACTGGTGTGAAGGTCCTGAATATAAACAGAGCCCAAGTTAGAGGGAAGTGCTTAGTTCCAGAATATACAAATACCAGTACCCAGCCATTCCAGGAAAGCAGGCCAGTTTTTCAAAATTAAACAAAATAAAAGTCATACCATTTTCTTAATTTGTTTACACCATCATTTTTGCCGTTAAGAGACAGAATTAAAACTGTGCGCTTAGGTACAATAAGTGTATTTTTTCTTAAACGTTTGTTTTCAGTACCAAAGGAGGCCTGACATCCTGAGAGAATGAAAAGACCTGTGTCAGTGGAGGACCCAAAGAGTTGCTCTGTGACAACCTTCCTGAGGAGAAGAAAAGCACAGGCAGATGGAGGAAGTATGGGCTTAGGGGAGCACGTGTGGCCCAGAAGGGCATGCTGCTCCTTCAGAGGAGTGCTATGAGGTGCCAAGGGGGCACTCTCTGGTGAGGTGGCTTTGTTTCTGAAAAAAGAGAAGCTGCTCTTTGTGGGCAAGGCTTTGGTCTAATAATGCAAGGCATTCATATTTTTTATTATAAGGCTTCTGTTTTCTCAGATTAGGGGAAGCTGCCATTTATGGGCAGGTCTGGTGTCTCTTAGTCAGGGAGAGGGTCTGTTTGGGAGCTTTAACGCTGCATATTGGGAGAGATCCACTTTGCAATGTGTGGCATGGTGGCACAAAGCAAGGCAGTTATTCTTCGTGGGCAAGACTTTCAAGCCACAAAGTGGAAACTGAGAAGATTTTGTGAGGGGCTTAATGTTTCAAAATGCAGAAGCATTCTTGCTTGAGAAGCATTGGTGTCTCAAACTCCTAGTTTTCCTGGCAGGGCAAGGGAGGTTTAGAGTCTCAAATTCTGAGGAAGCTGTTTTTCTTGGCAGCGGAGCAGGCTTCATGAAGCCTTCACATATGCTCCACTATGTCATCTTCATCATCATCATCATTATCATCATTATAATGCAGTAGTGCCAATCATGATTTAATGTCCGATTGTACTAAGAACTAGGCACACATGGAATAAAAAAACATTTGCCATCCCAAAGAGTTTACAGTCCTAGTCTAAGATGCAAGACAACAGGAGGATACAACAAACATGATGAGGTAAGAGTAGAGTCATCACAGTTGTTATCATATGGAGCAGTCAAGAAAAGCATCCGCCTAGCCACTGTTGAGTGTTTTGTAAGTATCATGGCAGAAGTGACAAAGAGTCCTGTGGCACCTCATGGCAGAGGTGAGTTTAAGGTGGGATTTGAAGGAGGCCGATGTATTACTAGCATTACAAATGAACTACTGGCTTTACAGAGAGCTGCTGCCATCCATAAGTGACAGCACAGAAGAAAGCATGAGGGAGTTGAGGAAAAACTGGTCAATGGGCACTGAAGGTTGTCATTACTGACAGAGCAAAGGCAGAAGTTAATGGATCAATTAGAGTTGATACGTAGGATGGAGCTACAATGTGAAGTGTCTTAAAGCAAAAACGTGTGTCTTGTGTTTGATGTGGTGGAGAAAAAGGGTCAGTGATGGAATGCAAAGAAGAAGGTGATATAATAAGGGATGATCCAAGGAAGTGATTTTAGCAGCACTGGTATGACTGGATTGGAGGAGGGAAAGATTACATATGTCGAGGCCAGAAAGGACTTTGCAGTAATCAAAGCAATATGACAAGGGGTTGGAATAGAGTTTTGGTAGGGTGACAAGAGAGAAAAGGCCAGATCTTAGAGATGCCAAGTAGGAAAAAGCAATGAGTTACAGACCCAGGCTGGAAATGTAAGTGTAAAGAAGGGGATGAATGAGAGATTACACCTAGATTACAGGCTTGAGTGGCTGGCTGGGAGATAGATAGTGTTATCTACAGCAATAGTTAGAGCATGGGAAAGCTTTGTGAAAAGATTAAGAGTTCAGCTGTGGCCATGTTGATCTTCAACTGAGCTTTGGACATGCACAAGGCAATGTCAGAAAGATAGGCCAAGGTTTTAGACTGGACAAAAGGAGTATGAAGCATGGAGATAGGGTCTGTGAGTTGTCATCATAGCGTTGATAGGTGAAGCCATGTTTTTAAATATGATCACCTGGCGAAAGGATGTAAAAAGAGAAAAGGAGAACGGGTCTTTGTTTATTAAAAGGGGCAAAGGTGGGGGGGCACTGAATGAGTCACTGTGTGGTAAAAGGAAGAGAGCCTGGAAAGAATAGGATCACAAAAGCTAAGGGAGAACAAGATTTCAAAAAGCTGATGGCGTCAAAGGCAGCTGAAAAGATGAAGATGGGGATGAAGTCTAGGCCCCGAGATCTGGCCAGGAAGATGTTAGAAAATGTGGTGAGACCAGTTTTAGTGAAGTAGAGAACACTGTAGATAACACTATCTATCTCCCAGCCAGTCACTCAGGCCTGTAATGTAGGTGTCATCTCTCATTCATCCCTTTCTTTTGGACTGCTTCTGTTGGAAGATATGGTAATGAGTGAAGGACGAGGCTCCAAAGGTTGGAAAGTTTGATAAACACCACAAAGTGTGTGTGTCTCAAACTTCATACAGACCCAGTGCTGCACTCAAAACTCCCTTTGACTTCACTGGCTAAGAATTGCAAAATTAAGACCCCTTTATGTTAATGGAAGGATTCCTACTCACATCAATGCAGGTTAAATCAGACCCATGGGCCCTGCTTCTGAACATCTGGAGTCTATAAAACTGAGCTGGAAATCTAATAAGAACAGTCTTCCCTTAAAAGTTTCTGAAGTTAATAGGAGCTTTATCACTGACTTCAGTGGAGGCAAGATAAGCCCAAGTATTAAGAAACACCGAGAATTCTCCTGAGAAAGTCAATAAAAGGTCAATAGATTTCAGGAAAATGTATGTGGATGATTTTTAAGCTCTTTGGTTTACATAAGTAAACATACAGGCTTGTTCGTGTTGTTATATAGTGTACTATGCCCCATCAATGAGGAAACAAAAGGATTAAACAAGAAATTCTAAGCAGGATTCGCTGCAATTTGTTTGATATTCATAGACTCTAAGCTCAGATGGGACCATCATGATCACATAGTCTGATCCTCTGCAAATTGCAGGCCACACCCACCCACTCCTGTAATAGACCTCTAACTTCTGGCTCAGTTACGGTAGTCCTCAAATCATGATTTAAAGACTTCAAGTTACAGAGAATCCACCATTTATACTAGTTTAAACCTGCAAGTCACCTATGCCCCTTGCTTAGGAGGAAGGCAAGGGTCTCTGCTAATTTGACTAAGAGAAAAATTCCTTCCCAACCCAAAATATGGTGATCAGTTGGACCCTGAGCATGTGGTCAAGATCCACTAGCCAGGTACCTGGGAAAGAATTCTCTGTAGTGAATCAGAGCCCTCCCCATCTAGTGTCCCATCACCAGCCATTGGAAATATTTGTTTCTAGCAGTGGCAGATCAGCTCTGTGCCATTGTAAGCAGTCCCATGATTCCATCCCCGCCATAAACTTATCAAGCTGCTGTTTGGTGTAACAAGAGCAATTTTACTAGCAGCTATAAAATAGATGACTTGTGTTACTTAGATTTTTGACTAACGAATTAAACATAACATTCGCCTTATAGATTAGATACAACTCTGCTTAAAGTGATCTGTCCCTTGTCTATAGAATGACGTGAATGTCTCTGCGATGTTAATCGATTTCTGGTAAAGCCGCTTCTCCTTTAAATGTGTATAGATTTGATGCTTCTTTACTCCTTACCTGTTCATAATGTTGCATCACTACCTAGTATTTGGCAATTTGAGATATTTAAACACTTTTAATACACTGTTCATAGCCACACTTCTGGCTGGAAACTTAGGCTTTTCTCTATTCCACAATAGCCAAATGTCCAATTTTCTAATGAAAGGAATGGCTCCTTTATGCCACTAGTATACGAGCAATCACCTTTACTGGCCACCATTTGTCAAGAATGTACACTTTGAGGTTTGTAGGAGGATTGTCCTAACCTGCACATGCATATTTCAAATTCCAGTTATTAGGATAATTGTGTTCATGAACCCCTGGAGGTTTGCAAAATATTACAGGGGGTTCTCAGGATAAATTCCCCAATGGCGGATTTAGCTGTCCCTAGGGACCCCAGGCAGCACAGGGCCAGCAGCCCAGAGCCATTAGACTTCTAAGAGCTAAGCAGATCGAAGCAAGCCTATCTATCACACTGAGAAGATTTCAACTTCAAGACTCCTTATAAGAAATGGAAAGGGAGGTTGATATTTTTTGCTGTTTTTAAAATTAAATAGGCAACTGGTATCGTTTTTAAAATTATTATGAAGAACGAGTTTAAGCTTTGTTGTAACTTGCGTTCTTTGCCTGGACTGCTCAAGATCTGAATGCTTGTGTAGGAGGAACTCTTTGAACTGGCTTCTTAAATACCTTCATGCTGTTTCACATCTGATACTCCTTGATGAAACATAAGAGCCTTGTCTTATAAGGGGCTTATTCAAGGTGATACTGTACAAGCTATGAAAGTGCGCTTTTGGAAGAATGTTGCCATTTTCACAATGTAATAAAAATACTGTCATGGTAAATAATAATTAATAATAAAGTGTGTAATAAGCACGTCATAAAAACAAATGTTATATTTCCAAGATCACCGCTCCTATCATTTATACTCAGTTAAAGGAGAAAATCACTGGAAATAATCATTTTTAGGAAGGGGGTTCGTGAGACTTGACATTTTAGTAAAGGGGCTCAAGGGTAGTTAAAGTTTGGGAATCACTGCCCTAGACAAACGTGGAAAGTTGCGCCTAAACACCGAAGTGGTAGCTAATTTGACCTCTGAATCTGCTGAATAGAAAATGTCTCTGAACAGATGTATCAGAGTCAGCTTGAGCTTCTAAGTGAAAGGATAGGATTCAAATTATTATAGTTTAAAGTCCAAATGTCACTGGGATCGCTTAGAAAAAGACCAATAATTTAAGGCCAGGGTTATGAGTTCACATTGTAAATAACCTGGTTAGATAACTTGAAATTTCCCTGGCTCCGTCCTGTTTCCCCCTTCTCCTTATTTTCCCCTTTCTCACGTTCTTCTCCCCCATCCATTACACCCTCCCCCCAAAAAAGAAAAGAAAGACGAAATAGTTTGACTTGGCCCTCAACTACTTTATATCTGATATATCTCATATTTCTCTCAGGTAAAGAAATCTGAATAAAAAAAAGGTGTAGAAGCATTTCCCGGGGAATAATTCGATCAGGAATCACTGCCGGTTTTTGGCATTAGTCCTGAAATGTATGAAAAGTTGAACAATCTGGGCTCATATTCTTCTTTACTCTGGATTCTTTTCTGCGTCGATTTATTTTTCTTCTGCTGTGCGTGGATAAAATTGATAGGCGCGTTTAAATGGTGGTGGTGTTGTTCTACTTATCCAAAGCTATTTGATCATATTTAACAGCCTGCTGCCATGTTACCCAATCAGCAGTCAGACACCAGCTCTGTCCCTTTTATCTCGTTATCGCTGGCGCCCAAAGCTTCTGCGAGCAGGTGGAAACCTCCACTCGAGGAAAACAGAAACAATCGCAGAACATGAGGGGCCGCGTTTCATTCCCTCTCTCTCTCTTCCCCCGCCCCTTGGATCAATTTGAGAAACGGGAGGGAAAAGGAAAACAGGGCGCTTCTGAAAAGGGGCTGCAGCCCCGCTTTTGAACGGGACAATGTAGGATTTGGGCGCTGGTGGGGGGGGGGGGAGGATTTTACTGGTGGAGGAAAAGGCTGGCCAGCCGTGCTTCCCCTTTGGCAGGTCAGACTCCGGTGTTCCTCAAAGCAGCCCCTTCCCTGCACGCCGAACATGCGTCGTTTTCACTGCTCTGAAGTATGAACACAAACCCCGCCCTGATTCCCTCAAGTGTACTAAAAATATCGCCTCGTGCTAGCTGAGCGCGCCTCGCTCTCCTGCAGCGCCAGTGCCAGGGATCTAGTGTGAGCCGCCCCAGGGTCTGAGTCTCCTGCTTTAGCGATGGGGCCTGAACTCCAGAGCGCCCAGGAACCCCGCAGGAAGGGGCCGAGCCCGTGAGGCGCGGACTCCACGGGGGCCCAGCAGGTGGCTCTGCAGCGCGGCGCGTCGGCGGAGGCATTTCAGGGAGACCCGGCTCCGTCCGCAGACCCCGGGCGATGGGTTGTTCTGGTCTCCACCGGGGCTGGGTCCCACGAGCGCGCGCGCGCCGCGTTTCGCTCCGGGCTGAGCCGTGTGGCCCGGCGCCAGGGCAGACTCCCCCGTGGGAGACCCGGCGCCGGCCTCGCGTGGGGAACAAGCCCCGCCCCGCAGGCCGGCGGGTTGCGGGGTGGGCCAGGCCCGCTTCTGCCCGCCCGGCCGAGAGCGGGAGGGTGCCCGTGGGCCGGCGCGCGGGGACACTCCACGGGCGGGCGGCGGGTCCCCTGGCGCAGCGCCATGGTGTCCTCCCCGTCCCGGGGCAGGCAGCCGCGCCCAGCGTGCGGCGGAGAAGAAGCCTTCGCCTGGCACCAGGGCGCGCTGCTGGACTAGGGAGGCGGCAGAGTGCGAGTCAAACCCTCGCACCTACCGACCAGAGTCACACGAGCGGATCCCAAGGGAGAAGCTCGTTGAACGCTTCGCGGGGGGCTGCAGAAGCAGCGAGGAGAACGGACGAGACCAAGCCTGCCCCTGCCCGACTACTTCCTACTCCCACTGCGCCATTGCAACCTCCCCCGCGGGCTGGGGAAAGAACGGGGGCGCTTGTAGTGGCCGCTCCTTTCCCCGCCGCAGTGTGAACGCGGCTGTGCAGGGCTGACCCACTTCGGAGCCCCCGCAGCGCCCCCGGCCAGGCCAGGAGGGGAGCTCAGCTCGGGGCTCCGGTGACACCCGCGGGCGCGCTGGCAAAGAGCCGCTGCGAGCCTAGACACTGCCACTGCCAAGGAAAGCCCGGCCTGCGCTCCTGCCCCCGGCTTTCAAGTGATACCCAGGGAAAGGACCCGCCACGCCTTGGTCCTCCTCGCTTGCAGGTGCTGCGGGGCACCAGTCGTGTGTGTGTGTGTCTGCGCAGTGATGTGGAGCACCAGTCCAGTATGTGTGTGTGTGTGTGTGTGTGCGCGCGCGCAGTACTGTGGGGAACCAGTCCAGTGCGTGAGTGTGTGTGCAGTGCTGTGGGGAACCAGTCCAGTGCGTGAGTGTGTGTGCAGTGCTGTGGGGAACCAGTCCAGTGTGTGTGTGTGTGTGTGTGCGCGCGCGCGCGCAGTACTGTGGGGAACCAATCCAGTGGGAGTGTTTGTGTGTGCAATGCTGTGGGGAACCAGTCCAGTGGGAGTGTTTGTGTGTGCAATGCTGTGGGGAACCAGTCCAGTGGGAGTGTTTGTGTGTGCAATGCTGTGGGGAACCAGTCCAGTGTGTGCGTGTGAGAGAGAGAAGGGAGGGGATCACCTAAAGCTTGTAAGAATTATAGGAAGTTTGAAGCCTGTGACTTTCCAGACGGGTCTCAGTCACATCAGCTCTGCCATTCTTGATTTGTTAGTGATTCAGGAATATGAAGTGGAAATTCAGGGGGAAGGATGGAAATAGCATAAGTGGACTTTATTAACCCACTTGTTTGTGCCACTGGGGGTGGGGGGTAGCACTGTGTCTCTACCCTTCAGCATTCGGAAGATGAGATATATTCCTTCTGTCTCTATGAGTCACCTTTTAAGTGCTATTTCCACGAAGTTTCCTAAATTATGATGCTTTTCATTCTTTCATGAATTGATGTGCGCTGAATATGATTTTAAGAAAAAAGCTTTTCTGTTCTAAAGGCACTGAATCTGCTTGAAAGGCCTTTCCTATTTGCCGGCATATGTATCACAGCCGCATTCAGGATTTCAAGCCTTAAACCGTAAATGGCTAATTACTTTGTGTTAAAGTTGGGAGAAAAAGGAAAATGCTGGACTGAAATTGACATTCCAGTAATATCTCTCCGCGAGAAGAGTTTAAAGATGTCCTCTGTAATTTCCCATAAGAAATCTGTTTATACTGGCTGATTTCAATAGGAGAATTCTTTGCCTAAAGGCACAAGATGAGTAATACGCCATGTGTTCCACACTTCTCTGCTAATAAATAC
>ML677364.1:40034915-40162415 GCA_007922305.1 Dermatemys mawii | reverse complement strand
ACACGTAAATGTTAAAACCGATACTTAAACTTTTTTCTTTATATTACATAGAGCTAAAACGAAACTAAATACGTTAGCCAGCTTCATTCACAAACATTAGTCAAAATATACACATTACGAAAGTAAAAAACGAAAACAAACAACAACAACAAAACCTCTAACTGATGAAGGTTTTTCTCTAAAATTTATTTTTTGTTTTTAAATCATTCTTTGCAATTGAATTGCAGTTGCTCTAAAAATAACCTAAGCAGGTAGGAAGGGTACTCCAAAACACATTGAAACACTTCATGTTTGATAGGGAACGGTTCTTTGAACATGAGAATATTCTTCTACTGTCAAAACAACCTCAGTTTCAGTTAAGCTAAATAATAAATATATAATTATCACCCAGACAAAAAGTCTGATTTAACCTTAGATAAAATTGCGATCCTTAAATGGTGACGCAATATTTGTATTTACTCTGAAAGGCGTTCATTATTTTTTTTTTTGAGTCTAAAACTGACTCAAATGTGGGCAAAAGAAGCAACATATTTTCAATCAAAGACCTAACATTTCCACAGAAATTTACACATGTACAGTCTTAAGGTGAGACTCAAGGATCGGGAAAAATATGAGACACAGGCTGTCACTGAAGAATGAAAATGGTATGAGTGTCCCATAGGAGAGGACTTCAGGAAGTCGTGTGGGATAGGTAAAGGGGGAGGAGGAGCGGGGGAGATCGGATGGACAGTATTTCACTTTGCAGTCTATTTCTTTTTATGCTTCCTGCTCCCATTCGCATAAGACTTGATATAAACCAGAGGAAACGTTTCAGATCCAAACGCCAGATTTGTCCCTCCACTCTGTCAACAATTTGCCCCCATTTTGGCGGCGGCGGTGTTGCAGTGGGGACGTTTTGGAGAAGCTCGAACAGCACAGATTTGGGGGGCGGCAGGCAAAGGAAGGTGTACTTCGGGAGAAAGGCGTTTCCCGTGCCCGTGAAGAACAAGCCCTTCCAGCTCAGGTATCTGCAAAGGCTGCATGCAACACACACCGATTCTAAGAAATGGGGGCAGACGGGGGATCCCCCGCGAGCCAGGGAGTTTCTTCTCAATGGTGTCTATGGGCAACACGCGAGAGGTCCGCGCAGGGCCAGGCAGACACCACCTGCTGCCGGAGCAGCGAGAAGTTTGCGGCAGGAGCGCGGGGCTGAAACGCTCCGGTTTACCCGGCCACTCGCCCCCCAGCCCGCCCTGGCGCCTTCCAGGGCGGCGGGTCCGCCGCGGCCGGCGCCCATCGCTCCGCACCTGTCCCCGGGCACCGCTCCCGGGAGCCGAGGCCGAGAGGCCGCCGCTGGGCTCTGTCCGCACGGCCGGGAGGTCATAGCGCCGCCGCGTAGGCCGCCGGGTAGGGGTCCAGCTGGGGCTTGCCCATGCCGGGCAGCAGGATGTAGGCGAGGGGCGGCTGGAGGCCCGGGCTGGGCCAGGCACTGCAGTTGCAGGGGATCATGTAGCCCGGGTTGCCCGGGGACGGGTGGGAGTGTGTGTGTCCCCCGGCGGCGGCGGCGGCCGCTGCGGCGGCGGCGGCGGCCCCGTGGAAGGCGCCGGCTCCCCCGGCGCCGGGGTAGGCCAGGGAGGAGTAGGGCAGCGCCGAGGCGGAGGAGGACGACGAGAGCTCTGCCATCTTGGAGCCCAGGTCCAGCAGCGAGTAGGGGCTGCTGGCTGCCGCGGCGGCGGCGGCGGCTGCGGCGGCGGCCGCCGACTGGGGGAAGAAGACCCGGGCGGCCGCGGCCGCGGCGGCGGCGGCCGCTTTCTCCGGGTTGGCCAGCAGGGAATCGGGCACCAGGCCCCCGCCGGCCCCGCCGTGCAGCCCGGCCGCCTTCAGCCCGTGCGGGTGGTCGGGGTCCGCCAGGCCGTAGGGCACCGGGAAGGCGAACTTGTCCTTCTTGAGCAGGGTCTTGGGCTTGCGGCGGGGCCGGTACTTGTAGTCGGGATGCTCCTTCATGTGCATGGCCCGCAGCCGCTTGGCCTCGTCGATGAAGGGCCGCTTCTCGGCCTCGGTGAGCAGCTTCCACTCGGCCCCCAGGCGCTTGCTGATCTCCGAGTTGTGCATCTTGGGGTTCTCCTGGGCCATCTTCCGCCGCTGCGCCCGGGACCACACCATGAAGGCGTTCATGGGCCTCTTGACGTGATCCACCGGCTTGGACATGCTGGCCCCCGGCGAGCCCCGCAGCTGCTGCAGGCTGCAGCCCACCCCGCTCGCCGCCCGCAGCAAATCAATCTTCGCTCCGCGGCAGAGCCAGGCCGGGAACCGCGGTCCCAACTTTGGCCGCCCGGGAGGAAACGTCCCGCACCCGGGCTCCTCTCCGCCCCCCGACAGGCGCTGTCCCGACCCGTGCGCCGCTTTCCTGTCCGGCCAGAGCGGGACCCCGGCCAAGAGACCGGCCCGGCTCGGGGCGCTTCTTCCCGCCGGGAAGTTTCTTTCCCCTCTCGAGCGCGGGGTGAAAATCTCTCGGGCCGGAGTTCAAAGGGAACCGCGGAAAAGTGCGACCATCCCCCCTTCCACTAGCTCAGCCCTGCCCCGGGACTGGGCATCTGACAGCGGCCGGGGAGTGCCGGGAGACACGGCGGCTTCCTTCTGTGCCAGGCGAGCCGCGAGCCCAGCGCCGATCACAGAGTCCTGCCCATGGCGAGCCTGCGAGCGAACCGCGGGCCGGGGCTCTCCGGACGCAGGACGGCGGGACCTGTCCGCTTCCCTCCCCGGGCCGCTTCGGCGATGAGCCGGATCCCGTCCGCTCACAGCCCGATCTCGGCCCCCGGCGAGCCGCTGCGAGCCGCCTTCTCCTCGGACATCCTCGCTTCGTCCCCTTCGCCTGGGGGAGGGGGATTGTCCCCCACTCGGGTCCGGGCTCCGCGACGCCTCCTGCTGCGGGCCGCGCCGGGCCGGAACCAGCGGCCCCGCTCAGCGCCGAGTCCCGGGATCCGGTTCCAAGGTGGAGCTCGGCGGCGGCTCCCGGAGCTTCCAACTAACTTCGCCAAGTTTCATGCGGGCTCCCGGGCAGCTCCGCTCGGGCTCGCTCGCCCCCCTGCCCGACTCCTCCTCTGGCCGGGGCTCTCCGGGCTTGCGGCTTGGGAGCGAGCGGGGGAGGGATGGGGGTGCCCGGGGCGCGGGGGTGTTGCTAAATCAAAGGCTCGGCGATCTCAGCCGGGCAGAAGCGGAGCCGGTTATAAAGTCCCCGCTGTGGCTCGCAGGAGTCTCAGGCGCTCCCCTTTCGTCGCCCCTCCGCAGCGGGCAGGTGAAGTCTCCCCGGGCGGGCGGGCGGGCGGGCTGCGTGTTGCCTGTACCGCGCGCGCCTGTGTGGGTCTGTGTGCGGGGGAACGTGGGGCCCGGCGGGGCTAGGGAGAGGGAGGGACAGCGGGAGCGCCGGCTCCCACCCCCAGCCATTGATTCAAGCGCATTCCCCTCCCTCTCACTTCCCCGCAGGTTATGGGGGTGGAGACACCAGAGCCCGCCCTGCCCGGCGCAAGCGGAGTCTGCGCGGCGCTCGCCAGCCAAGCTGGTGTGGAAACACAGCCTCGGAGGATTAGCCAACTCCGAAGAGCCGCCGCGTCCGGCGCCCGCAAATCGGCTGCGTCTCACCCGGCAGAGAGAGTTTATATCGGTAAATTGTTCGAGATCCGCCCCCTCCACACACTTGTTGAGTTACACCGCAGGACAGTCCACCTCTCCCCTTGGCTGTTGATCCCGGCGGTACCGCCTCCCCCGGCCTCCCTTTGCCACGGAGGAAATGTCCCAGGAAGGAGATCGACTCCAATTCAGGGTCCCCGGTCATAGCGTTTCACCAACACACGCAGATGTGGCCAGCTGTTTTAAACAGCCCATTTTAAGCCGACACCAGGCACCGCTCGCTGTCATCAGCCCCTCCTTATACGTTTGTGCTGGTGGTGGTTGTTTTCAAAGCCTCGTTAAAAGCATGCTGGTAGTTGTCTCTTTCTACACTAGGCTGGCGATAATTAAGCTTAATGGGTAGATACACGACCTGGATTGCATTCAGCATCTACAGCAGCTTTAACAGGACGCCTGTGCAAAGAAAACGGGTGGAAATCGCACGGATCCCAAGAGGACTATTTCACTCCAGTCCGTTGCCAGGGGGTTGTTTACTTTCACCCAATGAAACAAACCATCCTCTTCCCTGTTGAGAAAACCCGGACCCCGTGCGCTTGGCAGCGACGGGAGCTCTCGGAGTGGCACATTTCCCTTCCTGCTCGCTCCCCCCGGCCCGATCTGTCTGACTGTGTCGTTAACAAGTTGGCCTGTCAGTCAGGGTGAACTCGCTCGCCCTGTTTGCGCTGCGGCGGGCTGGGGTTGACTTACCTTTGTGGTATGTAGAAGTAGGCACTCCAGTGCACCATTAACTCTTTCACACGTTAACGGCGGGCCGGGGGCATCCCGACAGACCTCGGCTGGGGCTTAAAGGCAGGGCTGGATCCAAGATTCAGACGATTGGCAGCCGCAACCCCGTCCCGCAGCGCGGGAGGGAGCACCCCTGGTCCTCCCCAGGCTGTGTGTCAGCAGTTGGCGAGGGGGAGGCGTTTGGGGAAATGTCTCAGGGGGTTTCTTGTGTGGCCACAGTCAAAGGAGCTCTGTGAAAAGTTCGTCTCACGTCCCGGATGCGCGTGGGTTGGTGAAAGGATGTGATCGAGGGGCTCTCTTAGTAAGCCGATGGGCTGGGCAGGGGCACAAACTCCAGGCAGGGTTAATCAGCCGGGTCTGTAGCCAGAGCGGGCTATGATCATCCAGGATCACAATGGATCATCCATGATGAAAATCAATCATCCTGCCGTTGTTATGCTCCTAACACATTTTCGGAAGCTAACTTTCCTCTTCCTTCTCCCTCTCTCTGGCTGTGTGAGGTGGGGCATATCCACATCTCCAAACTGATAGCCAGCCCGACCTGGTGAAAATCAGCACAGCTCCATTTACTTCCCTGGAGCTGTCTGTCTACTCCAGTTGAAGATCTTACCAGTTATAATGATCTGAATAGTTTACCCATAAAATGTGCCTTCCCAGTCTTCATATTTAACGTATTATCCCTTTACCACTCGGTTATCCATATTCCTCTCAATCTTCAAATCCACCTTGCCAACTTTTGACCCCTCTCCCAATCCATTTAGCTGTGAGAAAGTTACACCCGGTTGTCAAAAGCAGGGAGATTAAGCTATCTACAAGCATTGACTGCAGTTTAGGCTTAGAGTGGGAATCCTATTTCTTGAAGGTTGAAGAAAGTGACCAAGAGTGGCTGTAGCCAGCCTAGGTCTTACTGCTCCCCAGGTCACTTTTTCAATCCATCGCCAGTCGTTTCCCGCTCGGAAATGAAAAGTCAATATTTCAGGTCATCTCATTTCTATTAGCCAGGGAGCAGTTTCACATGCCAGGCATCCTTTAGCGGGGAAGAATAATCCCAGAGCGCTGTTTGCCTAGATCAGATGCCGGCATAGTCAGTTCCTTCCTGCATTTCAGCAAGGCGGGGGGAGGGGGGAGAACATCAGCAAGGCGGGGGCCCCGGCCACCGTGAGAACCTATAAAAGCTGTGACAAAGAGTTAAAACAGAGAGAAGAGACACCCTCTGGCTGCTACTGCCCATCAAATCTAGATCCAGTGTGGGATAAGCGTCCGATCCCTTACTCCTTATCCTGCCAAAATCCTCATTAACTCCATTGGAAAATTGGTATAAGGAGCATGGGATCCGCCTTCTGGATGATTATTAGGGATGTTTCATTGTCCTCTCCGGTTTCTGTTTTAGCTATTACTCCAATGGGCTATTATCACAAGGGCAGTGGGGTTTCCCTCCCCTCCCGTAGATCCGAGTACTCTATCTAGTGAAATGTGAGTGGTCCATGGCATTCGACTGTCGACCAATTCGCCGGCAGTCGAGCTGTATCGGACAGTGTGTGGCAGCAAAAGGACAGCGGACAAGAGTACAAAGAAGAATGATTCACGATTACAAATCACCAGTCTCTTCTGACGGGCTAGGTGTAGACTTGCCAGTTCGACTGAGGCGGACAGAGTGGCACCAGTGTTTAGTCCGTCGTCCATGCGTTAGTTTGTGGACTGTTGTGATCTTGGCGCTTGTGATTCACAAGGGCCAACAGTGAATCTGTGGAGAAATGAGGAAGGTGCAAAGATTTCAGCTTTTCACAGACTGCTCGGGAAGAAAGGCTTTCGCCGCTGACAGAATGGCTGATAAACACAGGTGGGGCCGGGAAGGGACTTCAGGAGATTTTCTAAGGTAAATGTTCATCAGTGCCTCTAAAATCCCTCGGAGAGATCAGAACAATGAACACGTGCATCACGAGAGACTCATGCCCCTGTGAAAGAATAAGAAAAAGAAGCGTCTAGGTAATTGACAGCACAAATAAGCCTCAGCTCACTGACTCCTGCCTTGAAACAAAATCACTGTTTGCAAATGTCTGACTTCACACATGTTTGTTTCTGATTATTTGGGAGGATTAAAAAAAGTGAAAAAACTATTAAAAATAAAAGAGTTCATTGGTCGTAAATTGACATTCTTTCACAGACTGATTCACTGCTATGCATTGGGTCGGGTACATTTTTCTAGTTGCAAATGACTCACTATCTATAAAGATCTGGTTTCAAAAGTGCTTTCCTTCCCACGTAACGCTCGTGGTAACCCCTGGCAGTCCTAGAATACACACCCGGTTAACTCAGTAATGACCGAGTAAAGGTCTGTATTTCTATGGCAATTCGCTGTCAAGAGGTGTGAACGAGGTGATGTTGACTTCACTGAGAGTAAACGTGAACCTGCAGACTCCGCTTAGGAGTGAAGGCGGAGTTTAGGGTTTCGGTCCATCCTTCACACACCCTATTGTGCCTAAGTATTAGAGCACAATGGGACTGGTCCTGTTGGAGTAGGGCAGGTCTCATGGTAACTAACATCACACGCTATTATAGAACCTTGACATTCCTACTCAAGAGTGGACGATTTCACTGAATGTTCTTATTTACTTACCTGGGTTTATGTTAAACCCGTAACATTACGTTAAGTAGTTCTGTATGTGTTATTTGATCAGATGATACAGTCGTATCAATATAATTACTAAGAATAACGAGAAAATGATCCTGTGCAATATAAGTTACTTGCATTTGACTTGTCAGTTATAATATAATAAAAATTCAGATGCCTACTTTTCCTTCCAATATAGCGAAATGACTAGCTGCATTACCATGCAAAGATAAAATAATAATACACTTTATCTGAAACTTTAATATTTTATTCTATCAGCCCAGTTTAAATTTTAGAATGTACAGTATCTTTTCAGTTCCTAGATATTAATTTCGGAAAGTTGAGTATGTTTAAAGAACACAGCTACAATCCCTTCAATTCTATTAGCCCGTCGAAGTGATCGGTAATATTCCACTATTGTGATTTGATAAATTATATTTCATCTTTGCTCTCTCTAAAGTTACGTATAGTTTTAAGAATCTGTTTTTATTTTCAAGCACAGTTTAGAGCAGCGATAGAGGAGGTAAACATCATAATTCTTCCTAATTTGTGTTATTTGAATTTCATAATAGGGTGGAAAGTCAGAGAGATAAAAAGTATTAAGCGAATAATGGCTAGCCAGATAGCAATCATTCCAACGAAGTGAAAAGCTGACTCATAAGCTCAATAGACTTATCACTGCACTATATTTATAGAGCCACATTGTGATTTTACTGCTTTGTTTGTGCACTAAAGCATTTCCATATACAAACTGGGAAGCTGACAGTTTTCTTTGTGCAGGTATCAGCCACCAATTCCACATTTACTTTCAGTTGTCAAAAGTTGGCAGACACTGTAGCGTCTTAAACACACTTTTCTATGTGGTATAGTTCCTCAGATTTGTGAGTGCTGCTTATTATCTACCACCTCACCTGTACAAGCACACTAGTAGAGAGAAAACAAATTTGTCATATATAGCATATAGGCTAGATTCAGTTATATGCTTGTTTCAAAATGTTCAATAGTATTATTTTCCAATAACATTCACCTTTTATTATTAGAGCACTGGTAGCACAGCTTTAATTAAGTGTCTAGTAATGATTTCACTGTGAAGCACTATTTCCTAGGTTTATATTTTATAGTCTGGCTGTAAAAGTGTGATTCTGGTTGGAATTTGGCATACAAAAACTCAGCTGGAGCATAAACTTTTTATAATAAATATATTGGTTTATTGGGTTTGCTATTTTAAGTTAATGATTTTACTAGGTTTGGAAGCTTTCAGTGCTTCTCGAATTTTAAAAAAATAATTAAAAATAATTCTAATTTTTTTGGTAAATCTAGAATACGTTCTACTAATTTTTGTGGGACTGATCCTACAGCTACTCTATACACAGAACTCCTGTTGAAATCAAAGGAAACTCCATAGTCAGGGCAGCTGCAGGATCAAACTCGAAATGGGATTCCCACTAATGTGCGCCATAAGTAAGGAGTTTAAAATATAGTCCTACTTTGAAAAGAGAGGCTGTAAAATTGGCATCTTATTCTCACTCAGGTGATCTAAACACCATTTGAAATCAGAGTCATATTAATTTACTTTAATGACTAAAATACATTTCTGCTATATTTTAATCCTGTTGGCCCTGCAGAAATTATAGTTTTGGACAAGTGAGATTCCATTCTGGCTCATATGTAATCAGCATGATTGGTAACTAAGTTCTGGCTGCAGTATCTTTGCTGCTGGTGGTTCATAAGCCACAAGGAAGTTACTTTGTTATTACATTCCAAGATGAATTTGCATCAATGGTAATTTGAAAAAAACAACAACAGCTTTTTACTTGTAAACTGAATATAATTGATCTGGAATCACAGGGAGGCAATTAGCACAGCCCCCACAACATCATTTTTAAACAATCACTTTTCAGAATAGGGGTCACAATGATCCCCCTAAATTAAGGTCTTACAAACATTTATGTATATGCATAACTTTTTTCACACAAATAGCTCTTTGATTTCAACAGAACTATTCCCAGGTAAAATTCTGCCCATGAACAATGAGCCACATTCTCTATATTAACCAAGCAACACTCCCACTAAAGTCAGAATTTGGGCTAATGTATTCACATAATATTATAGAGACTTCTACCTGTCTGAGCAGTTTCAGTCTACTGAACCCATCACAACTTTCTTGTTCTAACTGAAGTTAAATGACCTTTCATACCAAGGGTATAATCATTAGCTTTGGGCTCAGTTATCTTAGCAACTGAGATCAGGAACATGACATTCATGCTAGGTGGGAAAAAGGCTTTGAGAACTGAAGGGTTCCCCCAAATGAATATATTAACACATAATACCCTCTCTTCTTAGAATGTATTGTGAGGCTTTTGCCAAAGGGAAGACACTGAAGAGGCTTTTGGGGGCTTTTAGAGAGCAGTCTATCATGGTGTTGCTTTAACAAGACAAGGACCACGTTCTTTTCACTTCACAATATTGACCAGAAGAGGAGGGAGCTTTTTGACTAGCTGTGACGGGGTGCACCCACCGTGCACGAGACTGGAAAGGGTTAACTCTGCATTGTGGACTGAGAACACAGAGTAACAATAGTTTAAAAGTGAGCAGCCCAGCTCAGTCTGGGCTGACAGCTGAAGAGGAAGGATGCTTGCTGCAGGCTCCAGCCCAGGAAGTGCCAGAGGCTCCATCAGCACGAGCTGGGAATGCTGAGACCCAGTGGAGACCTGGACACCAGTGGACATCCAGGAGAACCGAAGATCACTGGGAGCCATCTGTGCCACTGAGTCTGGAGACTCTGGAGATGCCTAGACCATGATTACAAGGGACATGGTAGGAAGTAGCGCAGGGGGGATGCCAGCTGCACGGCTGAGAACAGTGTGTGTGGTCAGATTGCTGCTGACTCAGTGGTGGAGATCCTTACCACTGACAGAGTCCTGGGCTGGGACCTGTAGGATGAGGGAGGACCTGAGTCCCCCTACCCTGGCCACACCTACGTGGCAACCTATTATCCTTGACTTTGGTCAGTAGGGCTTACCACCCTGCGGATAAGGCCAATCAATTGACTCGGGCCACTAGACCTTACCACCCTGACAATAAGGGCAACCCAATTAACTGTGGCCTTTAGGCTTTATCATCCTATGGACAAGGGCAATCATATTGGTTCTGGCCATTAGGCTTTATGACTCTGAGAGCCAGAACAGTACAGTGAACCTATTCGCTGACTGGGAATTCCTCCTTTGCATGCAATGAGGATGGGGTGCCCCCACCATGTCACATAGGCATAAATATATTTTGCTGACTGTGACAAGTAGGGGGAAGGGTGGATGTGACAAGTAGGGGACATGACTCCTGAGGCTAAACTACTGTGACCTGGAAACCTGGAGCTGTAACCTGAGATGGAGGGGGAGGGGAGTTGACACCTTGGGGCTGGCAAGGGAACAAAGGGCAGGCAGACGTTGGAGTTTTTTAAAAAGGGGTTAAACGCTGGCTGGGGAAGAGGAGGGAGCCCAAATTCGGGGTCTCATCTCCCTGCTCCCCAGAAGGGCCGGGCCAAGGGGGCCTGTTTGTACTGACAGTTCTAAGTGAGATTGTGTGCCTGGCATCTCAAATAAACCTTGTAATCTACTGGCTGGCTAAGAATCACTGTGAATCCCAAGAAGTGGGGGGTGTGGGAACAGGACTCCCCCACCCCCCGTGACAACTGGTGGCGCAGCTGGAGGAGAAGGATCGTGTGGATGCACCGAGCCCTGCCTCTGAGGGGAGCCGCCCGGCAGACGGAGCTCCAGCCCTGGTGCCTGACCCGATGGGGAGGGGGCAGACAGCCCAGGTAAGGTGGACGGGCAGCTTACCACCTGCTCAAGAAGGAGGAGTGCCCCAGACCAGCTCCTCTGCGGGGGCAGGACACTCAGAACTCTAGGTTCTCAGTTTACAGGGTGGGCGCAGGGCTGTCCCTGCGGAGCGACTGCCTTGTTCCCCTGGAGGTGGACAGGAGGAAGGTCTATGAATACTGGAATACGGGTGCTGAGGTGACATTGGCCCAGCCCAAAGTGGTGGCCCAAGATCGGATGGTGCCCAACACCTACAAGACCCTGACGGGGGTGGGTGGGACCCCATTCAAGGTGCCCGTGGCAAGGGTACATCTGAAGTGGGGGAACAAGGAGGGCCCCAAGGATGTGGGGTGCACCCTCATTTGCCCACGGAGGTGTTGATGGGGGGGGACCTAAAAACTGGCCAAGCCAACCCCCGGGAGCCCTGGTCGTGACCCATAGCCAGAGCCGGCGAGGGGCAATGCACCCTAACTGGGGAAAGGGTACCGTACCGGGGGTGCAGGACCCTGCCCCAGCCGGGAGGGTGGGTCCAGGGACCAGGTTCAACGAGGCTGCGGCCTCAGGCTCAGCAAGCACAAGGGAGCCGGCCCCCTTCCCTTCCCCAGCTGCCAAGTTCCAGGCCAAGTTGCAGAGAGATCCCTCCTTGCAGAAGTTCAGGGACCTGGCCAGCCTTAGTAAGGTACGGACCATGGGAAAAGGCTGCCAGGAGAGGTTCCTGTGGGAGAAGGGGTTCCTGTACCGAGAATGGGCTCCCCCCAGGGAAGTGGAGTCATGGGGAATCAGGAGACAGCTGGTGGTCCCCCAGAAGTATCGCCGCAAGTTACTGTACCTGGCCCATGACATCCCTCTCGCAGGGCACCAGGGAATCCGGCGCACCGGGCAGAGGCTGCTACAGAACTTTTACTGGCCTGGGGTCTTTACAGCAGTCCGACAGTACTGCTGATCCTGCAACCCCTGCCAGCGGGTGGGAAAGGCCCGGGACAAGGGGAAAGCGGCTTTAAGGCCTTTGCCCATCATAAAGGAGCCTTTCCAGAAGGTGGCTATGGACATAGTGGGGCCTCTCAGCAAGACGACCCGGTCAGGAAAAAAATACATTCTGGTGGTAGTGAATTTTGCCACCCGCTACCCTGGGGCAGTGCCCTTATCCTCCATCAAAGCAGACACTGTGGCAGACGCGCTGCTAGCCATTTTCAGTCAAGTGGGGTTCCCCAAGAAAGTCTTGACAGACCAAGGATCCAACTTCATGTCGGCCCTGCTCCGGGGCTTGTGGGAGAAATGTGGGGTCCAACACTGCTGGACCACAACGTATCACCCCCAGTCCAACGGGCTGGTGACGAGGTTCAATGGGACGCTAAAAATGATGCTAAAAACCTTTATAAACCAGCACCCGCAAAACTGGAACAAGTACTTATCTCACCTGCTGTTCGCATACCGGGAGGTGCCCCAAAAGTCTACCGGATTTTCACCTTTCAAACTGCTATATGAACAGAGGGTAAGGGGGCCCCTAAACCTAATAAAAAACAAATGGAAGGGAAAGGCCGCGCCCGAGGGAAAATCGGTGGTGAAGTATGTCCTGACCTTCCAAGAGAGACTTGCAGAACTCATGGGCCTGGCCAGGAAAAATCTGGCCAGAGCCCAGAGGAAGCAAAAGGTCTGGTATAACCGCACAGAGCGGGCCCGCACCTACGCCACCGGGGACCAGGTAATGGTTCTCATCCCCGTGAGAAAAAACAAGCTACAGGCCGCCTGGAAAGGCCCTTTTAAAGTTGTCAAGCAACTAAATGAGGTAAATTATGTGGTGAAGCTGTCTAACCGGGCACACCATCGCCGGGTGTACCATGTAAATATAATAAAGCCATATTATGACAAAGGGAATATGGTGTTGGCTGTGTGTGGACATTGGAAGAAGCAGGGAGCTAATCCTCTCGTAGATCTATTCCCTGAAACAGGAGTGGGCTCCCCCATGAACATAATCCCTCTCTCGGATTGGCTAACCCCTGCCCAGCAAGCTGAGACCAGAGGGGTGCTACAACTGTACCAGCAGCTGTTTTCCAACCAGCCTAAACGCACTAATCTGACTGTCCACCGGGTGCAGACGGGATCGCACCCCCCTATAAGATGCTCCCCCTTCCAAGTCACAGGAAACACTGCCAAGAACCTAAAAAAGGAGGTCAATGACATGCTGGCCCTGGGGGTGATCCAGCCATCTTCCAGCCCTTGGGCCTCACCACTGGTGCTGGTCCCCAAAAAAGACGGGTCGATCCGGTTTTGTGTGAACTATCGAAAGCTCAATGCCATCACTGTGTCTAATGCCTACCCCATGCCCAGGCCAAATGAGCTCCTAGACAAGCTGGGGGGAGCTCGGTTCCTTACCACTACGGATCTTACAAAGGGTTACTGGCAGGTGCCACTAGATGCAGATGCCAGGCTGAAATCTGCCTTTATCACCCCTCTGGGACTCTATAAGTTCCTGACCCTGCCTTTTGGCCTCAAAGGGGCACCAGCCACCTTCCAGCGCCTGGTAGACCAGCTCCTAAAGGGGATAAAAAGTTTTGCCGTGGCGTATATTGATAACATCTGTGTCTTTAGCCAGACCTGGGAGGACTATGTGGCCCAGGTTAAACAAGTGCTGGACCGACTCCAGAAGGCTGGGCTGACCATAAAGGCGAAGAAGTGCAAGGTGGGGATGGCTAAAGTGTCCTACCTGGAACACCGGGTGGGAAGCGGCCGCCTAAAGCCCAAACCAGCCAAGGTGGAGGCAATCAGAGACTGGCCCGCACCCCAGACCAAAAAGCAGGTCCAAGCCTTCATCGGGATGGCGGGGTACTATCAAAGGTTTGTGCCCCACTTTAGTGCCATAGCTGCCCCCATCACTGAGCTATGCGAAAAGGGAAAAGCAGACAAGGTGGTCTGGACCAAGCAGTGCCAGAGGGCTCTCTGTGTGCTAAAAAAGGCTCTCGTCAGCGGCCCGGTTCTGGCAAACCTGAACTTTAACAAGCCGTTTGTGGTATTCACCGACGCCTCAAACGTGGGGTGGGGGCGGTGTTAATGCAGGAGAATAAAAAGGGGAAGAGACACCCCATCGTGTACTTGAGCAAAAAGTTGCTCCCCCGGGAGCAGAACTATGCGGCCATCGAGAAAAAATGCTTGGCCATGGTGTGGGCCCTCAAAAAACTACAACCGTATCTATTTGGGAGACACTTTACCATGTACACCGACCACTCCCCCCTGACCTGGCTGCACCAGATAAAAGGGGCCAACGCCAAGCTCCTAAGGTGAAGTCTGCTCCTGCAGGATTATGACATGGATGTGGTCCATGTGAAGGAAAGTGCCAACATGATAGCGGATGCGTTGTCCCGGAGAGGGGGCCCTGAACTTCCCCAGGTCGCTGGTCAGAGCGACCCCGCTCAGTTCAGACTAAAAGGAGAGGGGGTTATGACAAGTAGGGGGAAGGGTGGACATGACTCCTGAGGCTAAACTACTGTGACCTGGAAACCTGGAGCTGTAACCTGAGATGGAGGGGGAGGGGAGTTGACACCTTGGGGCTGGCAAGGGAACAAAGGGCAGGCAGACGGAGTTTTTTAAAAAGGGGTTAAATGCTGGCTGGGGAAGAGGAAGGAGCCCGAATTCGGGGTCTCATCTCCCTGCCCCCCAGAAGGGCCGGGCCAAGGGGGCCTGTTTGTACTGACAGCTCTAAGTGGGATTGTGTGCCTGGCATCTCAAATAAACCTTGTAATCTACTGGCTGGCTAAGAATCACTGTGAATCCCAAGAAGTGGGGGGTGTGGGAACGGGACTCCCCCACCCCCCGTAACACTGACCAGCCTGAGTTTGTTCAGGGATGATACACAGCAATAAATCAAATAAAGTTGTTTTGTCTGTCAGAGATGGTAGGAAAGTCCCAGCAGTGATGAACAGTTCAGAGTTGAGGTCTTTGACTTCCGTGAGTGAGGTGGTCTCTTGGAAACACTGAAATATAGTAGCCACTTTTGGCACTTTGTTCAACACATACAGAAGGGCTAAAACAGCAGCCAGAACTAAATGTTTGGGGTTTGTGCTTCAAGTGAAGCTTAGTGCAGGTACCCACTGTCATGTCTTCTGTCTGCTAACCCAGGTGAATACTTAGCTCTCTCAACAATTTGATCCTTAAGAATGATTATTTCCAGGTGATTACAGAGAAGTCAGGAACGAAGAGCTTAAGAAACAAGCCTTCAAGCATATTTTAGGGCTGAAAAAACATGTCCTATCCCTAGTTGTAGAGGATGGTGCATTGCTACTCTGAACCCAGCAGGATCGCTCTAGTAAGATTTTACCCTTAACAATTTGGACAATTTTTTGAGTTTTGTCCAATCTGGAGATGTCAGTGGTGCCTTTACCGTCATTCCAGCTCACTAAGGAAATGCTTGCTAGGTACCAGAATTATGTAAATATGTAAGAGTCTGGCTCAGCCTAATAGAGCCAGGACTTGAGAGTACTTAATGGACCAGGTTCAGTTTTCTTGATGCTGTAAACTATAGCATTGCCTACAGCAGCTCAGCCAGTGTGTTTCAGGAGGAGATCCATTTCGGGGTAGGGGTGTGAAGGTGCGGGGGGCAGATGGTAGTATTGCTCCTGCCCTGGCTCAAGTATTCTGCCAGGGGAAGGCCACTTTACATTTACTGGGCTGTTGATAGGAAATATTGAACCAGATTGTGTTCATGGCTGTCTTGCACACGTCTTATCACCTACTTTTTGGGCTGATCCTGCATTCCACCACTGCAACCTCCTCATAGCAGACTTTTTATTGCCTACAATGTGCTGTCTTTTTGCTGATCTAGATCCTAGACTACATCTAGCCTAGTTTCCCTGTGTTAAGTTATTTAGTGGGCTTATTTATAACTAAGCTTATCTATAACTCTTCAATAATTGTTAGGTAATGTTTTTATGTACATGGATCTAAATTCTGCTCTCTCATTTTATTAGTGGTTTAAATTTGTGTTAAATTTTCCCTGGAGGGTTTGACATGATCATACAGGAAAATTATAAAATTGTACTACTAAGATACTAAATACATTTGAGTCCCTCTAACTAAAAAGGCTGGTTACAGCTGCCTGACAGAGGAAGTAAAAGATATTTAAGAATACTACACTTGATCTTTTTTCTTCCAGAACTCATACATTCTATTGTGCCACACACTGCCACTAGCCATAGCCCTCTCATATTTGCAAATTTAACCACCACACCTTAGGAACAGTGCATCAACACCACAGCTGCTAAAATTCTCATCTACGCTCTATTAACCCAGTAATGGAAATTCCTTTCTCTATGGCCACCTGAGGACCCAGGTCTCCATGATCCTACATGTGCTAAATGCCACTGGCTATCTTCTCATGCACCCACATCAACCATATTCTCTGAAAAATCAGATGATGCACATGGATGTTCAAAATCCAGTTAAAAAGCACTATCCTTTTTTTTAAAAAAAACACCTCTCCATGGACTTGCTACATAAAGTGCTTTCATAATCACCTCTGGCTCCCTCTTCTTGGTTAACATTGGCCTTTTCCTTGACATTCCACACAATCTTACTTCTATCTGTGTCAGAACTTTTTCACTGTAGCCCCTGTTATCTGGAACAACCTTTCTATTTTTCTTCACTTTGTCAACTTCCTATCTTATTTCAAATCTCCATTGAACACATATTTTCTGCATTACTTAAACCTCTTAGTTTCTCTCTCCTTAATATTACTACTTATTTTCCCTGTAACTGTGATATTTAATTCTATGAAGCATGATGGAATACAGCTGGAATTAAAGATTGTCTATAAAATTTGTATTGCACTGGATAGGGTACAAAAGAATTGTCAGCATTAAACACATGGCCAAAGGAAGTCAATAGAGTTACACAAAGTATGAATTTGGCCCTTTGTGCATTAATCTTATTTAAGCTTTTTGGCTGCATTGCGCCAAGCAGATCTAAGGCTTTTACAGCCAATTTATTTCCTTTCATAGTATATCCATTGCGGTAGTTTATTAGCAATGCAAGTAAAAAGATAAAGATTTTTTTTGACAAATGAAGTTCACTACTTAAAAATCTGACCCTTTTCATGGATGCTATAGAAGAGTAAAACCTCTGAAAGCATCTACATTCTCGTAGGGGAGCTAGAAATATGCAAAAATTTTACTTCTAATCAGTGGGAAAAATCAAATCAAATTACCCCAGAAAGCGAAATTCCTTTGATTTTCTGTTTTGTTGTCTTGTTCTTATATTTTACTATCAAATGTCATTATAAATCATTAAAAGGGTTATGGAAAAAAGTATGCATTCGGGATGAATTCTTATTGACCCAGCAGGAAATAAATTAGGCTGGGATTTTCAAAGGAGCCTACGTGAATAAGGCCCTCAAATCCCATTGAATTTCAATGGGATTTTGTGCCCTTACTCCTTTAGGTGCCTTTGAAAACCCCAGCTTTAATAGCTGCATGGAGTAGACCTAAAACACGTTGATGCTTTCATGAAAGGACTAGATTATATTCTCTCACTCAAAACAGGCTTCTCAATCCTGCCACTTTTCTGCAACTAGAAAGGCCAAACAGCATTAGGAGCAAAAACTAAATAAAATTCAGTTTGTCTTTATTTGCATTTATCTGGATCTTTGACTTCACTTTTCTCTCCGTACTTGCTGATCTCAGTAACTAAGAGGCAAAGCTAAAAATGCAAACTGATTTTTGTCCTTGCCTTGGCACTACTTGAATCATCAGGCCTGCCCTGCAATATTTGAAGCATATAGCATGGCAAGACCTGAGGCAAACATGAGTTGCAAATACTCCTCCATCCCCATCTACATTTCATTGTAGATGAAGTTTCTCTTTGTTGGCATAGGAAACTACTCCATTTTTGAAGAGAATACCTGCCTACCAATTATAGTTGTAATTTCTGAGTACTGTAAACACTAGAATTAATGAGTGAATCATTTTCTGTATATCATGCTATAATCCAATAAGAAGAAGAGTAGTACATGTGTGCATATTAGAAACACTAGTCCTGTTGTGTTTAGCAGCAGCAATAGCTCTATCTGACAGATACAGTGCTGCATGTCTTCATGCTCACAAATTGAAATCCTGGCCCCATTGAAGTCAGTGACACAGCTCCCACTGACTACAATGAAGCCAGAAGTTCACCCACTGTTTCTAATGTGAATATACGGCCTGATCCAGGACCTACTGAGATTAATTGAAATTGACTTCAGTGAGTTTTGGATCAGATCCATAATGAATTTTTTTCACAGACAGAAACCATTACTAGCAAACAAGAAGGGCCAAAAATGTCCAAGAATGCTTTGTGTGAAATGAAATGTTACAATAACATTTGATTTGGCCTGGCATGAGAATATGACAAACACAATCAATGTTGTTTGCCAGGTTTACTTTTTATTTCATGATGTATTAAATTGAAAGTTTAATGAAAATGTTAAATTGATACAATTTCTTTCAGATATAAGATGGACAGGTGCATTGTGAGCTTCTTCACACAGACTTCAATTTGAGTAATATAAGCTCAAGGTCTTGTACTGCCAGTACTAAAACGTTCTTGGAATTTCTAAATATTGCAGATGACAATTTCCTGATTCAAGAAGTGCTGCATTCAACATGGAGAATTCCATATTTAATCAGAAAAATGTGAATGATAATCATTTAAGAGCACCTTACCAGATTCCCCCAAAGCCACAATCGAGGAATTAGGACATATCGGTTAAAAACAAAACCTGATCTAGAGGGGACATGAAGCCAGCTTTAAAGAATATGTAAAAACAGAAGAAAAGGGAAGCTGATAGTAATGAATACAAATCAGAAACTAGGAACTATATAACTTTGATAAGGGGAACAAAAGGACAAGGAGAACTTTATGGCCAGAGTTAAGGACAAAAGAAGTTTAAAGTATATTTTGGGAACAAAAAAGAATCCCAAAAATAGTATTGGTCCATTACTCAGTGAAAATAGTAGAACTGTCAATCCAGAAAAGGCAACATTATACAATAAATATTTTAAAGTCAGTAGGTCCAGATAACTTGCAACCAAGATTTTTTTAAAGATCTTGCTATATCTCTATGGACTGTTAATACTGATTTTTCAATAAGTCTTGGAACACTGGGGAAGTTCCAGAGGACTGGAAGCAAGCTCATGTGCAGGGAACAAGGTCACAATCTGGGGATTGTGGCCCACAAAATATTAATGTGGCTTTGAATAGAATAATCAAATATGAACATGGTACATATTACATATGAATGGCCATACTGGGTCAGACCATTGGTCCATCTAGTCCAGTATCCTGTCTTTCCACAATGGCCAATACCAGGTGCTTCAGAGGGAATGATCTAGCCCCTGTCGCCTAGTCCAAGCTTCTGGCAAACAGAGGCTAGGGACAATATCCCTATGTATTAAAAGCTGGCTAACTGGTTTTACAATGCAACTGTAAACAGAACAATCAGCAGATGTGACATTGTAGCCAAAAGGGCTAATGTGATCCTTGGATGCATCAACAGATATCTTGAGTAGGAACAGAGAGGTTATTTTATCTATTGGATTACTGTGCCCAGTTGTGATGTCCACAATACATTGGAGAGGTCTCACAGAAGAGCCATGAAAATGATAGAGTTAGAAAATGAGAATTACAAAACAGTTAGAAAACATGCCTTATAGTGACTAAGCTAAAAAGAACTCAAGGAGCTCAACAGAGAAGGTTAATGGGTGACTTGATTAGTCTTCAAGTACCTACATGAAAAACAAATGTCTGAAAATGGACTCTTCAATCTAGTAGAGAAAAAAATAACATGATCCAATATCTGGAATTTGAAGCTAGACAAATTCTGACTAGAAATAAGGCATAATTTTTTAACAGTGAGGATAATTAACCATAGGAATAGTTTACCAAGAGTCATGGTGGATTCTCCATGACTGGCAATTTTAAAATCAAGATTGGATATTTTTCTAAAATATATGTTCTCAAAATTATTTTGGTGGAAGTTTTGTGGCCCGTGTTTTAGAGGAGGCCAGACTGAATGATCATAGTGGTCCCTTCTGGTTTTATAATAATAATGAATTAGATCTCAGTGAGATCCTAGATTGTACCATCTTGGATAATCCAACACTGGGTGTTTCTTGAACAGACTCTTCTCCCTCATTTTTGGGGATATGAAGAAGCAGGAGACCAAGGCAACAGGCAATTTAGAATTACCAAGATAGGCAGACAAAGGACAGACAAGTATGCACTGTACAGTTATAATGGTCTGATTCAAAACCCATTGACTTTAATGGGCTTCGGATCAGGCTCTAAATTAAAAGTGAGGTCAATTTTCTTATGACATAGTTCTCTTGAACTCAGGTCCCTGGAGATAAAAAGGCCAGTTTATTAAACCTTAAAACCAGTCACCTATTTTTTATGATTGCTGTATCTGTATAGACTAGAGGAATGATTGGCTGTTTTAAAGATAAACATATTGGAGTCTATAGGCATGCAAGGACGTTAGGTATAATTCCTATTAATGCTAGAGGCAATGAAGTCACAAATCCTTTTCAGCAGTGGAAGAAAGGAGCCCTTTGAGTGTGTCTCTTACATAGGTTAGAACTATCCCATCACACGATAACGTGTTTATAGATGTTTTTATATTTTAGAGTCAGAGGCAAGTTTTACATGAGATTTTTTTACCTCTAAGTGTAGATGCAGTTAGTTTGTTTTGGCTCACAGCACACACAGATTTATGACAAAATAATAAATTAGAGTAGTCAGGGTTCCTTCAGGCACCAAGACTTTTTTAATCAGAAGAAAAAGTTGTAACAATTGCAGAATGTTAAATAAAAGTAAGCTAACGTGTGTGTATATGATTACTTATGTAAGTGCTTAGACATACAAATGCCTAAATACTAATGTCATTATTAAGAGTTACGGAGGTGGTTCTAGCCAAATTAGTGAAAGATCATTGCAGTAACTTACTACACAGGACTGAACATGATGGGGAATCTTGGATATTTTCCTGACAATACAAAGTATATTGAAATTTTATTTTTGGTGCGTCTCTGCAGACATAATTATTCTAACATCACATGAGATATCAGTTTAATACACACCATATTTATGAAGACATTTGTGGCTAAACTTAGGAGAAAAACTTGTTTGCATTCTCATTTTATGTTCACTTTTTTATTGAAGAAGCTAAACACAGTTTAATCAAGTATGATTTGACTGCAGTTTTATAAGCACATGCATCTCAATATAAAGATTTAAGTAGTATTGTGTTTTAACTCTGAAAATATTATAGTCCCCCATAAATAATTCCAGCAGATAGTGTGTGTTGGTAATAAACCCACTCTTGTACAGGCCACATCCTTGTTTAATGCTATTTTTGAATGCTTATTTATTTAAATTGATTACCTCTACCTTAAGTCCATTTTTTCAGCAATCTTTTTGTTGAAAAACGTCAGTTTGTGAAACTGCAACTGTTTGTGAGGCATGGTCAAGTTCAACAAGTTTCCTGACTTGACAAGAAAAGTTTAGAAAATGAAATCTTCAAAAAGAAATATTCTGCATTTTTGTTGTTGCTTGAAGACTGTTTCAAAGTATAAGGTAATTAGACTGAAAAAGGCCAAATCAAAACAAAATGTTTCAGTTGACCTAAAATGAAAAAATTAATTTCAGTTCAGATATTTGCAAGATTTTGAATTTTTTTTTTTTTTTTTTTTGGTTCTGATTTGAGATGAGAAATATTTTCAGATTCTCAAATAGTTGCTGGATGGGAAAATTGTTGCCTACCCAGCCCTTGCTTAACGTTAACCTCCCTCCCCCTCTGCCCAACTCAGACTCTGTTATCATTTACTCCAATCCATTCAGTCCTTCCCCTCAGAAAAAGCCTTGTAGTATGACCAAAGGACAGATTTTTGACTCTGGCAGATAACAGAGAAGCAGGTATCAAAGCCAAGGACTTCTCACTGAAAATGCCTGCCTCAGACCACCAAACATTTATTCAAAGGCTTATTGGTTTGGTTACCTCTTGATCTCATCTGGTATTGCCAAAGGAGAGCAGCTATCTCTGAGGTAATGAGGAACCATTTAACACATCAGTTAAAATTAGCACCTTAAAAAGGGGAAGTTAAGAAAGATGAAGGCGCAAAAGCACTCACTGTGAGAGGCATGACTAACAAATGGGCCGCCATATTCTTCACTGCCTTAAGTTTCTGATCAGTCTTAAACTTAGCCCCATGTGAAGCACACTGTAAATGGGTGAACACAACCTTGTCTATAAATTTCTTCAAAAAGGAAGATTAGAGAAGCTAATCAACACCAAGACAGTTTCTTGAGCAAAGGGCTTAAAGCATTGTTTCTTTAAGAGAAAATGGCCTTCTGCTATTCCAAAGGGAAGCTGTGATGATCCCCTCCAACAAATACTCCCCAAACATCTCCCTCACCAAAATGTTTTGTAACAGATTGCACCGGAGGGCACAGGTGGTGTTTAACTCACAGGTGGTGTTTAACTCACACTCCTGAAGCACTTCCAGAACTCCACAACACAACAGTGATGGAAACTCAATCAGAGAAGACCCTACATTTGTCTATTAGCTGGTGGCCTCCATCACTAGCCTGGAGGAATCAGCCACACTCTGTTCAGTTTATAGCCCTTGCATCAGGGTTCCATTTATTATTCCACACAAAAGAAAAGAAACAACATAAAGTAATAGTCCCGTTCCCCACCTAACTTGTAGGGTCTTCAGACCTTCAACCACTTGCAGGTCAGGCTTGCCTCCTGGCCATTCTCTGCTGCAGGTATCAGAGATCATGCCTCACTGCCTCCTTCTGCTGCCAGGCATCCTCATGGGGATGGACCCCACTTTTTAACTCTCTAGCTGGGAATCAATGGCCTCAATAACTTGCTGCTGTCCTGCTGATTCTGAGTAGCTGCCTGCTGGCCTCCTCTCCAGAACAGGGCTGGTTGCTTCCTGCCCTTAAAGGGGCAGGTGGCCCCGTTACATGTCCCTATATTCCCCCCAAGAGTGAAGTCCAAGATGGACTCTTAGTCTACCAAGTTTTCCCCCTCCTAAGAAAAGAAGTCAGCATTCACATGGGTGGCTCCAGATTGGCAGCAAACCATAAATGTATATGGCTCGAGATCCAGGTACAATTGCGTCAACCTAGGGTTCTTTTCTCTCATCATAAAGTTATTTTCAAGGGGCATGGTCAGTGATTAGGATGAAAGTGCTCCAATCAGGTAATACCTCAGCACCTCGATGGCCCACTTTATTGCAGACACTTTGTCTCATCCATTGAATAGTTTTGTTCCAGCAGAAGAAGTTTTCTGCTCAGGTATATAATGGGGTCCTCCCCATCCTCAGACTCCTGTGAAAAGACAGCCATCCAGTCTGGATTTGTGTCTTCAGGATAAAGTCTTTAGTAACGTCTGAGCTATCTAGCAACAGGGTGCTGCAGTGGATCTGTTTAACTTCTCCCAAAGCATTCACATATGTGGGGGTCCAATCCAAGCAGCACCCTGGAACCCCCATATTCACCTTCTCATATAATTATATATTTCATACAAAGCATGCTATGTAAGATATCATACAAAACGTCACAATCTGTTGAAACCCTTTGTTCTGTCAAAATATATATATATAGCATTAATGTGTATGAAGCTGTGAGATTCTGCTGCATGGTTGTTACTGAAATGTGTTGTGAGTTTGGGAGTTGCCCATCGCCAATTCTCCAGTCGCCCATTGCCAATTCTCCAGTGACCCCAAAGGAAGTGGTACCCCAGTTCCAGGTTGTACTTGGGGGATCCTGTCACACCAATGCACGTTCCAGGGTGTCTTGCTGCATGAAGGCCCTTCAAAGGGACAACAGCTGTGCAAAATTAGGAAATGAACCACTGATAATGTCCTGCCAGTCCCAGAAAAGATTACTTTGTAGTGGGACTAGGGATTTCACAAGGGCCTTTACCTTGTCTATCAGAGGTTCAGTTTTTCCCATTTCCAAAAGTATATCCCAGATAGTTTGTCTCTGTGTCTGACATTTAGAAAAGCTCAGGAGACCTGCTGCCCTGAGGAACTGGAGCACTTTCTAGAGATGCTCTGACAGGTAGCAGTGTAAACCACTACATCATCAAAGTAGGTGGCTACATATACCTCAGGGAGAGATGTGTCTTGTCCACTAGTCATTGAAAGGTCACTGTGTCTGATGGAGCCTGAACAATAGCGTGTGAAATTTGTAGAGGCCATAAGGTGTGGCAAATGCACTATCTCCCTGGATTCTGCAGCCAAGATGATCTGCCATGGTAAGATCTCTTGTAATTATGTATAAGACCTTTCCCAGCAATTCTATCAAATAGTTTGGTGTTCTATCAAATAGTTTCTCTCAAGGCACCTTTGTGCATGGCTTTGAGCCTGACATTTCAAGTCCTAAATCCTATTTCTGCATTCTGAGGTGGACAAAACAAGTCTTCCAGGATTTTATAGTAAATGGACATTCTATTTTTGACCTCTGTTGTATCTTGGCTACAAAATATGACAGAGTAGATGATGCTGGTGCGGGGTGGCACTACAAGTGAAAGAAAGCAAAGTAAAATCTTAAATGAATCAAGTTGAACCATGTAATTTCCATGGATAGGAATTACATGCTTGAATAATAAAAGTATAGCAGTAGAATTGTAATACTAACCACCTGATGAGGATGGAGACAGTGACTGTGAAATGATCAGGGAGATTAGAGAAGCTACAAAAACCAGAAAACCCAATAATAATGGGGCATTTCTACTATCCCCATAATGACTGGGTACATGTCATATCAGGAAAGGATGCAGAGATAAAGTTTCTAGACACCATTAATGACTGCTTCTTGGAGCAACTCGTCCTGGAATCCACAGCTGGAGAAGTAATTCTTAATTTAGTCCTAAGTGTCGCAAAGGATCTGGTCCCAGAGGTGAATATAACTGAACTGCTCAGTTTTTGTGACCACAATGTAATTAAATTTAACATCCTTGTAAAGAGGAAAATACCAAAGAAATGCACCACAGTAGCCTTTAACTTCAAAAAGGGGAATGGCACAAAAGTGAGGAAGCTAGTTAAATGGAAATTAAAAGGAACAGTCACAAGCATGAAATACCTGCAAGCTGCATGGAACCTATTTAAAAACACCATAATAGACACAAACTAAATGTGTATCCCAAACAAAATAAAAAACAAACTCCAAAATAGTAAAAAAAATAAAAATAAATAAAAAATAAAAATAAAATAAAAAATAAATAATAATAATAATAATAATAATAATAATAAATAAAATAAAAAATAAAAAATAAAAAATGCCACAGAGCCAGTTATCTCGTCACAGAAGGCAATCAGGTTGATCAGGCATGACTTGCCCTTGGTGAATCCACCCTCTGATCACCTTCCTCTCCTCCAAGTGCTTCAAAATGGATTCCTTGAGGACTTGCTCCATGATTTTGCTGGGAACTGAAGTTAGGCTGACCGGTCTGTAGTTCCTCAGGTTCCCTTTTTCCCCTTTTTAAAATATGGGCACTATATTTGCCTTTTTCCAGTCATCTGGGACCTCTCCTAATCATCACGAGTTTTCAAAAATAATGGCTAGTGGCCACTGAAGCTGTTGCTGCAACTGTTGCTATGTCAGGATCTGCTGCTGATATTAGTGTTGCTGTTGCTCTCCCATCCATTTTCATAGTATTTCAGGAGCCATGCTGGCAGTGGCACTTGCTGGCTAAATTCTCCATCATGTGTAGGCTGGTAGATGTGATCACTAGCCAGGGACAATCAATCTGCCATGCCCAGTTTAGTTTATAGCCCTTGCGTCAGGGCTCAATTTATTCTTCCATGTAAAAGAAAGGAAACTTGAAACAAGTAATTGTCTGTTCCTCATCTATCTTTGGGATCTTCTGGCATTCAGTGGGCAGAATGGGAGAAGGTTTATGAGGCCTGTTTGCCTTCTTGTAGTCCTCTTCTGCAGATACAGGAAAGCCTGTTCACAGTCATCATGGAACTGGGACTCTCCTTTATATCCCCCAGCAAGTAATCATTGGCCCCAATCACTTGATACTGTCCAGCTGGGTTGTCTGATTCCCAGCAACTGCCTGCTGAGCTTCTCTTCAGAACAAGTCTGACGGCTTCCTGGACCCCTTGGGCCTTAAAGGGGCAGACCACCTGTTACCATCTCCTATAGAGACCCTTTTGTATCCATGGATACCAACACCTTGGCATGGATCTAAACAACCTTATGTACAAAGTAAAGTGAAAACTCCTCACAGATGAAGTCACTTAATTCTACTGAATATGAACTAGTTCTACTGCTCAAGATTACACAGATGCCATGGTGGGAAACCCTTCCTGTACAGCCAGGGCATAAGATTTCAAAATCAGTCACATTTGGTGGAGAACTTTAGCCATTGGCATGCAAGCCAAGCTTCATCTATTGCAGGCCATGTGTGTAGTAAAGTTACCTATGAAAATTATGTATTGGAGAAAGGTATTTGGGAGCTAATTGATCAATAAGCAGAAATGTAGGATCACTGGCAGAATGGTCTAAAACATACTTCCTCAAAGTAGGGGACCTGGCCTGGGGCATGGATGGTGTGTGAATGGGGCCTGAAACTCTTGTTTTATCTTTTGGAAATAACGAAAAGATGAACAGGAGCGGGCCTAACTGTTTGGGCAAAATATTTTCAGCACCCCGCCCCCCCCCAAGCAGCCAAGCCAAGCCAAACAGTTCTACCTGGCAGCTAGTGCCCAAGGTAAGTGCCCTGCTTGCCTGACTCTAGAACCAGCCTTGCAGCTGTATGGGATTGTAACAGGGTGGACTCAGCCCTCATGAGCACCTCCCTTGGCTGAGCGCATGTGCCTGTAGTCTCTTTCTCAGATTGTGTCCTGGCAGGGAACCCTATGATGCTGCTCTAGTCCAGATCAGAGACGTCTTCGCCCTCTTGGGCTTCCTAACTAGAACACTCCAGCTGGGCCACTATAGTTCAGTTCCCCCTTTGGGATGTCTCAGTGTCCAGGCCGCTTCCCCGCAGTGGCTAATGGAGACTGAAGAGGGGACCCAGGCCCACGCACTACTCCCGGTCAGAGCCCAGGGACCTTGTAGAGAGCAGTCATTTGCTGTGTCCCTTTAACTATATTGCATGGCTTCTCTAATTCCCTGGACCACTTCCCCATGGCCCCATTCTGATTTCACTCTTACCTCAAGGCATTGTACTACTGGAGTCCCAGAAACCAGCTCCGGGCTTCTTCTTGCTCTCCCTGATTTCTGGCAGTGCTGCCCTGTCCAGGGTTCTGTAGCTCCATCAGCCAGCCACGCACCATCCACACTCCTACAGCTCCAGCCAGGAACTGAACTCCCTCTGGCCCTGCAGTTCTTCTTATACTAGGCTGCTGGGCCCTAACTGCCTGTGTCCCACACAGACACTGTAGGCGGCTTGGAGGACCCTCTCCAATGCCCTCTTTTGGGGTGTGGCATCGCTATAAGGCCTCCAGCAGGGGGCCTCAGAGCGTCTGGTAGACCCCATCACAGGGGTTTTCTTTTAGATTCCTTATATGCCTTCACTGGATCTAACTATCTTTCACTCACACATCCAGCAGATTGTGTGGAGCAAGAAAGGTTCCCCCTGCAGTAAGTCCTGGCTCCTGGCCACTCAGGGTTGCTGTGACACTGACAGTAAGTGCAAAGATACTGTCTCTCCTCTTCTCCATGGTCCCCTTCTGCCAGCCATCCAGCGTAGAGCCAGTGCTGGTGTGGGGCTACAGGTCTTTGCCATCTAGGAGGTGGCAAAGGAGGCACAGGGACTTCAGGGACAGAGCATGGAGGCAGAGCTCATGGGGGACACACAAGAGGAGATGGACCTCAGAGTAAGAATAGGTGAAGGTGCTCTGGAATCATGCCCCAAACAATCCTCCACGGGTCCCCATCACCCCTACACAGTGGGCTTATTCCAATACCTTTCTCCCCCTGGAATCTCCGTCACCCCAGGCGCCTCAAAATCCTGAACTGTTGCAGGCACCCCCAACCCTCTTCTGTACCTTTTCAAAGCTGGACAAGTAGTATGTAAAGATACAAGCTGACCTGAAATCTGTCAGGATAAAGCTATTATACCTACTTATATACTACAGGATCCAGTATTTCGTTAACTGGTATATATGAATACTGGGCTAGAGCCTCAGCCGGATGGCATAGTTCTGCACAAGTTGATGGCACTACACTGATTTATACTGGTTGAGGTTCTGGCCCATTGTTTCTAGCATGAGTGAAAGTGCGGGCCTGACCTCCTCTGTCTTGGTTAAAGTGGGGCACAGTGCTAAACTGTTTGAAAACCACTGGTGTACAGGCTGTACTATAATCTTCCTCAGTGACACCTGACACTGAACAGGTTCCATGAAGACAGATCGATCAGATAGGTTCTTCACCCCAACAGAAGCAGTGCACTGAAACAGCAAATCAACTAAGTTATAAGAGGTGCTTGTGTGCATGCAAAATGCACTTAGATCCTGAATTTGACTCTGAAAAACAAAATAAAAAAACATGAAAGCTACTTCACTGAGACAGAAACCTTACTGAGGTTACAGCTGCCTTTCCCATCTGGCTGGGTTGGCTCCTCTAGGTGTGACCAAGTGCATTGTCCCAACTTCTTGTTCTTGCTCAGGTGGTGAAGCAACTATGGATAGGTAGGTGAAGGGGAGACCCTACAGGGACATTTTTATGGATGATCTCCAAACCTACAAGGCCATTCCGGTTAGCAAACCTTTCTCTTCATTTACATTTCATATTTTTAGTTCTTCTAACAGGTTGTCATACATCATGTCAATTATGTAAAAATACTAGTTCTGCATCTTTTGCTCCTGAAATTCTCATTTATCTTTCACATCCCAGGCCAAATTTTGCACTTACATTCAAAGCAACCCCATTGACTTGAAATCAATTGCACAAGATGTAAGTCAGGGCAGAATTTAACTCCCTGTATTCAATATTCATTTTCCCCCTCCCCCTCCACACGCAAAGAAAAAGGGCTAAGGGTAGCGAGGGAGGGAGAGAACAAATATAAACCTGATCCTTTGTCACAAATATTCCATTCCAAATTAGCATTTGCTAATATTTACTTTTTTGATATAGTCTCTTTCTTAAAATTAAATAATAACAATAAATAATTCAACTTTTTCAATTTGACCAAGGCTATATAGGTCTGTCTATGGATTCTTGAGCTATTCATAAGCCACTTTAGCTCTGCACTTGTGTTGTAGAAGGATTGAATTATAGCTTTGCAGTAGATTAGGTTTCTTTGTGTTATTCTATTTATATATCTAGTTGCTCTATTATGCATTTTCTTCATATTATCTTATAAACTGATTGGGGCATACCTCCTTTTCTATTGTGTGCATAAGTGCCCATCACAGTATGGATTTAAAAGCAAAATTAAATATCCAATATTCCAGGCTTAGAAAATCATTGGTGCTCAGTTTGCTGCATTGTAATTTGGCCTACAGTTCTACATATCTACATTTAGCTTATAAAGGAAATGCAATTAAAGACATGGATTGCTGAGAAATGGGAATTATATCCCACAAATAGTAATGGGTAAACTTTGCCCATTTCTGGCCCCATATGCCCTCCTTGAGCTTTACTGAAGAAAGCTCTCATACAATACACTACGTAATATCTAAATATGTTCCCAGCTCAGCTGGCACTTTTGTTTGTTTTTTGACTGTGTGCCTTTGTGTCCTAAAATTATAGACACATAATCCTTGAATCTGCTATATGACTTAAAACACCTAACATGCTATTATTTCCCATGAGATACCTAATAGCGAGGGAAAATACCGAGTATTTTACTAAGCAATAAAATGTTATTCAAGTGATAATGCATCTTAGCATAAAGCAGATTCTAATACTATTCTTTTCTTACACTGTACTTGTTGAATTTGGTATTCATGAAAGTAGAGACTCATAAAACCAAGTAAATCCGAACTTAATGTGGGCAGGTACTATGCAAGTTTTCCCTACCGGCTTTATCAGTCCACTTTCCTCTCATTTTGCTGTTGTTTCAGTATTGGATCTCTGTGGCGGGACAGAAATGTGGTTCTTTTTGTTATATAGACAAACATACTAAGATGGAGGCAGAAACTGCTCTAGCTCTTTCACTTGACCTAAGCAGGATTTAAAAGGTGAAAAGTTAGTTCATTAATGTACCATATAATCTAATCATCACGCATCCAATCCAATAAAGGACTAGTGGAGATCAGGTATAGTACAGAGATGTAACACTTGGTTAGATTTTAGGATTGAAGAGGGTGCAAATTCCTTCTCCCAATATAACTTTTGGTTTGTGGAACAATGTTGACTATAAAGGATGCTCTTGGCCCCCCCTTTATGAATGGATGATTAATGTGAGGAGGGTTGGAAATCCAAAGCTTTATGGAGGAAAAATATACGAGAAAGGAAGGTCCCAGCTAGGATGTTGGAAGAGGTGGTTGCCACCAAATATATATATTTACAGTTATACAGTGATAAAAATCAGTTGCTTACCATTGGCGGTCATCAAACAAAAGTCCAACAGAACTGTACTCCATGTGTTTGGTATGGTTGCCACTTTTCTAATTCCTGGTAACTGGACTCCTTAGACTCTGCTCCTTGCCCTGACTCATCTCCAGAGGCCTAGCCCTGTCCCGCCTCTTTCCCCAGACCCTGCCCTGCTCCATTTTTTCCCTGAGGCCCTGCCCCTGCTTCACCTCTTCCCCCCAAGGCTCAGCTCCCATCACGCGCTGGATCGTCTCAAGGAGCCTGCCTGGAGGTAGATGGCGGCCTGGCTGAGCAGGGGCTGATGCAGATTAATGACCCGGCACTTCCCTTGCCCCATGGTAATCGGGCCTTTGGTTTGGAGCTATTTAGGGTGGCCAGGTCCCTAAAACCTGAGCGCCTGACAACCTTAAATTACACCCAGACATAGAAGCCAAAAAATAGACTGTCCAGGTGAAAAACAGATGAGTGGCAACCCTATTTGTTTGGGGTATATGGGATAGTCAGTTTAAATAAGGTAATCTCTTGTATAGGTCTAAATAAAAATTCAGTGATCTCTAATCTCCTTTATCCCTGCTATGGTCCTCCATATGGTCTTTCAGACCAATTTTGTGTGTTTTGTATGCATTTATATACTTATAATAAAAATGTAAATTAAAGAATCAGAAACTGATGGCATTACTTCATAATACTTCCCTAGAAGCATACATGCACAGAGAAAACATTTGAAAAAAATATTAGAAGCTCTGGGAAGCATGGAGTGTTTAATATCCAGATTAAATATTGGTAGAGCTTGAGTTCTTTTTCTGTCAGTCTATCTCCTGCTGTTGTAAAAGACTCCTGTCACATATCTCCTGACCAATTATGTCTGCTGTAGCTTGGGAAGAATCCTCTGTATGGCTGCTCACTGTGCAATGGGTGATGAACAGTAGACTGCTCTGAATTGTTGTCATGGTAAACCCTTTATGGGTTTTAGAAACAATTAACTTATCTATTTTCTACTAGTCCTAAAGCTTTTTGGGTAGCACAAATGTAAATGTATTTTAACCTCCAATCCAATGTATAATTTTTGTGAAACTGGAAGTAGGGAACCAGCGTGATTGGAAGATACATTTCAATTAATTCTTCCACCAACACTTTATCTGTTCAGCATCAGAACCTTTTATAGTGTTAAAATTAACAATTATGCAGCTGATGGCTGGCTGAATCCACAAGGGGACCTGGAAAGGGCCTCAGATAACACAACATGTATAAATCATTCAGTAGAACAATTCATGAAAGAAAAGTTATCTGTGTTTTGGATGACATTGGAAGAACTAAATAGGAGTCAATTTGAAGAAGGGACATTTCGCTCTATTGTCCAGCATGGCTTTTGTGTGTGTGTGTTGTAATATACATTTTCAAAATTAATTAACCATTAACAGCAAGATAAATGTCTCTTCTTGTGCTAAGGAAATATTGGACTCAGTGGTGAAAGATTATTTCACATGAGTAGCACTTTAAAGAAAGCTGTTGCCAGATAAGGTGGCAACAGTAGTTTGAAGAGGAACAATAAGAAGTGACAGACAAGCCCATGTTTACCAAACTGAATAGAAGACTTGCAGGTTTCCACTCACTGATCAATTACATAAGCATAGTGAATCCAGTCTGGAGTGATGTTTCACCAACCCATATCAGTGACAAAGTGGTAACTATTCAGAATATAATAACATGCCGTGAAATCTTACTCCAGGCAGTAATGAATAACATTTTATATTTCAGTTTTATGAAACATTTAAAAATACGTAATTGGAACTGGTCTTATGTTTAAACATTTGGCAACTGCAAAGTATTTTTGTTCAGTGCCGTCTTATGATGTTTATGCTTTTGACTGCGGAGTGGCTGAGGTGGGGTGTGAATTTGCATGGCCCAAGCTTAAAACAATACTCCATTAACAGGGCCAGAAATGTGGCAATTGGAAGAAGATGTTCTTGTTCTACAACTAGCCTGGGGCTTAATCTGACATCTGCTCCCTGGGCGGACCTACATGGAGTTTTTTGTGTCGATTAGCCTAAGAACTGAGCCCCAAAAGAGATTAACATTTTAAAGGGAATATCATACCGGTCTATCTAGTTTAGTATTCACCACTGTAAATCAGATCAGAATCTTGCCAAGAATGTCCAAATATATTTTCCTGAAATGTTGCCTTGTGAAATACAATCAGCTAGGAGAGAGAATTTTTATACTGTAAGAAGGCTGAGATTGGCCTCACCATAAGAGTTGTGCAAATAACTGATTTTTTTGGTTTCCTGGCTGTACTAAAATACTGAAAATTTTTTCAGTCTACCTGAGACCAAAAAAATTCGTATTTTTCAGCAAACCAGAAAAAAATTAAAAACCAATTTCAGGTTGAACAGAATGTTTTATTTAGCTTTAGAGGGATTTTTAAATAAATCTTTTAAAAAAATAAATTGAAGCAAAAATAAATATGTAATTTCAAATCACAAATCAAAATGTTTTATTTTAAAAATGTCAAAGCAAAACATTTAAAGAAATCAGGAAAAAATTACCTCACTGATGTGGTGAATTAAACACAAGTATATATCTTCTTGCAAGTAAATAGTCAAGAAACTATAGGAAGATTAAGAATAGTGGGCGGAGTTGATGTGTATTATTCATTTATTTATATTTTAAAAATTGCTTACATTATTAAATATAAATTTGTTTTCAAATATATATTTATATTAAAATATAAATAAACCAAGAATATTCTTATTCTACCCATAATTAGTTGACTATTTAATTGTATGTTTCAAATGTATTATAATTCTTTGCCTTTCATTTATTTTCCTGTAAGGCTGTTTAAATGTACTCTTCTGGGTTGCTCTCACTGACTGTACAACATGTAAGATATTTTTATGTGACTTATTTTTATCTTTGATATACCTTAGCAGTAATATTAGTTGGTCAAGGAGTCGCCATCTCCTCTAGTTTGCAGTACAAGAATGTTCACGTTCATGAATAAATTTAACGAGGATATATGAGCATCTTGCATATTTTTCCATTCAAATACAAACACTTCTAATTACAAACCTGATGGAACACTGCTGCAGAAAATACCTCGTTCAAATGATAAGTTTCCTTTAACAGTCAGAAAAATGTTTGCTAATGTACAGAAAAAAATGCTTTGTGTTAACTTTGACACACTTTGCAGTACACTTCCTCCTAATGACACTCAACAGGCTTTGGGTATGGTTACACTTACAAAATTATAGCGCTATTGCTTATAGCGCTCGCCTTATACAGCAATAATAATAGCGCTATTGTATGTCCACACTGAGCTGCTCCAGCGCTATAGCATGGCCACATTTGCGGCACTTAATACGGCATTAAGAGCAGCGCATTAGGGCAGGTATCCCACAGTACACCTCTTCCTGATCTGGCGCAATGGCTTGTGGTAGGGGGGGCGTCACTTGCGGGGCATTCTATATCCTGTTTGAACTACCCATGATGCTTTTTGGCATATCCCAGCAATCCCTGTGTTTCCTTCCACCTCCGGCGCCATCTTTCAAGGGTTTCAGCAAGGCACGCTCCATCTTCCATTGTCGAGTGCTGCAATGAATCCAGAACTGCTGAGGGACATGCTGACGACTGTCGCCAGCACATCTCTGTGTGCAGTGGAGTTATTCCTTGACATGCAGGATGACAGTGATGATTCTGAAGACGAGATCGAAGCGGTGAATGCATTCGACACAAAGCTGCTTGTCTCATTAACGGACATGCTCACGGCTGTTGAACGCCGCTTCTGGGCACGGGAAATGAGCACAGAGTGGTGGGATCGCATCGTCATGCAAGTCTGGGACGACGAGCAGTGGCTGCAAAACTTTCGAATGAGAAAAGCCACTTTCATGGGACTGTGTGCTGAACTCGCCCCTGCCCTGCGGCGCAAGGACACCAGACTGAGAGCTGCCCTCCCGGTGGAGAAGCGGGTGGCTATCGCGATCTGGAAGCTGGCTACCCCAGACAGCTACCGATCGGTGGCCAACCAGTTTGGGGTTGGAAAGTCGACCGTTGGAGTTGTGCTGATGCAAGTGTGCAGGGCCATTAATCGCATCCTGCTACGAAAAATCGTGACTCTGGATAACGTGCATGACATCGTGGCTGGCTTTGAAGAAATGGGTTTCCCTAACTGTGGTGGGGCGATAGATGGGACCCATATACCCATTCTCGCGCCCGCCCACCTAGCTGAGGAGTACGTTAACCGAAAGGGGTACTTCTCCATGGTTCTCCAGGCGCTTGTGGATCACCGTGGGCGTTTTACTGACATTAACGCTGGCTGGTCTGGAAAGGTGCATGACGCACGCATCTTCCGCAACACCGGCCTGTTCATGAAGCTGCAAGCCGGGACTTTTTTCCCAGACCAGAGGATCCCCGTGGGGGAAGTGGAAATGCCCATAGTGATTCTTGACGACAGCAGGTGCGCTACAGCCCTTATTCCCCATGAGGAGGTGGATTTATAATAGCGCTATAACTCCGCGGTTATAGCGCTATTAGTGCCTTGCCAGTGTGGACGGAGAGTAGGTTATAGCGCTCGTAGGGGCTTTATAGCGCTATAAAGTGCCAGTGTAACCATGGCCTTTGCTTTTTGTTGCATCTGCCAAGTAGTGGTGAGACACTAGAGAAGCAATAGAGTGGCCCAGCCGATACCTTCTATGCACTCTGCTGGTCCTTCAAAAAAACCGAACCAAACCAATCAAACCTAGCCAAGACCTGATCTATACCTTCATGGTGTATATTTAAATACTGTCATTCATTGGACACTAGTCACACAAAAACCAGACATACCATAAAAAGCTTCTTTCTTTTGGTGGCTCATAATGTTGAAGGCCCATATTCTGTTGTACCAGAAGGGCAGGGGACTCTCTGGGCAGTGGGATGTCTGGCTCTCCGATTCACAGGGCAGAGCTGTACCCTGCTAACATCCAGCATGGGTTAGAGCAGCTTGGAGGCTGCTCTAATTTTATACCAGCTGGCTACAGTGCTTAAGGGACAGCATGCCAGCTGAACATAGTATCCCACCCTGTGCCAGGAATAACAGGAGTGGCTCAGAGGCCAGGGAAGTCGCTAAGAGGCTTCCATGCCTGAGAAATTTTCAGCTGGCTATGTCCAACTGCTTTCCAGTTCCTTTCCACCGCTCATGTACATGGGTCACTTTTGTGGAGGAGATAAGTTGGTGGTCTAGGGCCAGATCTACATTATAAATGTACATTGGTATAACTATATTGCTCGCGGTGTGAAAAATCCACACCCCTCAGTAATGCAGTTATAGTGAGCTAACTCCTGGCGTAAACAGAGCTCTGTTGACAGGCGACATAGGCTACTCCTCATGGAGGTGGGTTAACTATGCTGACGGGAGAAGCTCTCCCTCAGTGTAGTAGATCTGCCCTAAGAATCAGATTTGCAATTTCTAAGCTTACTGGAACCACAGGTTTGAATGCTGGCAATCGACTCAGCCATTGATCATTCAGAGACAGAGATGTGGTTTGAGAACTAAGATTTCTTGAATTCTAATCCTAGCTCTGACATTGCTCCCTCTTTGGCCAGGGAAAGTTGCTTATTCCTTTCTGCTGTAGTTTCCCATCAGTATGACCAAGACAATAACACTTATTTAGCTACCTCACACGGGTGTCATAAGCTGAATTAGTTAATATTTGTAAAGCATTTTGAAAACATTAAGTGCTATGTATTACTCTTATAGATAATTATATTTCTATGGAGCTAACTGTGTAGGGCTTTTTTGGATCCAAGTTTACGCAGAGAGAACCTGTCTACTCTGCATGGATATTACAAATCCTAGGGCACTTTTCATAAGGGTGAAGGTTTGCCTTAATGTCTTTGGTCATAACTTTGCCTCCTGGTTCCTAGCATTGCACATTGTACTGACTGCTTATCTATTTTCTTGCAACTCATAGTTGCCATATTTCAGTAATGGGGTAAATGATTCCTTAGATTATACTAGAGCTAAAATGTGTATTAATTAATATATGTGTTGATTTCTCCTTTTTTTCTGTTTGGAAAATGTTCACAAACAGATTTCAAAATTCTCAGATTTATTCATCATTTGAAATTAATGATGTTCCCATTTTTTTCTGTATTCATATCTCACGCACAGTTGATTGTGAATATTTAACATTTGATCCTCAAAATTCCTGTTGTTAATTACCTAAGTCAGGTGATACTGTTTCTGTTCTCTGGGTGGATGACTTGCCAACACAATGCAGATTTCAGGTTTCAAACATAACAAGCAATTGTACAGTTCAGAATTTGCTTCCAGTGAATATAAGAGCATTTGAGCTTAACATTCACATTTCATGAGTATTTTTCTCAGTAAAATTTGAGAGGTTGATGCTCATGGAAGGCAGACATGAAAGAGTTGAGGATATATTAAAATTGAAATTTTTTGCCAATATCAGGTGCTTTTTTCCTATTCTTACTTCCGCTGTAATGTGTGTGTAGTTAGTAAAATGCTTTAGGACAAAAGGCACAATATCAGTGTATGGCCTTATTTTTAATAGGAGCTACGCATGTGCTTTGTGGGGAAAACAGACCCCTACACTAATTTCCTAAACGGCTAACAGTTATAAAGCCTTATTATTCAGTTATATTCAGAGAATAGCAAGACTCACACTTATCAATCCACTGGTCTACATTTCCATTTATTGTTGATGTCTTCTAGCCCATAAAGAAATCTGTTCATTCTCAAGCCTCACTCTTATGAACATTTTTTGTTTAGATTTAGCTTTTGCATTGTTATATTGTTGTATATCAAACGGTGGGTTGTAGACAGGATGTTCTTTTCTTGCAATGTTTCATTTTTCAGTGCACGTCTGCCAAACAGGATTATTTCTGCCTACCAATAGATAGGTGGCCTGTCTGGCTGGCTGGATCAGCTCAGATGGTGACTGTTTCTAAGGGCTGGTCTACAGGGGGAGGGGTCAACAGAAGATACGCAACTTCAGCTACGTGAATAACGTAGCTGAAGTCGGCGCATCTTTGGCCAACTTACGTGCCGTCTTCAAGGCGGCAGCGGCTGGCAGTGGGCTCCCCCATTGACTCCAGCTTGTGTCTTTCAGCGAGCTGGAGTTCCGGAGTCGACGGGAGCACCATTGGTGACTGATTTATCGTGTCTTGATGAGACGTGATAAATCGATCACCAATAGATCGATCACTACCCACCAATCTAGCGGGTAGTGAAGACATACCCTTAGAATTGTAAGTAGATTGTGTTCCAGATGATGATTTTTGATTTATTGTGTTACTGAAGATTAGGCTAAGGAGTGAAATTTAATTTAATTTAATTTTCTAAACTCTTTTTATGATCTTCGGAGTGGAAGGATGGTTTTGTAGTTAAAGGTACTGGGCTGAGACACTGGACCTCTCAGGTTAATTCCCAGCTCTGCCACAGATTTCCTATGTGACCTTGGGCAAGTCACTTCAATACTCTGCACCTTGGTCACTAAAGCTGGGAGTTATTTTCAGGAAGTTCTATGGTGTGTGCTATACAGGTCAGACTAGATGATCACAATTGTTCCTTCTGGCTTTAGACTTTATTATATTGATTTCCTATCCAGTGAGTTTTCTGGATTTCAAACTTTTTTCCTCATCCCAAATTCTGACAAAAACTCAAAAATCTCAAAAATGTTCACCAACCGATAACCCTAAAGAATTTCAGATTGAGTCAATCCAAATGTTTTGTTTCAATAATTTTAAAATGATTCATTTCATTTTGCCTTTAAAAATTAATCCTTTTTAGTGTAAATAAACTAACAGTTCAATTTCAAACTGGAAAATGAAACTTTTTCATTCTGAAAATGCCAGAAAGGGATGTTGCAACATTTTTTGAACTGGCAGATTTGTCAAAACCATTTCAGCATTTTCTGACAAAAAACAATTTTGCTGGAAAATTCCCAGTCAGGTTTATCAGTTACTCATCTGTAAAATGGGGTCATAATACTTCCTTTTGCTTCCACTTTGTGGGTCTGTTTAGATTGTAAGGTCTTCAGGGCACAGACTGTCTTTTACTATACATAATCACAGAGTCCATGTCACATGAGTGTTGTGGTCATCAACCCAGTGAAGGAAGAAGAGCAGAAAAATCAGGAGTCTATTAAATGTTAGTATCAGAGGGATAGCTGTGTTAGTGTGGATCTGCAAAAGCGACTAAAAGTCCTGTAGCACGTTACAGACTAACAGATGTATTAGAGCATATGCTTTCGTGGGTGAATATCCACTTCGTCGGTGGCGTGCAGTGTGGATGCACTTCATGCATCCGCCAAAGTGGGTATTCACTCACGAAATCTTATGCTCTGATACATCTGTTCGTCTATAACAGTTTGTTAGCCACAGGACTCTTTGTCGCTATTAAATATTAATAATACACTAGTTCAATTTTAAGATCCCGTAAGAAGTAATAGTTAAAATTATAACAACTACTTTATAAATACATTCATAAAGGACAAAAAAGTTCTAACTGCAACCCTTATCTTCATAAATGATGCATTTCAGTATGGATATTTGACCTCTGCATATGGTTTCACATATCATGACCTTATTTTAGTGCTAAGAGACTTTTGTTGACATATATCCTGCATTCTGTTATTTCTCTTTGGCCCATCACACATTTTGCTCCTCTTTAATCTCTGAAGAGCAGAAACATTCTGAGATCTAGGCTGGTGCCAGTTAAGGAGAGAAGCCATCACTAAACTGGCATATATTGCAATTGGCAGAGATACAAATAAAAGTGGTATTTGTGTGTCAGGATGTTGGTGAGTGATTTGTAAGAAAAAACTCTTCTATTCCTCCTTACTCATTGCTAGTCTTCTTCGTGATATTAAGAATATATGTGGTTGCTTGTGCACCTATGGTATATACAAATATCTATGATTAGAAAGGGGGATTCTTGCTATATTCTTATTTAAAATGGCACTGTCAGGGTTACAGTATATGATTTTTAAAATGATCCTTTGCACTCACTATTGTCCATCCATTTGTACAAGAGGTTTCTTCTATGCAGATCCTGCTGTCTGAAACAGCTTCCAATAGCTCTGTGCTCTGCGAACCCCATAGAGATCCCCTCGAAGGGAGTTCTTTACAGTCTCAGTTCCACAGATCTGGAATGTGATCCACTGGGCATTGAAGTCAATAGAAAGGCTCCCTTTTACTACAGTGGTCATTGCACCAGGCCCTTGGAAAGGGCACAATAGGAAGGAGGAGAGGGGATGGCCAAACTAGCTAGTTTCTATCCCCATAGCCAATCTGCCGTTCAAATCGGTTCACTTTACTGCCGATGGAGTTTGCAGTGATGTAGGCTGCTCCCCCTCTGTGTGCTGAAGCATTCCCTGGAGTGGATTCTGGAGGAGGTTGGTGGTGAGGGTGTAAATGTAAAAATCATATGGACCTGAAAAGTTATCATATTAAAAATACCAGATCAAACTTTGGTCTACCAACCTATGTTGGATTTCTTTAAATTTTATGGTAAAAGCTTTGCTCACCAGAAATTCTCTTGGTCTCTTTTTATGGTTCCTTTTATTTATTGCCCACATCATTCAGTGCTTTTGTCTGTGAAAGTCCCTTTACCTTAACTGAGAATCACACACATAAGAGATGAGGAATGGATCCTACAATATATTATATTATGCAACCTCGAGGTAAGTCGGAAATTTTACCTAGCACCAGTCCAATTAAATAATTAGATAAAACTACAGCAATTTATTCTGCAAAATGCATTATGATTTTAAATAATTTTAATTCTCAATTAAAATGATACTTCTGCTTACACGTTTGCCATCATGCTCTGTGTGTGGAGGCCAGTAGACTACTGACCAGAAATCATCTGTTGCAGTTGAACACAATTTCAAAAGGGATTTTGATAGGTTGTGCAAATGTATTTATAATACTGTTAAAATCTAAGTTTAACTTTTTTCCAGAACTTAAAACCATCCATACTAGATGAGAACCTACCTTTGAACATCTCTATAGCGGCTTCCTTTGTTGCCAAAATCTTCTTACACTTAACTCTCCTCTAATATTTAACCTAGATTTTCCTTGCTGCAGATTACTTTTTGTTCTGCCCTGTCCTGGAGGGGGAAAGTTAAAACCAAACCAATTAATGAAAATCCCAGAATCTTAAACTGACTGACCACATCAGGTTCTGTAGTAATTTTTAAAGAACATCCTTTTCCTGGAGCAGGGTATTACAGCGTCATACAGTGCTGGAACACGACATAGTGAAGAAAATCAGTGGGATGGGGTTCCAAATCCTAACCTTGGAACATCTGCCATCTTTCTGTTTGGCATGCTGTCTTCCCCACCTCCACAAATCCCTCCATAAAGCTCACGTCTTTCACTTCACACTCCGTTGCTGAGATTTACACTGCTTTGTTTAGTCCTGCTGTCTTGGTGCTTGAGCCGTAGCTGCTTGCATCGCACTGCTTAGATGTGATGCTAAGAGTATGGTAACAGGGATATTGAGTCAGATTTACATCTTGCCTAACCCAGAGGTTTCAATTTGTAGCATGAGATATAAGTTGAGGGAGAATCTAGCCTCTCATTTTTCTGGTTGTTTAAATATCTAGCTGCACTTATTAGAAAGACAAGGTGGATATCTTGGACCAACTTCTGTTGGTGAGAGAGGGCCATGTCTACACCACAAATGTATATAGACCTAAGTAATATCGGCATACAGTGGTCAGTTATTCAGGGCCGGCTCTAACTTTTTTGCTGCCCCAAGCAAAACAAAAACAAAAAACCGCCGAGCGCCACCCCACTGGAGCAAAAACAAAACAACCCTGAGCGCTGCGCTGCCGTCCCGAGATTGCTGCCCCTTAGAAGGCGCCGCCCCAAGTATGTGCTTGGTGGGCTGGTGCCTGGAGCCAACCCTGCATTTATTACATCGCTGACGTGGTTACATTTGGTTTCTTGTGTCTACAGTGCACATTCGCACCAGCAGTGCTTGTATCGATGCAGAGTGTAGAGCATCGTGGGTAGGTATCACACTGTGCATCGGGCCACCATCCAGTGTCCTTTGGGAAGTTTTTTTGCAATGGCTGATGGAGCGGAAACGAGTCACGCAGGAGTGCCTGGTAACATGGGGTCAACTTCCTGTAATGCTGTTCTCCATAATTTTCACACCTTTTTTTCAAAATCCCACAAAGGTGCATGGAGCCTGGACAGCTCTGTCTTGTTGTCATGAGCATTGCAAGCACAGGGACACAATCCTGCAGTATTTGCAGAGCCACAAGAGAAGCCATAGGGATCATGATGATTCCTCGGAGACTAGATCACTGTGCATGATTCTAAATGTACACAGCAATGGAACGGAATAGCAGCACTATTTTCCACAGGTGGTGGTGATTTTAGCTGACACCTCACTCCTGACAAAGGCAGAGAGAGCAGAGCTTCTACTAGCGACCCAATGCCACTCGGGCCCGTATGCTGCTAGCTTGTGTACTGCATGGTGAGTGACTGCTGAAGCAATCACTGAGTGGAGTGGGAAAGTGTCCGACGGTGGCAGAAGAAATAAGGGAGCCCTCCCCTGAAGCCTTCGGCAGAGGATTGCAGAGTGCCCCTAGGAAAGTTTCACTGAGATCTCTATGGAGGATTCATGGGACACGTAAACATGCAGTGCACGTAAATGAATTGCTCCGTGTGGCCCCCCCACTGCTTAACTCTAGAGCGGAATGAAAAGCAGATAGCAGCTCCTCTTCTCTTGGTTGTTCCACTATCTCTTCTAGCACAAATAAAAAGGAGTAAATCAAAAGCTGTATCCTGCTACTTGGGGAGTACCATTTCAAAGTAATCTGCGTATTTACCACAGTTTCCTTCCGCTGCATCTGGCTCACCTGTGCTTGATTGGTGGGATAGGCTGGACTGCAGTGGAGTCAACAACAAGCCCTGGCTCGCTACACAGCTAGATCCCCCAGTAACCTGTCCCTGATACACCCTCTCCTCTCCCTCTTCCAGCTCCTCTTCTTCAATGTTCACAGCAGGGGACTATGAGTTGGGTTCCTCAGGAATATCCATGGTGCTAGTGGGGAGGGGAGGGGAGTCTCTGACGAGGATGGCGTGCAGCAGTCTGTAAAAGCTCGGCACTGGATTGATTGTTGGCCTCCTTGTATGCCTGCTGCAGCTCCAGGGCTTTCATGCAGCACTGCTGCTGGTCCATGTCATAGCCCAGGGGAGGGCAAACTACTGTCTGCGGGCTGTATCTGGCCTGCCAGCCCTTTTAATCTGGCCCTCAAGCTCCTGCTGGGGAGTGTGCTTTGGGGCTTGTCCTGCTCTGGCACTCCAGCCAGGAAGCAGGATGGGGGGCTGCTCTAGTGGCATGCCCCCGCTTTGGCTCATATGCATAGAAGCAGCCAGGGGTGCCACACGCTGCCCCTGGCCCAAGTGCCACCCCCGCATCTCCGCTTGGCCAGGAACCACAGCCAATGGGAGCTGAAGGGGCGGTATCTGCGGATGGGGCAATGAGGCATCATAGCCACCTGGCCGTGCCTCCTTATAGGAGCCCAAGGGGAGACATGCTAATGCTTCCGGGAGCTTCGTGAGGTAAACTCTGTCTGGATCCTGCATACCTGAGCCACCTCCCTCTCCGCCCCAACCTCCTTCCCCATGCCTGATCCCCTCCCACCTTCCGAACCGCTCAGTCCCAGCCCAGAGCCCTCTCCTGTACCCCAAACCCCTCATCCATAGCCCCACCCCAGAGTCTGCACCCCGAGCTGGAACCTTGACCCCCTGCACTGCCTCCTGCCCCAGCCTGCAGCCCTCTCCTGCACCATTACTGACACACCTCCCCCCACTTTTACATGAGCAGGTAGTGACTGCCTCATATGGATAACTATAGCCAGCAGTAATATGACAGACTGCTACTGTATTGCATGGTGCATGTATTGTATGTTCAGCCTAAGGGCCTGACTAGTGCCGGGTGAATTCTTTGCAAACAATATCTATTTAGTTTAGTGACTGAGATACACCTATAAATTTCTTCACTTACATTTATGATTATTTATTGTTCGTGTATAATACATATATATTCCTTACATATATCCCATATATATATATATATATTGTGACAAAGCCCCAAGTCTGTACTTGTGGGTCCTGCGCTTCCTGGCAGATTTAGGGGCCTCAGAAACTCATCTAGGCCCCAGAGTGACCTCCCTTTCTCGGTATAATTGGCAAGAGTCACCACCTAGTGAGTTACCTTCATCACAGGCCAGTATGGAAGATGGAAAAGGGGGGGAGCCCGGGCCTGCCCTCTACTCCGGACTCCAGCCCAGGGACCCTAATAGTGTCAGCTAACATGGCTGACCTTTTAGGCACAAAACACAATACAATTCCCTGGGCTACTTCCCCACAGCAGTCTCCGCTTCTTCAAACTCCACTTCACCCTTACCTCAGGGCCTCCTTCCTTCTGGATGATAAGTTGTCCACCACTCAGTCTCACCAACAGCACAACTTCCTCTCACAGCTCCTGACACCCACAGCCCACCTGACTAACTGGGAGGTTTTTATCTGGTTTCAGCCAGTCCCTGATTGGCTTCAGGTGTCCCAATTAGGCTAGCTGTTTCTACTCCTTTCTAGAAGGTTCTTAATTGGCCCCAGGTGTCTTGATTGGCCTGGAGTAGCCTTTGTTTGGCTATCCAGGGAACAGGGACCTGCACATCCTCAGACTAATATACCTGCCTTCCAGCACTCTCCTATATCCTTCTGGTCTGACTCCGTCACAATATATATATATATATTCATTCCTAAAAAAGTTGCACTCTGACAGCCATACATATAGGACAATGTGTATAATGGGCAATTTGAAGTTGGGGGATGTGCTAGGAAACCCAGACTGATTTATTAGTTGGGAATACTGTTTGTATTTTTGCTTTTGCCATTTCTTGCTTTTGCTTTTATTGATAACCTCAGCGACTGTATGCTTGGCGGGCCACTTGTCATGATATTTAAATAAGGAGAATGTGCAGATTTTTGTTACAGAGAGGCTGTTTGAAACAACATAATTCTTGTATATTTTAATTATTAATACTGTTTATTATTGATAGAGTACAATTGGCGTGCGTGGTGCTTTACAACTAGAAAGGTTCTCTGCCTCCAAATCATTAACAATCTCCATTAAATAAGAAGAATGGACAGGCGTGCCCTATAAAAGATCAGCAGGTTGCTTGTTTCCTTATTGTCCACATTATGTTAATACCAGTTATTATGATGATGAAGGAAGGTATGTCAGCCCAGGAAAGACAGTTAAAAGAAATGTCATTCAAAGAATGAAAAAGTAAAACTGTTTGGTGGTTTGCCATTCTGTGTTACTCTAAGCAGCCATAGCTCCCTCTCTGTGGCTGTGCACCAACCTCTCCCTGTGCCTTAGAAAGGGAGTTAACAGAACAATTAGCAGCACTAACTTCTCAGTGGAATTTTACCTGGAAATCCACTAGGTAGACCAGGAAGTACGCCATAGAGTACACCTGCTCCCTGGCTTCTTGTCTCTTTCCCATTCCAAAGACCTCCCCCTCCCCTAAGAAAACCTTCAGAGCCCCCTCAAGCAGTTGAGCTTCTGCGTACTGGGAGAACGGAGGTTGTCATGTGATCACTGGGGGACAGGAAGCCTGACTTTGGGCATTCAATTTCCCCTATCTTGCACTGGGCTACAAATGGATGTACGTGGGCCATACAATTTTTCTTGGTTCTCAAACATATCACAGTTAAACTTCAAGTGTTGTGTTTATCTCAACAGGCAGGAAATATTAAGTATTTTTGAATATTCATAATCACAAAGAAGATTCATGTTTCCCATTAATTTTAACTTTCTCCAGCTTGACAAATAGGAGACCCACAGGGAAAGGACGGAAAGGAATGTACATCAATAATTTCTTTGAGCTGTCCTTTGTAGAACTGGAAATTGGAAATAAAATACCACAGTGTATAAGCTAAAGTTTGTGCTTTTACAGGATGCTAAAAGCTAATCCTTCACAAAGGTGTAGAGCAGAACCTGGAGAATTTGGAGAATGTTCCTACAAGAAATTAGTATTAAAACAGCATACTGAAATTAAGAGGCATTAACTTAAATGCAGCAGGAGAAGGAAGTAGATGGTAAACATGGCTAAAATTGAAACTTCAACAAGGTACACTGCAAGAGACGGTAGCAGCCATTAAAGAAGTCTTGGAGAAACATGAAAAAGAAATGGGATGAAATTCCATGGGCATAGAGCCAGCCAGAGAAGCACCTGTGGCAAAGTTGCATGTCTACAGGAAATAACAAATCTCACAGCATTCAAAGCTAACCCAAAAGCAGATTGAGAGAAGCACAAAACAGATATAGCTGGTATTTTACTGCTGAAAAGAAAGAAAAAGAGATAAAAAGAAAAAGAAAAAGAGAAAGAAAAAGAAAGAGAGAGGAAAGAATCACTTAAAGGACATGAGAATGCTAAAAAAGCAGAACGCTGAACAGAAAGAGCTGGAAGAGATGCATCTCACAAAAGAAATGGAACAAAAGAAAAAAATTAGCTATTTTTGTTAGAACTAAATTGACCAAAACTCATTTGTGTGCCATGCAGCAAGCCGTAGGAAGGGGCAAGGAGCCTGAGTTTTGGCAGCTAATCCAAATAATGGTAAAGGGAGAGAAAATATTTTAATCAGCATAATCATGATTTACTTTACTGCAGGAAAAATGCACGTGGAACATATCAACTATTCTGAGACCTTACATAAGTGTTTGCAGCAAATCTCAAACAGAAGCTGGTCCAAGGTAAGGTGTGCAGATGCTAAACACCTCTGTTTCTCTTCAAACTCCCAAACATCTTATGCAATACTCTGAGAGTCCCATATTACTCTCTCAGTTACATTGCATAGGCAATCAATCTTATTGGTAAGAATGAAAATTCTTTCATTTGGTAGGACAATAGTAGAGTTCCTGATTTCTCGCTATACATTTCCCAGACAAAAGTTATTTCCCAGCTCAAATGTTATTGTGTAACATCCAAACAGACAAATGCCATGAAGATGAGTGTAAAGCCTTGCAAATTTAGCCATTAATTAATATTTATCCTATAGTATCTCTGTTAGTGTATGATGGATAATTAACAAAAACAATGCACTAAAACCTAAAGCTATAATGTGAAGTACCCTAAGATGAAAAATTGTATCCACTTAAAATTTTAAATAATAATGTAATCTTTGGGGAGGAGGGAATACTCTGACACACACACACACATACATATACATATAAAGTGACATTTAGATAAACCAAGAAAATTTTTGTTTCTCGTACAATCTAGGGTCCTATTTTCTCTAGTTTTGCTATAGTTGAGCAATGTGTTCTTTGTACATCTTCCTCATACTTCAGCCATTGTCAGCACATTCCAGCTCTTGATTTAGCAACATGCAGGTTGCTTTACAAGGGTTAGATCCAGAATGAAACACTTCACATTCATTCATGTTGAAATGAATGAACTATTTCATAAACCACTCCCTAATGTACTTAAAACTTTAAAAATATACTTCATGTCACTTGAGGTATTACCAATATTTCCAGTTTTGGTATCATCAATAGATGTTGCCACTCTACACGTCAGTCGTGGATTAGATAGTTTATCCCATAGTGACTTCTCATCACTGGAAGTCATTCCCATTTATAATGATTTTGACTTCCTCCCATGAAGCCAATTTGCTATCAGATTTGCATATCTGCATTCCTTGTTTAAATTGGCCAGTGTAGAATCAAACATTTTTGTGGTTCTTGGTCTAAAGTATTACTAAGTAGTTGATAGACAACATTGTAAGCATTCTTCTTCTTAACAGTCTCACTGACTTCTTCAGAAAAAAAATTAGGTTGTCAGGCATAACCTATTTTTGGTAAGACCATCTTTATTCCATTAAATTACATATATATATAACTGACTTCAGAAATGTACTTGGGACTGATATTAGATTGACTGACATACAATTATCTAGTTTATACCTTTTTTTCTTTAAAAAATGTTGTAACATGAGTATGCTTTCTGTTTATCTGGTACTGTGACTGATACTAAGGGCAAAATGAACACAGGAGCCTTTACAGGGTTGCTAGGTGGTCATAGTGTTCTCTGAATTTTCTGAGATGCAAGCCAACCCATTGATTTACTTGTGTTAGTTATGTGACAACAATACTAATGGTTATACTGTCAGCTTTGTTCCCAGCCAATGTTTTTAGACTTGGTTTATTTGGTTGGATAATTTATCAGTTTTAACGTAAATTTATTCTTCACTTTAGCACCTCTTACATCTTCAGTCAAGGTCTTCCTATTTCACTTTTCATTGGTCCTATAGTAACTTATCCCCTGGTTCCCTATATATTGTTTGTCAATATATTTTCTGTATTCTGGAAAGAAGTGACTCTGAAAAGGATTTAGGGGTCATAGTGGACAAGCAGCTTGACATTAGCTTCCAGTGCGACAAATGACAAAAAACTATTGTGATCACGGGATGTATAAACAGGAAAGAAATGAGTTGTAGTAGAAAGGTGATTTTACCTCAGATAGCAGCATTGATGAGATTGAAACTGGGATAGTGCCGACAGGTTTTGTATCCACATTTTAAAAAGATGTTGAAAAATTGGGAAGGGTGCAACAAAGAGCCACAAATGATTTAAAGGATTGAGAAAATGCCTTGAAGTGAGTGATTTAAACAGCTTAATCTGTTTAGTTTATCAAAAAGAGGATTGAGAAATGACTTGATTACAGCGGTTAAGTACCTTCATGGGGAGAAAATACCAGGTACTAATGGGCTCCATAATCAACCAGAGAAAGGCATAAAAAGAACCAATGTCTGGAAATTAAAACCAGACAAATTCAAATTAGAAATTAGACAATCATTTTTAACAGAGTTTATTGTAAACTTTTTTCAAGTTTATTTCAATACAGGAATATGTGTCCTTGGTACAGAATTTCAGACTGGAGAAAGGCCTTATACCATTGGTAAAGTAGAGCTATTATACACAAATGAATAGACATATAACTAATGTACTAGTGCACAATAAATAAATGTTGTGTTGTTACGTATTTCTATTAGTCATGCTTAGAGGCCCCAGCTGAGATCAGGATCCCCTTGCACTTGGTACTTTGTAAATACATAACAAGAGACAGTCCTTGCCGCTAAGAGTTTACAATCTGAACAGACAAGACACCAGAACATAGGTATTGCCCTACTACGTCACACAGATGGTCCATCTAATCCACTATCTTGTCTGAGAGAGCAGCCAGCTGCAGATGCTTCAGAGGAAGGTGCAAGATCCCTGCAGTTAGCAGATAAGGGATAATTCACTTGATGAAATTCCCTCAGGATACTTAAGAAACTAGCTGAAGCAACCTGGAAAACATTAGTGATTATTTTTGAGAAATCATGGAGAATCGAGGAGGTGCTAGAGGACTGGAGAAGGGCAAACATAGTACCTATCTTTAAGAAGAGGAACAAATTGGACCTGGGGAATTACAGCCCAGTCGGCCAACTTCGATACATGGAAAGATACTGGAACAAATTATTAATCATTCACTTTGTAAGCACCTAGAGTTATAAGGAATAGGCAGCATGGATTTGTCAAGAACAAATCATGCCAAACCAACCTAATTTACTTCGATAGGACTGCTGGCCTAGTAGATGGGGGGAAGCAGTAGACATGATATAGTTAGATTTTAGTAAAACTTTTGATACAGTGGCGCATGACATTCTCATAAGCAAGGGAAATGTGATCTAGGTGAAATTACTATAAGGTGGCTCCATAACTTGTTGTAAGACCATGCTCATAGAGTGGTTATAAATGGTTCACTGTCAAACGGGGACGCCATATCTAGTGGAGTCCTGCAGGGATCAGTCCTGCATCTGGTACTATTCAGTATTTTCTTTCATGATTTGGATAATGGAGTGCAGAATATGCTAATAACATTTGCATATGACACCAAGCTGGGAGGGGTTGCAAGTACTTTGGAGGGCAGAATTAACATTCAAAACTACTTTGACAAATTGGAAAATTGGTTTGAATTCAACAAGATGAAATTCAATAAAGACAAGTGGAAAGTAATACATTTAGGAAGGACAAATCAATCAAGCACAACTACAAAATGGGGAATAACTGACTAGGTGATGTACTGCTGGAAAGGACCTGTGGGGTTATATGTGTTCAGTGGATCACAGATTGAATATGAGTCAATGTGAGGCTAATATTATTCTGGGATATATTAACAGGATTGTCATATTTAAGACCTGGGAAGTAAATGTTCCTTACTTCTCAGCACTGGTAAGGCCTCAGCTGGAATATGGTGTCCAGCTCTAGATGCCACACTTTAGGAAAGTTGGGGATAAACTGAGAGAGTCCAGAGAAGAGCAACAAAAAATGATGAACAATTTAGAAAACCTGATCTGTGAGGAAAGGTTAAAAAACTGGGCATGTTTAGTCTTGAGAAAAGAAGACTGAGATCAACTATACTAAGGGCTGTTATGAGAAGGACAGTGATCAATTGTCCTCCATGTCTGGTGAAGATAGGACAATAAGTAATGGGCTTAATCTGCGGCAAGGGAGATTTAAGCTAAATATGAGAAAAAACTTTCTAACCATAAGGGTATTTAAATACCGGAATAGGCTTCCAAGGGAGGTTGCGTAACCCCCATCACTGGAGGGTTTTTTAAGAACAGGTTGAACAAACACTTGTCAGGGATGGTCTAGGTTTACTTGGTCCTGCCTCAGCACAGAGGGCTGAACTAAATGACCTGTCCAGCCCTACAGTTCTATTATCCTCATTTTACAGATTGGAAACTGAGGGACGCAGAGATTAAGTGACTTGTTCAAAGTCACACTGAAAGTCTATGGCAGGGGTGGGAATTTGAATCCAAATGTATTGTCTCAATCTAGGGCCTTAACTATGACACTAAAGCCTTGTCTACACTGCCACTTACAGCGCTGAAACTTTTCTCACTCACGTGCTGACACTTTTTTCACTCACCCCCCGAACAATGCAAGTTTCAGCACTGTAAAGTCGCAATGTAGACAGTGCAACAGCACTGGGAGCCAAGCTACTCCCCTCATGAGAGTTCTCCCAGTGCTGGAGCCGCGACCACACAGCCACACTAAAGCACTGCTGTGGCAGCGCTTTAACATCAGCTGTGTAGACATACCCTTATTCTCCACTACACCCAATGCAATCAACCTTTTAATACATTAAATGTTATGAAAACCTCTACGTCCTGCTCTCCAGCATAGGGCAAGTTTTTTGTAAAGCACTCGAGGTGTCATAAATTCACATGCTGTTGTGTTTATGTGAATCCATTTCTAGCCATTCACTGATACACCTCTGTGGTTTGTGTTTATGCTGAACCATTTGAACCATGTATATTACAGATTCTAAGTGTTCATTGTGGAACTATAGTCATGCTGATTTCAGCTGAAGACATCAACTCTTGAAAAAACAGTAACATTATAGTAATTATTAAAACTAACTAATTTTCTTGGCAAAATGCCCTCTCTACTAGAGAATTACATTCACAGGGGAATTCATGGCAGGATCACTTCAGCCATCAAGCATCAGTCCTAAATTGTTCCTCTACTAGCCCATGCTTACTACTATCTATTAGATGACTTGTGTCTTCCTGACATTGTCTTCAGCTTAATTGTAAATTTCATGAAGTGAACTAATCACAGTTTGTGCAGCTAGACTGAAGATTTTTGTGGGAGAACTGTTTTTTGTCATTAATCTCTGCCATACCATTCTGTTTTGATGCACATTTGAATTAATGGCCTTACTGACAACATCATCTCTGTCCATCCTTAGCTATTGTTAAGGCTTCCACTGAAATTGCTGAGAAAATAATAAGGATCTTACCATTTCTTAAGGACAAGATCCACAGACCCAGTATCAGCTCTGGGTGATCTCTAACCCCATGTCACTAGTAAGGATTTAGCCAACTGAATTGTTGTAGCTTAACTAAAATAGCTTCAGTGGAGTTGGAGAGTATATCAGCTTTCACACAAGATATGAGATATCATTCAGAGATGTGGAGAGCAGCTCTTCTCATTGAGTCCTATTCTATCATTGTAGTCTAGAATCCCCAGAAGGTTTTCATTCAAAAGAAACCTTTTGAATGCAGCCAGTTGTCAAAGCCAATTAGAACAACAGGACAGTAGTTTTTGGCCAACACCCTTCTCTTAATGCTGTGCTGGGCAGAGGATCTCTGGGTTCGCATAGTTACATTATGCAATTATGCATTGTTGGCTGTATTTTCACTGTGTGACTCTGAAACCAGATGCAGCTCTTCAGGGCTCCGTAGGTTATTGTGCACTTCATTTGTATGTGAGTTCATATAATGCTGTCAGATAATGCTGAACAAACAGACAAGAGACATCAGGACCACTCCATGTCTCCTCATGAACCCAGAAAGTGAGCAGAATGAGTGAGCGATGAGGAAAATATTCTCTACCCTATCAGGAGCCAGAAAATAATGAGAAGGGAGTGATCACAACACAACATCAGGGCCAAAAGGGATTATTGTGTGGCTGGCTGTAATGCCATTCATTGGGGAAGTGGCTCTCCAATTTGGCAAAGTTCAAAGCAAAGTCACTGAAAAAGATTGTCTGCATTATAATATGAGTACCTCTTCCTTGAGTGGGCAGCCTACCAGATTTCCACATATATAGATATATTTAATGGGAAAATGTTTTGATACTTCACTTCCATCAACTTTAGAGTGATCACTTTATTAGTAAAGGGGGGAAACTAATCAGATTAAGTCTACTCACTACCAATTTGCATAAAATGTATGAAGAAATGAAATATTTGGTGGTCTTAGTGAACTAGTTATTCTACATTTTGCTATCAGTAATTTTTTACCACTACTGTTGTTCGAAATACAGCCAAAAATTGAAATACTGTATCTCAAAATACAAAAACTAGTTACTTTTTTAAAAGGAGTATTGATTTGATAAGAATTTGATAAGATCTGATTTATTATAGAATTGTATTATTGTCTTCAAACTGCAATTAGTAAATGGGAAATCATACCAATAAACAGACTTCTGATCTCATATGATTATGAACTTGTGTCAGAAGCCTGTTTCTGGCTAAAACCCTGAACTATAAATACAGAGATTTACTGATAGAGATAAGTGGTAGGCAAACTATTCGGGCAAGGGAATGAATGAATGAATGAATGAATGAATGAATGAATGAATGAATGAATGTGAAAATTATACATATTTCTTCCTGCATTTTCCTGGTCTATGCCTAGCAATCCAAGGAGTAAAAAAGAGATTGGTAAGGAAACAAAAAAAAGACTGGAAAGTGATGAAGGTCTGTAGTCCAGGGACTCAGTTTCAATAAATTGCTGTCAGGAGGTACACAAGGAGATATGCATTTTAGGGTTGAGACACTAGATAATCAAAGAGTAGGAGTAGAAAAAGGGCCCAGACATATTAATGAAATCAAAATTCCCATTGAATTAGGTGGCAAGTATATCACATTCACAATGATGAAAAATTCACTGGTTTGTGCATTTTGGTCATCTGAATTAGAAGATGGCTTTGGATTTTAATTTAGTTGTAGAAACCATGGTGGATTTCTAACTTCAAGTATTTCATATGAAAAAAAAAGATAGAAGTAGGATTGTTTTCAGTGGCAGGAGATAATTTATTGGTCCAAGAAAAACATGCTGAAGAAGAAAAAGGTATTCAGAATACTGAAGAAAATGTGATCAGTGATAATAGACATGGCATTAATTACACAGTTGTGTTTTCACTTTTAAGTGAAATAAAGTAAATTATCTTCCCTCAGTCCTTTGTCCAGAATTCAGCTCTCATCTTTCTCTCACACCAATTCCCAGCTTCAGTTACAGTGTCCACATACCCCCCTGCCACTATATACTATAAATAGGTAGTTCATTTATGAATGCTGATCAATGATAATAAAGAAGTAGATGAATTAGACAGCTATCTTCTTGTAGGCATTCCAGAAGAACTGTGTCTTCAAGAGAGAGATTTAAATGAGGATAGTGTCAAAGCTTTGCAGACCAGCTCAGGGTAGTGTTCCAAGCACAGGGAGCAGCATGGGAGTGCAGAAACCGTTGTTGGCAAAGTGGACAAATGGAGTTATATGAAGTTGACAGCACAAGAAATTGAGGCAGGAGAGCAGGAGGAGTATAAACTGGTTGGCTTTGTCTCACCAGCTCAGGAAAGAACCCCAGTGCCACATTCAAGTCTGTTTCAGGCCCTTGCCTGAGGGCACAATTTGTTGTTCAATCACAAGACAAAGCAATTCTTCTGACCAATGTAGGCTGCAGTTTGTAGCAGTTTTTCCTTTGAAAAGAAGAAATCAATAGTCCTTTCCCTTAAATCCCCTGTTTGGTCATGTAGACAGTCCTTACCCCTTTCCTGGTTGTTTTTCCCTGTTACTGGGAGCCACTGGAGGACTTTCAAGAGAGAATGAGGTGGTCAAACTGACCAGCAAAGAATAAGATCTTTAGTGACTGTGGGTTTGTATGGGCAGGAGATGGAAGGGTGATGTGCATGTCAGGGAGGCCAGTGAGGAGGAGGAGGTTACAGTGATCAAGACTAGAGATGATGGAATCTGAAGGAGTTTTAGCTGTGTGGAGAAAGGCTCTTAGATATGTGGAATAGGAAGAACTGTCATGATCTGGAGACTACATGAGTGCATGAGATAAGTCAAAGATAACTCCCAGATTACAGGCCTGAGTGACAGGAAGAATAGTGGTGTGTTTATTAGTCATTATTATTCCTGTCTGGCGTTCTGTCTAGGTTTGTATAAGGTCACTCCTGGTTTAAAGTAGTAGAAATGTGCAAATATATGGCCCCATCTTGCTCCCATTGGGCCTAATTCTCATTTATTCTAAGGATACTGTACTGCAAAGGGGCCTTAAAGTGGGAGTAAATGATATTTCCCTTACACAAGTAGAGCAGTGTAAAATGGTGTTAGCATAAAGAAGAATCAGGCTATTGGGTCAATGGCAAAACTCCATTATTTCAATCGGAGTAGGCACTGGCCAAGGTAGTGCGACTACACTAGCTGACTAGGATGTCCCGATAGTTCTTTTCCACCACGAACATCTGATACCCATATTTTAAATGAAACAAAGCAAATTAGCCTAAACTTAAAGTTGGTGAGGTTTATTTAAATGCCCTCTGGAAAATGGTCTATTAGCCTAGCATATTTAGCATTTTTGAGCAAGATAGTAAAGTATATACTAAATAGTAACGACAACAAGCAAGTAGATGCTTTGAATGCAAACTACCTTTCCTGGGAATTTCCTTACATTTTTAGTTATGAGATTTTCAGCCTAGAAACAACTATTTGATTCTATTTAGAATCTGTCTCATATACTTCCCTCATCCCTGTAGTATGAGAGTGCTTTAGCCAAATTTTCCTTCAGGTCATGTCACTAAAGCAGATCAGTTAAAAATTCCCTCTCTACAATTGACTAGGAAATGCTTTTGTCAGTTTTCCCTCAACTTAGCAATATGATCATCTTTAGCATTTAAGTCTCCAAAACCCAGGCATTATATAAAATTCCCTTTTCTAATCCTTGGACCATCCTTGGGTGTCTACCCCAATGTAAATATATCGACAATTATCCCATAGGGAATCTTTCTCTTCCCAGTAGATTGGCTCCATGCCCCAGTAGAGTACTGCCATTGATGCGACATCACGCACATACTGTGAGCCAGGGCATTCCCTTATTTTGGTGCACAGCAATCTGAGCAAGGCTGGATGTTAAAGGTCCTAAGGAGAAAAATAAAAATAAACTTTAAAGGTATAGAATGTGTGGTGTCCCTTTTATGCTGACTGTTCAGGTAAATATGAGGGGAAATTGTCAAAATTCTTTCCAACTCATCTTTAAATGGTAGTTGTAGCACTCTCACTCTCTCTCTCTCTCGCTCTCTCTCTCTCTCTCTCTCACACACACACACACACACACATGCACACACGCACACGATAGCCATAGCCAATGTCTCTGACACTTACAAGTCAGAACTCCTAAGTGGAAGGAGTATATTGGCGTTACTCTTTTATTTGTGTTATTCATTGAAGTGGAGAAGTTGAGCTCGAAGGAAATATGCAAACGCTACTTAGCTCCACACTAATTGTAAGCGGTAAAGTGTAGGAAAAGAACTAAGGTTAAAGTTACAATAACAAGTTTTTGTTTTTTCCCCTCTATATTTTGCTCAGAAGCTGCAAAATGAAATCCTTGGTGAAAAAACAGTATTTTTGTTTACATGCAATGAATTTGTCTTTGGCCTGTCTTTTGCTTTAATCACAGTCTGACCGTGTAGTAACAAATGGCGTTTGTGTTCTTCTGAGGAAGAACTCAACAAGATATAATTACAAATACTTTAGTTGACCTTTCATAAAATATGATCCCCAACAACATTGTGCAGAATTGTATTAAAAAATGTATGTGCATCTTTTGTGGGTACAGAAAAGATTACAGGATACTTTTATTTTAGAATAATTACACAGTGACCTTCAGAGTTATTTGAAAAGGTCATATTCTCTTCACATACCCTTGATTTCCTTTCAGTTTTTCCTTTTGTCCCACCAGACATAAATTTAGCAAAGGAAGAAAAAAGAGAGAGAGAGTATTTTTTCTGTGGCTGAAAACTGAAGAAGATAGTTCAAAGTCCCCATAGGCACTCAGAGGACTGTGGGCTGATAGGCTATTTTCTACCATTTAGCTCCTGCATTATCACTACTCCTTTTTCTTCATTATTCTCCACTTATCACATGCAGCATCACTACAGAGCCCAAATAGAGAGTTGTAATTACCCAGCTGCCACCTGATAGTACCCCTTCTATCATCTTTATCTCACTAGGCCTTGCTGTTTCATCACTGGATAAAACTTGCCCGTGGCAATGCCTGTGATAGTACATCTTAGAGATACATTTAAAGTTTACTCATTTATCGCAGAAAAATGCTGAACCCACGCAATTATTAGATACACTTGCCAATTTATTTGTTCAGTAAGGCTACTTTAACTCCCTTTTCTATCAGCTATTTGTTCTGTTCTTCTTGAAAACACTGAGGTCACCGTTGAGCACTAAGATGAAACAGAAAAATTTCAAAATGTCCGGAAACAAGACTGCCAAGAGACACCTTGATAAAACCACACATACACATTCACAACTAGAAGCCTAAAGTGAGGGACTTGCATTTTTGTGACATTCTTGCGTATATTTCTCTGTGATGGTAACATGTGGATCATTAAATTTAAGCATTCTGTGTTTTTTCTGACATAAACTTCATGTGCTGGGCAATGACTCTCAGGCCCGGTGAAAAATCAAGATGCACATTTGGGAAATAATTCCTCTGCTGATGAATGTACAAGATGAATGGGATGAATGTACAAGATGAGTGGGAAAATATGAGTATACTATATTAAACATATGAATGTGCAAATGCTCAGTATCAGCTCTGACCCTTTTGACTGATTCCTTGATGTTTTAAATTGGTTATTTTGCTTTAGGATTTTTCTAGTTTGCACGCAGAAAAATGTTTTTTCAAAAGATAAATAAAAATTATTTATTAAAACTCCCAGGAAAAAGAAAAATACAAAGTAGATTATAGTAATAAGAGATGCAGTTCTTGGTTTGAAATTAGGGTTGTCAAGTGATTAAAAAAATTAATCACATGATTAATCACACTGTTAATAATAGAATACCATTTATTTAAATATTTTTGGATGTTTTCTACATTTTCAAATATATTGATTTCAATTACAACAAAAAATACGTATACAGTGATCACATTAAATTTATTTTTACTACAAATATTTGCACAGTAAAAATGATAAACAAAGAAAATAGTGTTTTTAATTGGCCTCATACAACTACTGCAGTGCAATCTCCGTATCTTGAAAGTGCAATTTATAAATGCAGATTTTTTTGTTGTTAGGTAACTGCCCTCAAAAACAAAACAATGTAAAACTTTGGAGCCTACAAGTGCACTCAGTCCTACTTCTTGTTCAGCCAATCGCTAAGACAAACAAGTTTGTCTACATTGACAGGAGATAATGCTGCCTGCTTCTTATTTACAATGTCACCTGAAAGCGAGAACCGGTGTTTGCATGGCACTTTGTAGCTGGTGTTGCAAAGTATCTACGTCCCAGATATGCTAAACATTCGTACGCCCCTTTGTGCTTAAGCTACCATTGCAGAGGACATGCTTCCATGCTGATGATGTACTTTAAAGAGTAGTGTATTAATTAAATTGGTGACTGAACTCCATGGGGGAGTACTGTATGTACCCTGCTCTGTTTTATCTGCATTCTGCCATATATGTCATGTTAAAGGAGTCTTGGATGATGACCCAGCACATGTTGTTTGATTTACAAACACTGTCACTGCAGATTTGAGAAAATGCAAAGACGGTACTAATGTGAGATTTCTAAAATTCTGTGTTGTAATAGAAGTCAGTATATTTGAAAATATAGAAAAACATCCAAAATATTTAATAAATTTCAATTGGTATTCTTAAATAAAACGAGGAATACTTGGGGCACCTTAGAAACTAACCAGCTTATTTCAGCATAAGCTTTCGTGGGCTATAGCCCACTTCATCGGACGCATAGAATGGAACTGGTATTCCATTGTTTAACAGTGCGATTAATCACAATTCATTTTTTAAATGGCAGCTAAGTTTTTTGAGTTAATCACATGAGTTAACTGAGATTAATCAACAGCCATATTTGAAATTGTTTGTATTACGGGGGATTCCCAGGATTGAGAGGCACCTCACTATCTCCTGCCCTTCTCATAAGGAAGCCTTCTCTATGTCTGTCATAGAATATCAGGGTGGGAAGGGACCTCAGGAGGTCATCTAGTCCAAGCCCCTGCTCAGGACCAATCCCCAACTAAATCATCCCAACCAGGGCTTTGTCAAGCCTGACCTTAAAAACCTCTGAGGAAGGAGATTCTACCACCTCCCTAGGTAACCATTACAGTGCTTCACCACCCTCCTCGTGAAAAAGTTTTTCCTAATATCCAACCTAAACCTCCCCCACTGCAACTTGCGACCATTGTTCTTTGTTCTGTCATGGGTCAGCTCCTGAACTCCACCAGCCACAGCAACACAAGCACTGCCCTCTAGGCCTACACACACCCTGGTGTCGCTCTGCAGGTTAGTAATTGACACACTCTAGTCCTTGAGCCCTCCAAGCATCTCAGTGGAGTGTCCAGCCCATGGTCCACCGGTCACTCGCAGTACTATAGTCACAGATTTGCTGCTTCCGAAGAAGCACTACTCCCAGCTTGCTAGTTCTACCTCAGATCACCTTAATACACAGCCCTTAAGTAGGTTATAGTAAAATCAAGTATAAGCTGATTTAACAAAGACTAGACTTTCAAGCAGTAACAAAAGTATTGGAAACAAATAGTTCCAAACGAAATAAAATCAAATGCACACTACAGAGCTTAGACTAAATTAGATACTCTCACACCTTATAGTGCTTTACAGCCAGGTTGGATGTGACTCTCCTTTCATGAGACAGACACACAGTCTGCTCGTGTAACCTTTGGGTGGGCTTACACTTGACCCATAGGTGAAGGATTCCATATGCGTTTCTTTGCTTCCCCACCCCCGTAAGATATACCACCTCCATCCTTTGTCTTTATGCATAAACTGGACATTCCCTACTGTTAGTTCCATTTTGTAGATTTCTTTTGTTGGACGTTTCACATTCTCATTTCACAGCTGGCTTGGTATGCAGCTAAGCATACAGTGTGAGACATACAATACACAAAAGGGAAATAGGTGTCTGATACTTCAGAAATATACCTTTCAGACAGGACATATGTCACCTACCGGTGACCTGCCTTAACTCCAAGAATTTAAGAACATAATTTTCAGTATAGATACATACAGTATCTCCTTAAATATTACCCATACATATGTTTCACAATGATTATGTCGACCAGTAGGCTCCTGACTCTCAATAGAGATCTTTCATGCCACATTTCAGTGAACTATAATGCAGATATCCAACCTAGGGGATTAGGGTGACCAGGTGTCCTGATTTTATAGGGACAGTCCTGATTTTGGGGGCTTTTTCTTATATAGGTATCTATTACGCTCCACCCAGTCCCGATTTTTCACACTTGCTATCTGGTCACCCCACAGGGGATTGAGGTAAAACCCTGTGCACACCATTGGCACCCAGGAGTCCCTCAGTTACATATAGTAGCACGTAGAGGTCTCTACTGTGCTAAATTCTGTACAAACACATATCCTACCCCAAGGAATTTACAATGTAAGTGGGAGATTTTTAGATACACTCAACTCTCATTGGAAGTCAAAGCCCTAACTGCCCTTTGTAGCTCATCCACTCCAACCCCCTGTCATAGGCGAGCACAAATTCTATTCAGGTTTCAGAGTAGCAGCCGTGTTAGTCTGTATCCAGAAAAAGAATGAGGAATCCTTGTGGCATCTTAGAGACTAACAAATTTATTTGGGCATAAGCTTTTGTGGGCTACAGCCCACTTCATCGGATGTATAGCCTGTGCTGTAGCCCACAAAAGCTTATGCTCAAATAAGTTTGTTAGTCTCTAAGGTGCCACAAGGACGTAATTTCTGTTCAGATTCTTATGCCATGTCCAACCCAGCGGTATCTGAGCGACAAATGATGGGCGAAATGAAGATGCTTAGGCCAGTTTGATAGGTTGGGATCTGAGGCACAGTAAGATAAAGTGACTGCCAAAAGTCACACAGGTAGTCTATGGAACAGCCAGAGATTTAAACAGAGTTCTCCCGAGTTCCAGCTCAGTGCCTTGGCCACAAGACCACATCTTTCCTTGTCAAAGCTATAAATGCAGGATTGAAAAGATTACATTCATCTTTGCTAATACAAGTTCGCATAATTTATCATGACTGATGTTCTATATAAGTTTGTCTGAGTGCACATGAGGCAGTAGTACTTCATTGCTAATTCAGGAGTCAGCAGTGAAAGGAAAGCTGACAGAAGCAATGGGATCCTGGTGGTATGGGCCATGTATAGCTTCCTAATTGTCTGCTGAATTAGTTAATCTTTGTAAAGTGCTTTGGAGACGAAATGTTTCAAGTATTATTACTACCACTATTGTAGAGAGCCGGGTCCAGAGCGGCCTGCTCACCCCATTATTCATAGAGGTCATTCTGTGGAGGGAATATGTTTGCAAAACCCCCATCTCGGTTGAGCTGCCTTTTTTGTTTTACCTGAGAAAGAGGCACACTATTGAGTAGGGGAGAAGCCAGGCAGGCCTTGCATTTAAAACTGCTCCAGTAAAGGTGCTATTATTTTTAAAAATCTTAAATACACTCTCCCCATATTTATTTCCTGGGCTCCGAGTCAGAATACTTGGGCTTTCTTCTCAGCTATGCCACAGATTTGCAGTGCAACCTTGGGCAAGTTATTTAGGGTAATATTTATAAGTGTTGCTGCCTAAATTAGCCATCTAAATCTATACTGAAGCACCAGAATAAAAGTATCCTGGTTTTCAGAATTACCCATAACCCACAATCACTGGCAGAAGCCAATAGAAGCTGCAGGAACTCGGCATGTCTGAAAATCAGCCACTTATTTGGGAGCCTGAATAACTATTTGGGTACCTAACTTTAAGCACTCATTTCTGAAATTTTTAGGTTTGACTTTATGCTCCTTAGTTTCCCCATTTGTAAACTGCAAGATTGTAGCTCTTTCTCGCTTTTGTAAAGTGCTGAAAGATCTATGGATGCAAAGAGCTACCTGGTAGAAGTGTTAATTGATTGTTATTCTTGTGAACATTCTCGTTAGCTCTGGCAACAAATGAAGTTTGAGAAGATTGTCTTGAGGTGATTGCCTGAGATATCCTTTGTGAGACAAATGTGAGAATCCCACTGGGCCTGTTACTCCGTTTCCAAACATTTCATGTTTACCGCACCCTTAGGAGAAATTCAGATAGCATGAAACTTAAGAGTGTTCACCAGTTCAGGAGCAGCATGAAAAGGTTTCACAGACCTCCCACCCACTTGAAAAAAAAAAGTGCCAGATAATTAGTTTGAATTGGCATGGAATATTGGCTCAAAAAGTGCGGTGGGGATGTTTTTTTTCAAAAAGCTCTGAATGGTATTACGTGCATCCTGCCACAAAATGACATGCTGTGTCACGCATTTTTAACTAATATTTTACTGAGTCTGAATGAGTGTCATAAATTTTTACTACCTCTCAGCACTTCATATTGAAGTGTAGAGATTATTATGGCAGTTACTAAAACTGAACCTATTGCTCTTTTAAAAGGAGTGCTTTTAATTAAGAAGTCAAAGCATGGTTGAAATAGTATGCCATGCAGTAAATGACTGGGTGCAAGGTAGGGTAAATGCCGACGGCAAAGCTGAGCGGTTCACCAGCACTGAACAGTCATTTACTGCAAGTATAGCACTGTCCTCACCACGTTATTGCGAATATGTGGATAGAAATTATGTATTATATTAGAGCAAAGTCCACTTTGAAGACCAACTGATCCAGTTACCGGTTTTCTGAAATGAGCCAAAACCAGCCCCTGAACTTCTCAGCCTGGCTAGCCACCCCATATTTTTCCCCCTCAGGAAGAAGAAACCAGGTGGTAGCATTTTCTTCTTCTGTGAGGCAGAACTTTTAGAGGTTTGGGCAGTTGCACATTCTTTTTTGTCCGCCTGGTGAGTACCGCAAAGGAAAAACTGGGGTGTTGTTAAGGGTGGCCCTGCTGCTACTGCACATTTATTGGTGTAAAGAAGTTACAGGAGATAACCTGTCATTTCCTCTTGTTCCTCTTTCAGTGAGTAAGGGCTGTTTTGCCAATGGAAGGAGGTGCATACCCAGTACTCCCCCTTCCATGCTGTTTAGGGAGGGGGCAGAGAGATATGGAGCTGTGGCTCATCCTCTATGCACCAGCCGATGGCTAGATGCATGGGGAAGAGTAAACCGGTGCATGAAAAGAGATGAAGAAATTTACTGCCCTGCCCCATCCAGAACAGGGGAGGAATTATCACTCTCTGAGCCACAATTTGTTCTCTGCTCCTAGGATGATGCGGCTATGCACCGACCTTTACTCACAGCGTCTCGTAAAGTTACAAACCAACCCAACACACACTTCATTTTCAGTTGTAGAACTGCATGGCAAAAATAGGACTGCTGTGAACTCTGGCCCTTTGCCACTCATTACAGAGGTCTCCATGTAGACGTGATTAATATGCTGTGAGAATTTGAACAGCTGCCCCTTTCTACTCCAGATAACACCTCTGTGGAGTGAGTCGTGTTTGTATAGCCCTGTGCTCCCTTCCACTTATGCAATCAGAGTGCAACATCAAACTGCAGATCCCAGCTGGTGGGTGCTGAAGTTTGGATCCCCTCCTCCACAGCATGCAGGCCCCTTCCTGCTGTGGATGTCCCACAGTGAGGAGCAGTTGGGGCCTGCTGGGAGTTAGCCACAATCCATCCTATGCTCTGTTTGAAACCCATGGGGCAAACCAGCACCACTAATGCTGACTGAGCCAGCATTAATGTGCATGGGTTATCATTATGCAGTGTAAATTTCCTTCATACCTCAAGGGTAGTTGAACCACAGCAGCTGGGGAAGCCAGCTATGCTGCCAAGGAGCTAATGGGGGTGTAAGGGCAGTGTCTCAGCCCAGATGACCCAAGTCTTCAGTGGCTCCCCAAAACTTTATACAGATCTCATAGGAAGAGCCAGTTTTGGAGGTTCAACATCCTGTTATTTCTTATCAGGAGACTAACAAAAAACAAATAATAGCAAAGTATTATTTATTATTTGTATGTCAGTAACACCATGGGGCCCCAGTCAGGGAACACGGCCTCATTAGGCTAGGCACCATAAACATAAATAGTAATGAAAAGAGAGCGCCTGCCCTGACGAGTTTACAATCTAAACATTGAGCAACTATTTAAGAAAAAAATAACACACTTATGGATGAAGATTTTTGAAACTCTTGGCACTTGCAAGTGTTTCCATGAACATGATCCCATGAATAACAGCAAATAGAGTAAGCATGATCTGGTTACAAACATATCGGTTCATCCTTGTTCCTTATTTGACCAATTTCGCACGTTAAGAGTTTGATCCTGCAAGGTGCTGAGCCCTCGCGCCCCACTTCCGCAGAGCACTTAAGCATGCGCATGTTTAAAGGAGGCCAGTGTGCTTGGCAGTACCTTGCAGGCCTTAACCCTAGCTCACTATTCACAATACTGTAGTAACTGTAGATTTTTTAAATTTGGTGGAGAAACCCTCATTTCTAACCATGTATTGATAAGTTTTTAACTGGGAATGGGAGAGATATCTGTTACATTTTTAACTTTCATCTATAGGTCCATGGAACTATTAATTATATTATATTATATTATATTATATTATATTATATTATATTATATTATATTATATTATATTATATATGGAATATTTAGGCCTTTATTCAGAAATACACTTAAACCTAACTTAAGTCCATCCCTATTCAATAAAGCACTTAAGATCACGCTTAAATTTATGCACTGATTAGAGTTACAGACCTACCATTTCGTGTGACACTGGGACAACATATATCTGCATCTATATTTTAATTATATCTGTGTGTATATATTCACAAACAAGGTACATATTGATACCCGAGAGGGTCAGTGGTCTAATTTTAAGTAAGATTATAGGCACACAAAGCAACTGACAACAAAGAAAGAAAGCCCCGTGAGAACCGTAGACATAACCAAAGTATAATTCAGTAAGTGCAAGGTCTCCGAAGAAATGGATCAGCATTAGTATGTTCAGGCTGGATCAGGTTTAGGTTTGAGATGGATCAATAATTTAAGTTTATTAGGGATCTTCGTGATTTTGTTTGGCAGGCTTCAGCTTCTGCTCCTAAATATGGTCAGGGCAGGAATCCAGATTGCCTTGAAGTTGCTTCAGAAAGAATAAATCAATCTTTCCATTTCCATCCTGTTCCTTGCATTTTTGAGCCTATCACAGAAAGGTTTCTGTATTCACGTTTCCTGAAATACCTTTCCCAGCCAAAATAAAGATGTTTCTAATCCAGTTACTTACTTATCTCGCATTACTCTAATTTATTTATATTTGTTATGACATTTTGGAACTGGAAGTACAGGTTTAGAGGCAATATGTAGAGATCTGCCTTGCTGTAAAGTTGTCTAATATTATGATATCTTCTTTGTAGAAAAAAATGCTTATAATACACTAAAATATGTATACTCAATTTAGTTTCCCAAAGCATCACATTTTCCAGGCAATTTGGGGGGGGATTTACCACTGGCGATATGAGAATTAAACAGCATTTTTATGCCTAATTATATTGCATCATAGATGCAATTCAGCCACTAAAAATAGGTAGTTAAAAGATTTGTACTAAATATAAAGGAGTGAGCCACTGGTTGCATCTTCTTTCACAGCCGTGAAGCATAGTTATTATTATTACTAGAATGTGTTGAAGGACCAGTATTTGGGAACGATATAGGAGTCAGGAGGTTCTTATCTGTGATACTTTAAGGTTTTATAAAGAGTGTGACTGGGTTATCTTCAGAATATCTGTTTTCCCCCTGGAAACTCTCATGTCAAGTAAATTGTTATTGTTGATGTGACTGTTTATTATTATTACATAAGCTACTAGAGCAAACCACATCAACGCCCCATTGTGTCAGGCACTGTTCAAACACATAGTAACAGAGAGTCTCTGCCCTGAAGAGCTTACATTCCAAATAGACAAGAAGAAAGCCTAAAGGCAGGAGAAAAAGATAGACCATACCAGTGGAATATTGGGAAGGAGACACAGAGAGATGAAGGACAAGACTGTTAGTTATTTAGACGCATAACTCCTATTCGCATTGTCAAAAATATAAATGGAAGAGTAACACCCTTTATGTATGCTGTAATACAAAATCCCTCCTGGCCAGAAGTACAGAATCATTTACCTGTAAGGGGTTAAGAAGCTCAAATAACCTAGTTGGCACCTGACCAAAAGGACCAATAAGGAAAGAAGATACTTTTAAATCTGTGGGGGGAGGTTTTGGGCGGTTTGGGGGGTTTTTTTTGTCTCTTTTGTGTGTTCTCTTGGACCCAGAGAGGGACCAGGGCAGGAAAACACATCTCCTAAAACCCTACCCTGAAATAAGCATCTAGGATTACAAAAACTGTACATAAAGCAAGAAAAGGCGTTAGATTATCTTTTGTTTTAGCTTGCAAATTTTCCCTATGCTAAGAGGGAGTTTTATTCCTGTTTTTTGTAACTTTGTAGTTGAACCTAGAGGGGAATCCTCTGTGTTTTAAATCTTTTACTACCCTGTATAGCAGGGATCGGCAACATTGGCACGCGGGACCGCAGGGTAAGCACCCTTAGCAGGCCCCGCTGCTTTATTTATCTGGCGGTTCACCGATCATGGCTCCCACTGGCCCCGGCTCGCCGTCCCGGTCCAATGGGGGCTATGGGAAGTGGCAGCCAGCACCGCGCCACTTCCCGCAGCCCCCATTGAACCAGGACGGTGAACCAGGCACCAGTGGGAGCCGCGAATGGTGAACTGTCAGGTAAATAAAGCAGCGGGGCCCGCTAAGGGCGCTAACCCTGCGGTCCCGCATGCCAATGTTGCCAATCCCTGCTGTATAGTTATCTTCCATCCTGAGTTTGCAGGTGTGATTCTTTTACCTTTTTTAAATAAAATTCTTCCTTTAAGAACTTGTCTGATTTTCAGTGTGCTAAGAACCAGGGATTTGGTCTGTGCTCACTTTGTTAACCTTTTGGTTGGGATATTATTCTCCAGTTTCCCCAGAAAAGGGGTGAAGGGGTTGGGGGAAATATTTTTGGGAAATAGGAACTCCAGGTGGTACTTTTCCTGAATCTTTGTCTAAATCACTTGGTGGTGGCAGCAATACCATCTAAGGACAAGGGAAGGAATTTGTGCCTTGTGGAAGTTTTTAACCTAAGATGGTGGCATATAAGCTTAGGGTTTTTTTCATGCGGGTCCCACATCTGTACCCCAGAGTTCAGAATGGGGAGGGAACCTTGGGAGTCATTGTAACTTCTGCAGGTATGACTCACATGGAGACTTGAAGGAACTTCCAAAAGACGACAGCTGCAGAAGCTTTGGCTGCCCTCCTCCGGGGTGAATTTTGTAAAGAGGGCACTTCAGGCTCTGCCGGTTCAGGTAGGTACAATGTGAACTCCCTGCACTAAGGGAAGGTGAATTTGGCCCACGAGAAACTGTTTAAAATTGTATTTAGAACTGATTCAGTTATCCTGGTTTAATATACAATGAAATCGGGCTTTAGGTTACCTAAGAAGTTCAGGCAGACACTAACTTGGCAGCCTAAATTCCACCTAAAACCGTCCAGAAAACACACCTTTCCCTAAATGAGAGGCTGAAAATACAGCAGAAAATGAGGCTCAGAATTCCATTAGAAATAATACTTCTTGGGAGATGTCCAGCAACCCATGATTTTGGCAGAGTTGGAATTACTGTAGGAATGGCCATACTCAGAGTATTTTGTCTGAAATCAATGAGGAGTCTGGTGGCACTTTAAAATCTAACAAATTTATTTGGGCATAAGCTTTCATGAGTAAACCCCCCCCACTTCGTCAGATACATGAAGTGAAAATTACAGATACAGGCATTTATATACTGGCACATGAAGAGAAGGGAGTTACCTTACAAGTGGAGAACCAGTGTTGACAAGAGTAAGGTAATTCCCTTCTCTTCATCTGAAGTGGTTTTTTACCCACGAAAGCTTATGCTCAAATAAATCTGTTAGTCTCTAAGGTGCCACCGGACTCCTCGCTGTTTTTGTGGATACAGACTAACACGGCTACCCCCTGATACCTGTCTGAAATCAGAATGTTCACGGGCACATGAGAGATGAAAAAAAAAAAGGTAGCCAAACTTTTTGGAACTTAAAAAGACTCATTTCAGGCACTGGCAAGGTTTCTGGCCAGTTAGTAAGCTGAGCATATTTGCAAGTCTCTTTTGATAAGCCTCTCACCTGATTCTGTAGAAATACTACAGGGCCAGAGCCTCAGTTTATATAAATCTGAATAACTAAATTGGTTCAAACAACACTGCACCTAGTTTGCGTCTTAGTGTTCTCCACAACTAACTTTCTTCCCCGCTGAAAATTGGCCATTAAGCCCTATTCTTTGTTTGCTACCTTGAATTCAAAACACACCTTTACTTTTTACTCCATGACTATTTATTTCCTTAATTCCCTCTTGGAAGGGTTTCTTTCAAAGACTTTTAGAACTTTCAAAAAATTGATATCAACCCGTAGTCTTTGTCCCCTCTCGTTTGACTCCCTCCGAGAGTCCTATTAGATTGGGGAGGCACAATTTTCCTTTACCGATTCAGTGCTGATTTGTCCCTGCCGTAGTATACTAAGCGATATGTTTCCGAATTCTGTCATTCCAACTAATTTACTTGGCAGTAATGTTCACTGCTCTGTAAATCCCAGGATCATCCACAGAACCATTATTAGAGATACTTATAACATTGGATACCTTCCAGCCCTCTGGTATGGGAGCTGATTTTAATGCTAAATTACATATTTTTAGTAAGCAGCTCAGTCACGCTATTCTTATGCTTCTTTAAAAACACTGGATGAACACCATGTAGTCCTACTTTTAGACAATAAAATTCCGTTCTGTCAGGCTGTGCCTTCACTAGAGTTTTAGCTGGGTTAGCCAGAATAACATAGTAGGGTTGAAGGAAGAATACTAGACAGAACACATTGTATTAGCTAGACTATTTCTTGTTAGTTGAGTTTATGAGAACTATGAATGGGTCTAGCATGGGCCTATTTTATTTATTTGCCCAATTCATACCTGTATATTTTAGCCAGGGACTACCACTTTTCAGCACAAACTGTTCCAGCTAGCATGGTTGAACCTGTAGCATAGATAGCTGTAGTGACCTTATTCCTTCTCCTCTTTACTCATCAGACTCTTATGATGGACGTAAGCTTATGAAATCCCAGTCTGAAGTCCTTCTCCTCATCTGCACATCCCTCTCTCTAGCAACATTTTAAGGATTTTGTTCCCTAAGCAGAACCTTCAGAATCATTTTGAAAGCATTTTTGTTTGCCATAGGTCTAAAGACGCCTTCAGTAATCTGGCAAATGGCAAACAGAACTCTTGGGCATGCTCTTGATACTTCCACTGCTTTGAAAGACAAAGGCAAACTGATTGCCAGATGAGAGTTCTCCAGTACATAAAACCTTGTCGGCAAAGCCACAGAAATTTTGCACAATGCCTTTATCTTTCCTCTCTTTGACTGTGGTGATATAATGGGGACACTGTGTCCAAACAGCGATTTGCTGGAAAAACTGCAAACACTCCAAAAATGAAACCTAGAACAATTGCATTCAAGCTAATGAAAGCTGGGAATGTTAGAGGTGAGGCTCTCCATCTTCAAGATGAGGGTGTATTATAGAACCTGTCATTCTTCAGTACTGCTTTCTGCCAACCTACTGTATGGAGTTGCACTAACAATACCCACTGCCTTGCAGACCGCAGGGTTTGTGTCACAAAAGGACAGCGGGCTGACAAATAGGATGGGAGAGTGGAGAGAGTGAAAGCACATGATGCCACTTGAACAGGATCTCTCTGTCTTGGGGAGTTGATAACCACTTTAAGAGCATCAGAGGGGTAGCCGTGTTATCTGTTATCCACAAAAACAACAAAGAGTCCGACGGCGCCTTAAAGGCTAACAGATTTATTTGGGGTTTTTTAACCACGAAAGCTTATGCCCAAATAAATCTGTTAGCCTTTAAGGTGCCACCAGATGCCTCATCACTTTAACAGCACGTCCTTAGACAGGACAGTTGACACTTTGATGACCATTGCCCTGCCTAAAAAGATAAATTGGCACTGGTGCCTTTGTCTATATACTGTCAAACTAGTTCTCAACACTTATACAAACCATTTAACCACCTGACTCTCTTCATATCGCTAACAGATATTGGCCAGACACATAGATTGTCTCTTTCCAAAATTCCTTCTGTAAGAACTGCATAATTGCATCACTTGTATATATGTGGAGAAAACAAATCAACTTCTAACAGGGACTTTTATGTATAACAGAACTATAATATTTACAGATATTCTGGGGGCTTCAGCATCTAGAAAAAATTCATTTACTTGCTTAACACTTGATTTTACAGTGTAAAGGTGTCCGGCGTCGGGTGTCAGAGTTCAAGAGGGTATCAACTACAACACACTGTTCACCACATCATTAATCTCCCAGAGAAACTCCATCTGCAAAACACGCCCCACACAGAGCACACGCACAATGGCTGAGTTGTGGTGTTATATTAGAAAACTGTAGGACCAGATCATGTAAAATTGAGCAGTCTCACTTTTGCTTAGATAATGATGGTTTAAATGATACTGTGTGGTAAGATGCAGCATAATTCAGTTCATATTCAGAAGTATGCTGCATGTACTTCTGAATTTAGGGAGATACATTTATTTTTGTTTCATGTATCAGTGTGGCTACAAAGACTTCCATTGACTTCAAGAGGCATTTGATTTGGTCCTAAATTAGTTATTTGGGGCAAAATTTTCAATAGTGCTAAAGTGACTTAGGATCCAAAGTTCCATTTTCAGAAGTGATTCAGACACTCTGCTCCAGCTTTTTAAGGGTCTTTAAGCATTGCTGTGTTCAACGTTGCAACACCAAACTGATTTAGGAGCTGACATCTGATTTTCAAAAGGAATTTAGACACTTGAGTCTAACTCTAAATGCCATTGACAGTCAATGGGCTTTAGACTTCCAGGTGTCTAAATCCCAATTGAAAATGATATTTAGACTCCTAAATGAGCTCAGTGACACCTAAAAATCTTGAAAATTCTGGGCCTTTGGCCTAAAAACTTTCAATGGAAGTTTGGAGCCTAAATGCCTTCAAGGATCTGGACATAAGTGCCAGATAACTTTTGGAAATAGGACTTGGGTGCTTTTGAAAATTTTACTGTTAATCTAAAATTAAGCCAGATTTAGAAATTAGATGGCTAATAATGCTCGTATTGTGTCTGGAAGGCAGCAACAGTTAGTACCATTCTAGCTTCCCAAAAGGATAGTTTCTAAAGACACTGAAGTATGCCATGGCGGACTTTCAATTTGCTATTAACAGCAGGAGAAAAAAAAAAACCCTTTGTAATGACAATCAGGATGGCCCATTTCAAGCAGTTGGCAAGAAGGTCTGAGTAACAGTAGGGGGATACTTAACATGGGGGAATAGATTGCAAACATGGGGAAATAGATTCAATTTGTGCAATGACCCAGCCACTCTTAGTTCTTATTCAAGCCTAATTTAATGGAATCCAGTTTGAAAATTAATTCCCATTCAGCAGTTTCTCACTGGAGTCTGTTTTTGAAGTTTTTTTATTGAAGAATTGCCACTTTTAGGTCTGTTAGTGAGTGACCAGAAAGCCTGAAGTGTCAATAGCTCACCTTAATTGATTAAGCCACTTAAAGTTGGTATGGCAACCTCCACCTTTTCATGTTCTCTGTATATATATCTCTATATCTCCCTACCGTATGTTCCACTCTATACATCTGACAAAGTGGGTTCTAGCCCACGAAAGCTTGTGCCCAAATAAATTGGTTAGTTTCTAAGTTGCCACAAGAACTCCTCGTTCTTTTTGCGGATACAGACTAACACAGCTACTACTCTGAAACCTTCTAAGCTACATCAGCCTAACTCAGGAAATGCAAAGTCTGCCACCTCGTTCAAATAATTAAACAACAAAACCTATATTCACCATTCATTTCCATAGATACCACAAACATGCCAACAATATCCAGAGACAGTTCCTCAGAGTCACCAGGTACAGGTAATGGGCAAGAGGCTCTTCTGTGCCAGAACTCTGCTGGGGGACAGGAAAGAGGGGAGGGCAGCAGGGACCTGATTATGGTTCCTTGATTGTCAGGGCCAGCAGTGGCCCCAGTGAAATGTAAAGTTGCTGACAGTCAGTTCTAAGATCTGCCAATTGTACAGGGTCCTTAATGGACCCTATTCCAGCAAAAGATAGGTGTGGTGGAACAGGGCTTTGCTACATCTCCTTTCCACATTTGGCATGTTCCTCCCTCCACTGACACATCACCTGCACTGGGGTGAGAGGCAGGCAGAAGTGAACTAGTGCCGGCATACTTGCACCTGGCTTTCCCTTACACTAGGCACATCTGCAGCCAGATTTATGCTATCTCCCTTTCTTAAAGGGAAAGGATACGGGGCACTGCCGTCTATTCACCTTGAAACACTTTCCTTTTCCAAAGCCCAATGGACAAAGCCTGCAACAGCCTAAAACACCATCATTGGGTCTGGACAAAGACTCAAATTGCTATATTCCCCCCAAATAGGCAAACATGCCCCAGCCTCCATGACTATGCAAGTAGCCAAGCTGAAGAGCAATGACTAGCCTCCCAAAGGCCTATAATGAATGACTAAACATAACACTTAGGTAGAGGAAATCAGTGGAGGTGCCAAATCCTCATGCATATGATAAACAGTTTGGACACTTTTGAATGCAAGATTATGAACTAATGCTAATCAGCAGGTGCAGTATGCCAATTACTGCCCATTCTACTTATTCTTAATAGGCTCAGGACAGTAAATATCCTAGCTACACTGGGGCTACCAGTTCAGTTTCTATGCATTTATTTTGATAGGTGTTCAAAATATTCATAACAAAATGCAAAACCATCTGAATATTGTTGGGTTTTGTGTAGTTGTGTCTTTTTTTTGGTTGGTTTGGGGTTTTGTGTTTATTTGTGTTTTGTTTTTGTTACAAATACAAAAGTGAGCCCATTTTGACAACTGAATTTGCTTTGGCAAATGCATTTTTTAAGCAATGCAAAGGTAGTTTTGCACTGGACACATGGAAATTTGCATAGTTTTTCTTTTTATTAATGTGAAAATTTCATTGAAATTTTACAGGAAACAAAACTTGGAGTGAAATTGTGTGTAATGAACTATGCATCTTTTCTTTCATTTATTTCTTTAAATTGCACTGCTGTATAGCCATAAAACAGCACTGAGAAAGTCAATATTTCTGTTCTGAAGAGTTTTTCATGAAAATGTTACCATTTCATCACACACAATTTCACTCCAAGTTTTGCTTCCTGTAAAATTTCAATGAAATTTTCACATTGATAAAAAGAAAAACTATGCAAATTTCCATGTGTCCAGTGCAAAACTACCTTTGCATTGCTTAAAAAATGCATTTGCCCCTTTTCTGCATTCCTGAAATATAAGCCATTATCCAGAGAAGAAGAAAGCACTTGTGCAATTGCTTAGACAAGTGTGTTATACTTATTCAAGTTTGGAAATAAGGGCTACTTCAGTGGATTCATGAACAAAAGCAGCCATTAAGATAAGTGAAATTCCTGCTCTCTTTCTGCCAGCGGAGAAGCATCCTTATCCTCCTAGACCTCTTGGGTCTCCTGCCGCTCCTCTAGATAGTTCCGACAGCAGACACACAAGCAAGCTGACAGCCGGGGGTGGAGTTCATCGTTTCCTCCTCTCCTGATCTCATTAACATGGGACACAGATAGAGCTGCTCCACTCAGTGTGGCTGGCCTCAGCTTGATTTGATGTCTCTAATTCCTGCTCTGGGATATTTTGCAACGAGATAAAAAGCAAGGAATGGTGTTGTGTAACATTGCTCTCTTCTGATGAGAAATTATGACTATTAGTAGCCAGGTGAAAACTTCCAGCTGATGAAACTCACCCCACTCTGGTTTTAGCTGTCTGATAAAGGTATACTTACATTTGGTGCTGTTGGTAAATCTGTACATTCATAGGTTATTAGCTCTTCTCCCCCGTCAAATTAAACAGAGAGTGGTAGAGCTATGATGTAAATTGCAAACCTCCCTGAGCTGTTTCCTTCTCTTCCAGACAAGTTCAGTATAAGGAGATGTGGAATGAAGGCCACAAGAAAGGGAAAATTGGGACTCTTTAAAAATCCTACTTTCAATAGTAGAGTGATTCTGGATTTACTTCAGTATAAACTACATTAGAAGCTGGCCCACTAGATTTATTCAAAGATAAAATAATAATGTTTAACAGTTACATAACATTCATGTTTAAAGTCAGTAAGTAGCTGTATATTCATTGAACAGATGGAGAAACAGCAGCATTACAATGGGCTGACACTGGCTTTATCCCAGTGCAAATGAGATCAGAATCTAGCTAAACATACCTAGGTTCTTTCTATAGTTTTAAGATAATAAAACTGATCAAATGACATTTTCAGATTGGCTGTTAATGTTGTGAAAGATACGTCTAGTTAATGCAGTGTGGTCCAATAGACAGGGCAAAGGACCAGGAGACCTGGTTCTACATCTGGCTCAGATGCTGGCTGTTATGTAGCTTTGGGATAATCACTAAAATGCTTGTGCTTTTCTTTCGCTTCCCATTCTTTGCCTATTTATATTGTAAGTTATTTGGGATAGAGACCATCTCTTATTATGTGTACATTACACAATGGGGCACTCATTTTGATGTTACTAGCTGTTACTGTAATACAAATAACTAATAAAGAATTCTTTATTGCATTACATTTGTCCTATTTTTTAAAAAGGAAATGTCATTTAATAAGAGCAAGGACACAGTGCATTTCACTTCAGCTATTGTACATCTCAGGTGATTAAAACCACTCAAGCACGTGTCCTCCTTCCTTGCAATACTACAAGAGATTAACCCAGAAACCCCATCTGTCATGTTTTATTGCCTAATTATAATATGGTGCTGGACACCGATTGCCCAAAGCCATATTCAGACTCATCAGTAGGGCATTTTAAATGATATCATAGCCATACATATGGAAATCAGCCTCTGCACCAGATAACTGGAGGATAGCTACCGTAACACCAATTTTTTAAAAAAAGTTCTAGAGGTGATCCTGGCAATTACTGGTAAACCTAACTTCTGTACCAGAAAACTGGTTGAAACTGTATTAAAGAACAGAATTATCAGACACATAGATGAACATGATATGTTGGGGAAGAGTCAACACAGCTTTTGTAAAAGGAAATCATGCCTCACCAATCTTTTAGAATTCTTTGAGGATTTCAGCAAATATGCAGAAGTAGGAAGACAAATATATATGCAGACAACATGAATGTTCTACTGTATGTTCCACTCTGTACATCTGATGAAGTATAAAGCTTATGCCCAAATAAATTTGCTAGTCTCTAAGGTGCCACAAGTACTCCTCGTTCTTTTTGAGGATATAGACTAAGAAGACTACCACTCTGAAACCTGTCACTAGTGGATATAGTGTACTTGGACTTTCAGAAAACCTTGACAAGGTTCCTCATCAAAGACTCTGAAGCAAAGTAAGCTCTCACGCGATAAGGGGGAAGGTCCTCTCATGGATCAGTAACTGGTTAAAAGATAGGAAACAAAAGGTAAGAACAAATGATCAGTTTTCACAATAGAGAGAAGCAAATAGCAGGGTTCCCCAAGGATCTTTACTAGAACCAGTGCTGTTCAATATATTCATAAATGATGTGGAAAAAGAGGTAAACAGTGAGGTGGCAAAATTTGCAGACAATAGCAAATTACTTAAGTTTAATTTACACAAATTATTCAAAGTAGTAAAGTCCAAAGTTAACTCTCAAGAGTTACAAAGGGATCTCACCAAACTGGGTGACTGGAGAACAAAATGGCAGATGAAATTCAATGTTGATTAATGCAAAGTAATGCACACTGGAAAACATAAACCCAACTACACATATAAATTGATGGGGTCTAAATTAGCTGTTACCACTGAAGAACAAGATCTTGGACTCATTGTGCATAGTTCTCTGAAAACATCACTCAGTGTGCAGTGGAAAGCAAACAGAATGTTGGGAATACTTAAAGAAGAGTTAGATAATAAGATAGAAAAATATTATATTGCCTCTACATACATCCATGGTACACTCACACCTTGAATGTTGAAGTGACAGAGAGCCCTGTGGCACCTTAAAGACTAACTAAAGTATTATGCTCTAATACTTTAGTTAGTCTTTAAGGTGCCACAGGACTCTTTGTCACTTCTGCAATTCCAGACTAACACGGCTACCCCTCTGAATCTTGAATGTTGTACGCAGTTCTGGACACCCCATCTCAGAAAAAGATATAATCAAACTGGAAAAAGTACATAGAATAGGTGCTTAGGAGCCATTTTAAGAGACTCAGGAAGTCCTGTTGTAGAAGTGGGCAGGAAGAAGCAGTCATTCAAAGGGCCCACTCCTCAGATGGTGTAAACTGACATAGCTCCATAGATTTTGATGGAGTGACCCCAATTTATATCAGCTATGGATCTGGCTGTTAATCTCCCCTCCACAGATTGGCTTCCTGTTCAGCCATATCCTTTATTCCCCCAAGACAACTGGGTTGCTTTCATGAGTATTTTGGTATTAAAAAGGCTAAATCAAGAATACAATAGCTTTTGATTTAACCTTTTAAACAGAGAAGCAATTTTCAAAGCAGCCCTGCTGCCTGTGAGACTCTTCAGTACAATGGAAACAATCAAATTATAAAGGAGCTAGGCAAAAATTACTGTTTTGAAAACAGGTAAATTCTAATTTTACTGACACCCCTGGGAGATCTATCACCTTTGTGCAGCCAGGGTTTTGTAAAAATGCTGTTCAGTTGTGGTACACAATTTGTACACAGAACCAGATACAAATTTTAGATAAAATGAAGATTTGGGTATTCTGGGGCCACAAAAGTGTCAACATGAAAATGCAGATCACCTACATTAAAGTAGTCAAACTTGTATTTGGTACCCGCTGTCTATCACCATCGAGTTTTCTCTCTCTTTTTTGGCCTTTCCCACACTCCTGTCACCTTTCTACTTGCCTCCAATAGTTGTATAATTTGGTAATAGAAAATATGGAAGCTAAATTATATTGTAATATAATGCAAGATGCCAGCTTGCTGGTGCAAAAGACTAGCAGCAGAACGATGCACAGTTTAAGTCCCATTGGTTTAAATGGAAGAGAAATGGTTCATTAGCCTTGTGCTCGTCCTCTGCACAGGGGTGCCTTTCACCCTAAATACACAAGTAAGGTGTAAAGTCTTTGCTGGAAGGCACCTTTTATTTGTATGACACACTTTACATGGTATAGAGGGCTGAACACAGTTACAACACTATGTAAAAAGAATAAAAGCAAATTAAAGCCTTTAAATGACCAAAATGATCCCCAGGCACCAGTCAGGTTTTATCAAGCCCAAGATTTAAAAACTCTATCTGTTTAATTGCAATTTAGCAGGATCATGACAGAGATTGGAAAGATGTATTAGATCATCCAGAGTATTCCACAGCAAGAGCAGTAGCTCAATAGGCCATGGAAGATATTACATTGATCCTATCGCAGATCTCAGCCACAATGCAAATAGATAAGATACAAGATTGTCATTTGCCTTTATAAGAAAATTGTTGGTGCCTGCTTTATTCAGGCATTCAGTGTCACTGTGGTCATAGTGAAAAAAAGTTCTTTGGCTTTTTTTTACCTGTCATCTAAATCTTGCAAGCGTGACCATATTGCTATGGATGTAGTTAACTGCAGCACAGATCCTGGATTCCTGATGCAAATGATCTATGAAAAGTTACTGTGGATCAACCAGATATTTCCCATAGTACTTGCAATGGTATTTGGGTCTAAATTACAGGTTGCAGCTGGACTATCTCTTGCTGTGTGCTGCTAAGTGCTTAGACTGGCACTTTATTATCAGAATAGAACAAATCTAGGCTAATGTACGTAGTATAAAGAGTCCCAGGGAGCCCCAGCTCCTCATTCTTTCCAGTTTTTCTGCTATTGCACTTCGGATAATTGCAGTTTAATTGGGTGACATGAAATGAAAACTGTGTCCACATTATCCAGGATTATCTCTTTCTCCTGAAGCCTGCCACCAATTGAAAGAAGCCCATTTATCAGTCCAAAGAGCCGTGCTCAGTTGCTTTTACGAGTTGGGAAGAGTGTGAGAACAGGCTAGAAATGGGAGAAAAGGACCTGACAGCTAAGAAAAATTATTTCAGCTGTTTATCAGGAGGAAAGTTTATCTGATCCTTTACTCATGGCTCGACACTCTGAACCTCCATATCATTTTGTAATGAACATTGTCCAAGTTTCCTTCCTCAACTTGATGTGCTTCAGCTCTGCCTCCCTTTTGTGTGGGCACAGATCAACTTTAAAAGCTTCTTTCAGGCAGCATGAATGCACTTCATTTTACCAAAAAGAACTTTGTATTGATAGCTAGAAAAAAGGAAGGTTGTTTAAAAAGGAAGGGGAGACAATCAGGACAAAATGAAGAGCTTTCAGTTTCCATTATGAGCATGTCGCTCTATTCTTCTCAGCTGTTTATACATTCCCAGCACAATAATGTCTCTCTGCAGTAATATGTTTCCCCTTTTACACTATTCATATTGAAAAAAGCCCTCACATCATGACCACGGTAATAAATACTATAGAAATGTGGGTATAATGTCAATTTGCATTCTGTGAGAAGATCAGGGTAAACCTAAAGGCCAAAAGAATATTCCACTAATGTTCATTCATCATTCTATAGTTCCAGGTAAAAGAAGGACCTTGTCACTACACTGCAAACCCTTTCAAATACTAGCACGTTTGTGTGAATATTTTAGCCTAATGCACTGATTGTTATATAGAAAGAGCAGCTTTTGAAATTGTCTATTGCACTCAAATCCCTAGCTGCACAAGGTCTGGGCAGCAGTGGTTTCTATTCAGAAAGAAATAGAAGGCTTTAGTTCAATAAGAACAGTGTGTATGAAGGTTACTAAGGATATTGTGTGTTATTAAATGAAAGATTTTCAAAGAAAAAAGCTTATAATCTATAAATGGCTACTGTAAATAGAGTGTATGCCTTGCATACATGCATGATACAGTATGCATTCTCCAGTCTCATTTGGTTATGCATTTAATTGAAGGAAGGATTTTGAGGATGTGCAAGTGTGGGAATTTCCCCTTTTCTATCATTTATGCATCCTAAATTTTTTTGTTATCCATTAAGAAACGCATATTTTGCCCTCTCTCACAGACGCACATGCACACAGAGCGTATGTGACAGCTGAGCTCTCATTTCCATTCTGGGCATACCTTGGCCTGTTCTCTGTATATACAATGACATACAGCCCAATCCAAAGCCGACTGAAGGCAACAAGGAGACTCTTCCATGGGCTTTGGTTGGACATTTATAAAAAGGATATAAAAATATCCAGAATTATCATAATTATAACAAAAACCTGGAGACGGTATTAAACTGCATGCTTGCAGAACAGGATGAGACTTAATGTGTGAGACAATCTCCTCCCTCCCCGCCAACTGTAGGGTTTTTACACTTTCATCTGATGCTGACACTATACGAGACAGGATACTGACCTCCATAGGTTTTTGACTCTGATCCAGTCTAGCAATTCCTATGTTTACCTAGTTTTCCTATGTTTCTGAAGGATTGAGATTATAAGTGATGGTAACATTTAGGAAGAGAAAGTTATTACTACTATTAGAAGGACAAAGCAAAGGTGTTCATTATACATTTTTTTAAAATAATTACTCACTGTTTTTAGTTTTAAGCTTCCAGCAGGTTATTACAATCAGTTTCTTTGCCAATTCTTTATTCTTCATCAGAAGCACATGCAGTTCTGGGAAGTTTAGTTTCCCATCTAGGCTTCACAGGCCCTGCTGTTACGCCACAAGTTAGTGATAGGCACACTCCAACCCTCCAAGCCTCTGAGTGTCTCCCTGGAATGTCCAGCCCCAAGTCTATCGGACCCTGGCAGTATTTACAGATTCACTGCTTCCAAAGAAGCAGTACACTCTAGCTTACCAGTTCCATCTCAGATCGCCACTCCACTTAACACACAACTTTTAGATATGTTTGTAGGTAAATCATGTATAGGTTTATTTAACAAAGCCTAGAGATCCAAGTAGTAGCAAGTAGAAGCACTGGAAACAGATAGTTACATAAAAAACAAAATTACAACACAAATTTTAGAGCCTAGATTTAGTTAACAAGATACTCTCACATCCCGTAGAATATTGCTCACCCAAAATTCTTGCAGCATTTTCCTCCTTTCATGAGACAGAGACAGTGTCTGCTTGCCTCCGAGGTGAAGGACTCCATGTGTTTCTTGCCCCCCTTTTCCCCTCCAAGATATACCGTTCCAACCTTTGTCTTTATTCATGAACAGGTCACACGCTGCTGTTTGTGAAATCTACAAGATGAAAGAATCTCTTCTGTTGCCTGTGGCTCAGTATGCAAAGAGGCGTACAACATACAATACACGAATGGTCAGACAGAGAGATAGGTGTTTGTTATTCCCTTCAGGCAGGAGGTATCTCTGAGGAGTGTCATCTCCTGGTGATCTGCCTTAACTCCAAGACCTTAAGAACACAATTTTCAGTATAGATACAATACTTATTTCATTAAATACTATCTGCCCACACATTTCACAATGATTATGTCAATGAATAGGCTACTGGCTCTTCGTGGAGAGCATACATGTTACCCTTCGGTGAATTATTATGCAGATATCTGATCCAGGGGAATCCCTGTATAACCCGATACATCCCCTGTGCCCTTTGCCATTTGGCATGAAGGGGTCCTCACACATAACCCATCCAATCCTTTTTAAATTTTGAATATGTGGTGTATTTCTTATTAAGACAGTTAGTTTTTTTGCTGAGCTGTTAATACTTTGTCTTTTCTCACGATTATTTATCCCTCTCACATTCAACATGGTGCTACTGAGAAGTAGTAAGATGACATACATATAGCATATCCTGGCATAACAGTGTTTTTTAATGTCTGCTTTGATTGGACCAGGTATCCATTTTCTGGCTATAAGTAGTCAATATTTCCAAGTTTACATAAAGGGTAGCTAGACTGGCAGCTGGTTACACTCATATCACTCCATTGACATTTGTGGGGCTATGCTGATTTATACCAGATGAAGCCCTGGACCCAGTTCTTTTATATTTAATAATCTGAACTCAAAATACAGTGTGAGAAAAAACCTTTATAGACATGCAAAAACAGATATTTACTGACCTTTTAGAGATATTTAATAAGATACTGCCTTATAGTTTTAGAAACATTTGAGCAGCACATAAAGTAAATGTGGCCGATATATTTCAAAATATTTTTCTGCTGCACTAATAGGCTTCCCCTCCTTTCAGTGGGGCCTGCTGGTTCGCACTGCACCTTCTTTCTGTTTATTGTGGGCCTTCCATATGATCTTGGGTAATGGAGGCACAAAGAAGGAAGAAAGGAGATAAAAAGTAATCTCTCTACCCCATCAAAAAAGACACAAAGGAATCATAAAGCCAAACTGTAAAGACTCCACTGCCCCTTTGCAGGTTTGTGATACTACATATAACGGGAGCCTTACTACAATAACTTACCACATACAGAAACAAGCATTAGAAACACTCATACATTATGCCAACGGGGCAGAGTTTGTGTGTGTGTTCCAGGAGCCAATGTCTCCTTTTCTTCCTGCTTTGTGTCTGAAATTATTAAATCTGATTATGACTGTGCACACCCTAGCTGCAGTAGGGTAGGAAGGAAAGCCACTAATTCTGTGTGCCCGTCCTATTTTCAATTCTTTGTTCTTGTTGAAAGTGTCTACTATGCCTTCTCAAAAACAGCCCACTGCAGCTTGCTCTAAAGTCAGTGGCCTCATTTACACTAGGGACTATTGTGTTACACTACATAGTGGAAATTTTACCATTGACTTCAATAGGGCCAGCCTCTGTGCCACATTCATAAAATGAGGGTCTGCCACTTTTGGGGCGTAACAACGTTCAACAGACAAAAGTCCATCAAATAATTCCAAAGCCCTGTGTCTAGTGAGTCCAGTGTCTAGTCCGTACCTCTGGACCTAATGGTCATTGCATAACAACAGACTGAATTATCCTTATCCCCTTATGTCAGGAGCTTAATGCCACAGTCAGAGTGGCTGGTGGAGGAACCCAGGCCCTCTCTCTACACTGGCTTCCAGTCCTGGGACTGTACACGCAACACCCAAGGTCTGCACAGTCCCAGTCCTTGCTGTTGTTTCCCTGGGCTTCTTCCTACGCTGCCTTTTTAGGCTTTCTTCCCTAAAACTTCTCTGGATTAACTCTCTAGATTCCAGAGCTTCTTCTCCCCTCTGGATTTACTCTCCTCCATCTCTCTGTTTCTAGAGAATGACTTCAGATTCCCTCCCTGCTGCTACAAATGTCCTCTCTAAACTAACCAGCCTGCTCCTGCCCAGCTGTATTTCATGATCAGTTAAGCCTGGCTCTCCCTCCAGGTGCAGCTAGGGAACGTAACTGGCCTCTCAGGCCACATGAATCCCTTCACAGCCTGTATGGAGTACACACCCCGTCACATTCAGCTGTTAGCAATGATACAAAAATCTTCCTCTCCAGCAAAGATCTGTCTTCCTCAGTTCAGTCTCACCCAACTCATTATCTCATTGATATATCATTGTAGATGGCTCACCAACAGTTCATAATTAACATGGCCAAAATGGTGCTGCTTATTTTTTGACCTAAAACTTTTCTTCCATGACTGTTGACAATGCCACTATATCTGTCTTATTATTCAGGCTCACCATCATGGAGTCATCCTTGACTTCCCCATCTCCCAACATATCCAGGCTGTCACCAAGTCTCACTGCTTCTTCCTCCACAACACATTGAAGATTCAATCCTTTTTTCTGGACAAACAACTACAATACATATCCACAACTTAGCCAACTCTCTTATTACAGTAACCGCCTCCTATACACAACAATCTCCCCCACCCCCTTTCTGGCCATCCAAAATGCAGCTATTACAATAATCTCTCTTACTTGGTGAGTACAGCACTTCATTCCCTTGTTCAAATCATTTGACAGCTCTACTTTAAATATTGTAATGGCCTTTGTACTGCACCCTGACTGCTCAACAGGACTTCAGAACCACTAAAGAAATGACTGTTCCCAGACAATCCTTCCTACGTTGATGTGTAGCCTAGTGCATTCTGGGACAGGAGTCTGGGAGTTACTACTGTGTAACTATCCTTATAACACAGACATCAGTAAAGCTCAGATTTTATAAATGTCTGCCTTGGTTTAAGGGTCTCCCCAGTAATTTGAAAGATATCAAATATTAATTCTGTTTCTGTTCAGTCTGTAACTATTCCCATATCACCCCTGCCTACCTCTTTCAGTCACTGCCCTCAGCAACTACCCTACTGGAGACCCTTAATAATACAAGACAAAAGAAAAAGCAACTCAGTTCTCTGTTTTTGCCTGCTCCTGCGATGATAGTGCTGTGAGCTGTTCTCAGAGCTTGGCCAGCCAGCCTGCTTGCGGTATCAGTCCTGGATGTTGCTTTGTGCAACACTGTGTTAAATGGGGGATATTTCATCCCATGTGCCTGATGGTCTGCACTATGTCTTCTCAGTGTCTGTGCTCACGCTGGTGTGCTTTTGCTGTTGTGCTGCCTGCCCCATAACCCAATGTCCACAGCAGTGTCTGTGTAATGAGGTTGCCAGCAGCACACTATGGCTGCCTCGTTTTCTGGCCAAGTGCATCTGCTGGCCAGAGCTCTCACTTCACTGCTGCTGGCATTTGTTGCTGTGCTGTGCCATCATGTTCCTTCCTGTGTGTAGGGCACGCTGGGCTCCACAGTTCCACAGCATGAGTGACCCACAGTTCACTGCTAGGGAGGAGAGAATCGGCGCAGGAAGAGCGCTGACCTTCCATGAAAACATGGCAGCCTCCACCAACTGGAGCTTTTCTTTCCTGAAGATCACCAGGATGCACAGAGTTGGGTCTCTACCACCAGCTGATGATCCCCAAAAAACTGCAGCATTCCAACCACAACCCCTCTGCACGTGCCTCCCCTCCTAACACTAGGGGCTATGAAGAGCACTGGTACAAAACTATCCTCACACTACCAAAGTGACACAGAGGGACAGTAGCAGGGGTCAGAATCTGACCCACAGTATTTCTGTTCTAAAGGATTAACATCAAGCCATGCTGTGCTAAGGGTCCCTCATTTTGTCACCAGATCATGTGACTGCATGCCTGCCATGATTATCCATTCAGTAGTTTTTGGCATCCAAAACTATCAGCCAGTTAGTAGGGAATCACTAGTGTTAAACTATAGCAAGTGATCTTCTCAGCCAATGGACTTTGACCCCTGAAGAATGTAATACTTTCATACCCATATATTGCATAGTCTGTGTATACATATGCATTTTCATTTTTTGTAAAAAGCTCTGGAAATCTGTGTGACATCCAGACCAGTGAGGGGCTCTCTCACCTCTGTCTTGTAACCTTGGGTACCTTACAATGTCTTGCTGAAGTAACGCCCACCTGGGCTGCCCAGAAGCAGCCTTCTAGCATACAGGCCACACCCCAAATGTAACTGCAGCCTGTCAGTTACACCGTGGGCTCTCACCAGCCTTGGTTATAATGTAGGGCAATGGTTCTCAAACTGGAGGTTGCCGCGTGATTCCCAGGGGGTTGCGAGCCCCTGATGCCATTGAAATACTGCCAAATCAAATGCTTCCGCCTTTGGCAGCATTTGGGCTGATGTACCAGACGCGTCAGCATGCCGAATTGGCAGAAGAAGTGGAAGAATTCAATTTGGCGGCATTTCGGCGGACATACCTGGGTCGCGAGACCAAGGTAATTTGCAAAAAGGGGTTGCTGACAAGGAAAGTTTGAGAACCACTCCTGTAGGCTGTCTCCAATACACCCTAGTCCCATATTTCCCCTTAGAAATGTATATTCTATACTGCCCAGCCCTCTTCTGCACAGGCCAAACATATGAAGCCTGTTATTCCTTTAAGGAAATAATATGCCAGCTTTTTACCTTAAATCGAGTAACCCAGATACTTCAGTTTAAACACATTGTAAACACCAGTAAACAGTTTAAACACCAGTAAAACAAGTTTATTAAATACAAAAAGAGAGACTCCAAGTGAATACAAATAATGAGGTATCAAAGTCAGAAATGGTTACAAGAAAAATAAAGATAAAACACCGACTAGTGCCTGATTTAGCAAACTATATTAGATTCAAGCAAAATTTCTCACCATGTGCTTCCAACAAGGTTACTGACAAAACTCTTCAGGGCAGGACCCTTTCCCCAAAAGTCCAACAGCTGTTTTCCTTTGTCTTCTTAAATGTGATGCCAAAGACAGGCAGAGAGAGAGGGCGAGAGAAGAGGTGTGTCTTCCTGCATTTGCCTGTTCTTTTTATAGTTTCAGTTTCCCTCTTGAAAATAATATTTCCAGATGGGAACTAGGAGGTAAAGAGTCTGTGTGGAAGGATGCTCCCTGCTGTTTCTTCTTCACCTGTTTGAGCTACCTTTATTTTCCCTTGTTGTTTGATGACTCTGTTTACTGCTTAAATGCAAATCAAGGTGTAGTAAGATGAGGCCCTGAAACATAAACTCTTGTATCAGAGGCCTGGGCTGAGTCCTGAAGCCTGAACCAAAGTATTTCCAGGCATTGCTAAGCAAAGCTGGGCTGTGAGCCAGAGGCAGAGCAAGCAGGCCCTGCTTGCAGAAATTGGCAAGAAAAGGGCTGTTAGAAAGCACGTATTAATGCATAAGTACTAATAAGAGGAACTTGTGCCAAGATGTCACCAGGACATTCTGGTACGAGGACATTCCACAGAAATAACAAGGAACAGCTAGGTGCATCCTAAAGACAGGGTGGAAAGGACAGCATGATGGATAGATCTGTTCGTTTGAACCAATGTGTACTGGGGAGAAGTAGCACCATAATGCGTAAAGGGGCTTCACCTCAATGCATTAGTAGGGATGAGTAATCTGTTCTGCACCTGTATGAGAATAGGTCCCAAAGTGCACATCTTCTTCTGGCCTAGGGAGCAGTGGCAGCTCCCTCCACTGACTGAACCGGTCCATTGTCTGTGGGCACATATTTGTAGTGTGTCTTGTAGTGTCTATGGGAAACTATTACTATGCTTCGTTTGACAATAAACTTGGCCTGGTGCCTTCGTACCTTACTAGAGTCTGTGGTCTTTGGGGGTTCTCTCGGAGTCTGTTGTGTCAGCAATCTGCAGAGCTGGGGCAGCACACGGAGGGAACACGCACGCAACAGACTTTTATGAACATTGAACAAGAGCAGAGTATCACACCGGTAATCTCTGACAACATTCTATGACACTGAAACCACTGAGTGCCACACGATGGGAAAGTCAAGTGGAAGTGATAAAGTCTATCGAACACCAAACTGGGAAGACAGATGATCCATAGTTGCCATTATGGAGGATAATGCTATGACAGGAACTGTTTGTGGGAAAACAGTGGCAGAGGGAAATGGAATCAACAGAAACATACATAACTTCAAATTTCTATGTGATTTAGTGTTGTGGCATGACATACAGTTTGAAATAAATGTTGTAAGCAAGAGACTCCAAGGTGTTGACCTTGATATAGCTGGAGCAATGGAACAACTGGACAAAGCAAAGTCCTACCTACAGTCTTACCGGTCAGATGAGGGATTTCAAAATGTTCTGAAGTGTGCACAGAAGTTGGCAGAGGAACTTCACACTGAAGCTATTTTCTCACCCATTCAAGAATAGAAGAATCACAAAAGAAGAAGACATTTTAATTACATGACATGGGATAATCCCATAAGAGACCTCAAACAACAATTCAAAGTCAAATTCCTTAACCACGTGCTAGGTTGTGGAATAAAGTCAGTTAGAGAACGTTTCATGCAGCTCAAGGAACACACCAGTATATTTGGGAACTTGTATGATATTCCAAAACTCCTCACTATACCTGAAGATGATCTACACCAGGAACGCAGGGCTCTAGAGACAGGGTTGACCTATGACGACATGTGTGATATTGATGCAAGGGATTTCAGTGATGAACTGAAAGCCTTTTCAAGATACATTTCAGCAGGATCAACTCCAAAGGCTGTTCTGGAATATATGTGCACAAATAAGATGACCACCCTCTTTCCAAGTGTTTTTGTTGCTCTGCGCATTCTTCTAACACTGCCTGTAACAGTTGCAAGAGGAGAACACAGTTTTTCCAAGCTGAATTTAATAAAAACACATCTACACTCCACAATGACACAGGAGAGGCTGGTCGACCTTGCAACCATCTTAACAGAGCGTGAGCTGGCCCAAACTGTGAACCTTCAGGAAGCAGCTCAAATCTTTGCAACCAAGAATGCACGGAAAGCACCACTGTGATTATTCAAACAGATAAAAATGCCAGTGTTTACTATGCAGACAAGAAACTTTACATTTGCTGTTCAGGCATTTGAAAGTTAAGTGTTATTTAAAATTTTTGAACAAGGCATTTTAATTTGCTAGTTCTCCTTTATTGGGGTAGGTAGCAGAGCAGTATCATGAGAGGAGAAGAATAGGAAGAAGGCAGAATTGAGACCTTTCAAAATTTTTGCCCAAGCTCCTCGACTCAGGTGCCAAAATGTTGTGGGCTGGCCCTGACTGTACAAGTATATATTCTAGTAGAGATATGTTTACAGTGTATTACAAAATAGATAGTACTGTACTTGCTGTCACTGCATTTCAAACCATTCATAGCTTGTTACGCTGTACCTTCCTTTCTCAGTGCTGTTGGCTGAAAAGGGAGAATTGAGGAAGAGCGGAAACATGCCGCTAAGTACTTTTTAACTCAGATCTAGTTTTCACATCAAGACAGTAATGGAGGAGGGTGTGTTCTGGGTAAAGCAGTACCCTGTGAAGGACACAATGTTCATAGGCTTTGGAGCTCCTAATTATATGTTTGGGTACAAAGCAGGGCCAGTGTTTTTCCTTAAGTCTCACTTCCAGAAAAATCCTTTCACCCTGAAAGATCCTGTCTACACCACCGTCACAAGCCTAAGTTAAAAGAAAGATGTAGCATACCCACAGAATCTCCAATTGCAGAATGCCAAGAGACAATCCTGCCTCCAGAACTGAAAAAAACAACCTCATCTGGGAAAAATCCACAATAGCAGACAGACTTTCTAAGCTACACCAGACAAAAGATTTTGTTTAGAATAAATGTTTATTTAAAACACAGAAAAATTATTGTTCCCAAATAAGAGCCATCCAGCCCAAACAGCCAAGTTTAATAACTTCCCAGAGTAAGGGTCTGATTCTGAAGTCCTTTCTCTGGGAAGGCTCCCATTGAAATTGGATTCCATTTTGCTTGAGTAAGGTCTTCAACATCAGGTCCTATGAAGATTTCTCACTTTTCCCTAGGGTGACCAGATTGCAAGTGTGAAAAATCAGGACAGGGGTTGGGGGGATTGGGTAATAGGCACCTATATAAGAAAAAGCCCCAAATATTGGGACTGTCCCTCTAAAATCAGGACATCTAGTCACTCTACCTCCCCCTGCACAATTACATAATTCTCATTGACATTGTACAAGTCATGCTCACAGATTAAAATTTTCAAAGCTGACCAAGAGGTATAGCCACACAGCACCCATTGAATTAACTCGGTACGGCACATCTATCACAGCGAAGAAATAATTATGATCAAAAATAACAGTAATATAGGTAAGTCAATTTTACTAAACAAACAAACAAACAAATAAGAGCAGGAAAAGAACTGCAATAAAGGAACCAGCCTTATTTGTGAATTAGGGCCGACCAACCTAAAATTATCCTCAGGAGCCTGCTAGAGCTATTTTTATGAAAATCTCCTTGAACTATGAGTACTTTTACTTCATGTAGACCCACATCGCTGTTCTGTGCACAGAAAGAGAATTATAATTGAGCATTGATATTGTTGTATGGTACTGAAACACAAGTGCAAGGTCGTCTTTATATCCAAATACTGGTTTTATTGTGTTATTCTACAGAGCAGCTCTACAAGCTCACCTTTTGCTTTTCAGATGCATTTCTTCTTGCCACTGGACTAGGTTCACAAAGCAATCAGGTACTCCAGTCCCGACTGCAGCACAGAATATATTGTTAAAGGAAATAAAAGAGGCCTTTGTTTGCCCATTAGCTAGAAAGCTTTGGGAATCTAGGTGTAATTGTAACACAAATTTGTGTCACAATCTTCCAGGTGATTTTCTTTTTGTAAAGATTCAAAAGCAAATATCACAGTTTCTTTTGCAAACATGGCACAGGCAGAACTTGTTTCATTCATGAAGTGTTCGGCTGCATATTTGTTTTCAATCGCCTCTCTCTTAGGCTTCATAATACGGAGCTACCTTTATGAACTAAATGCTCACTACTGGTTCTTTGTATGTCTGCCAGCAGCATCCTAGCTCTATCCACATGTAAATGAATTGTTGCCATAAAGCAAAACAATTAGGAGTTTTCTTAGAATGAATTTGTTGTGACATACTCTATAAGCCCTCCAACTGCTCTTGTGGAAAAGATGTGATTTTCCGCTTAAATGCTGTGCTACTTGGCTGTTCATTTAATCTGTTAATAAAACCTAAAAGATGCTCTCTTGGAAACAACAAAAAGGAAGTGCAAGCCTTGTGATTGCAGTGATAAGGCCTCATCCAATGCTTCCCGAAGTCAGTGGAAGGATTCCCCCTGACTTCAGTGGCAGTTGGTTTGAGCCCATACAGATAATAGACATGGCAGAACAAAATTTGCATCATTTACCCGGGTTGCAGGGATGTAAATGAAACTAGAATTCAGCCCACTGGGTGTCCATTTACTGAACAATCAGTGCATTGCAAGTTCAAAAAAACATGTTAATGTTAAAGGGAATGGTTTTATTGCCCTGCTCTTGACACTGACTAATTCCACTGCAACTGTCAGTATAACACAAACATCTGCAAATGGAATATGTCAGACAAATCTCCATGTGGACTTTTGGGGCCCAAACCTGCCGTCTGTGCTACAGCAAAAATCTTCACTAACAACACTAGGAGTTTTGCCTGAATGATGATCTGTTGATCACTGTAACTTACCATTTGGACATATGGCTATTTTACAACAAAAGACTGTATGGAATATTAATATGTAAGGAATTTTGGAAGATATTTTCAAAGGACTTTTGCACTATAATGTGTAGTACATATTTCAAACAGTTTGAGAAATCTGTTGGAAAGACTATTAACCCATGGAGCAGTAGCATTTTTCAGATTGTAAAGATGCGTAGGAAAATGAGTATTTGAATGGGGATGTGTGTGTGTGCACATGTGCACACAGGCTTTAAAGGGTTACTACTAAAATGTCTGCAGAAAATCAGCTTTAAAATGTTATACAATAAAACATGTTATTGCGGGTATTTGAGTCAGGCTTGATAATGAAGTTCAGGCTAAAATATTTCTTTGATTGTCACAGAAATATGTGGGGAGCCAAGTGTTTGCTTTCAGTGTTCAGAATATATTTGGTTGCATTTCATTACCACAGGCTAATTGTCTGAGAAACTGTTTCCACATCCAGAATTCCTGATACGGTGCAAAAAAAAAAAAAAAGACTACTGGGAACCTAGAAGCCTTATGTTGCTGATTATTTAAGAGCGAAAGGATTAGTAGCGGCAGTGGGTATTTAGGCACTTTTTGAAAGAAACACAAATCAGCTCTGTGATTGATGCTAATACCCATAAATCATAACTAATGCTGAAGGTAAAGCACCACATGTATACTGACTGCTTGTTTATAAATACCTCAATAGCCTTTTTCAGTCAAATATGGAAATTCCTTCATTCTGTAGCTGTTCTCTGTTAGATCATTAAGCATGTCAATACTGCTGAACAATCAAACAGGGGAGAAATGGTTTAATCTGCTTATGCTGGAGTACTTATTTATTATAATCATTCATCAACAAGACCTGGGGAAAAAAGGGACTGATTATATCCACTAGTTAAATACTGCACAGTACACAAATGTGGCAAACACAGGAAAAAGATGGGCCCATTGCCTGATAAAGAATTACACTGGCAGTGAAAGGCTGACCTACAGTCAGCAAATGTTAATCATTTTTACACCAAAGTGAGTGTAACGTTTCTATAGGGAAATTACTTCAATCTGGTCAGTGCAAGGAGCAGTTTGTATAATCGGATTGCAAATAAGGTTTGATCACATTCCAGCTTAATCTACTCTTTGAGCACCATTTACAGCACTAAATCAAACACTGGGAAGCTGCAGGTGCTGCTTTACAGTCATTACACCCAAGGGGCAGAGACTTGGTAATAAACAGCAAATAAATTGAAGCACTGACTTGCCTGCTACGGGGCATTTCTAATTATCCTCTAGTTTAGCTGGAAATTGTCATGCTCTCATCACAGCCTATTTTAACTGCTGCTGAATAAGTGTGATACTTTTAGACTGAATTCACTGAGAATATGAAGATATGTATATTCTTGCACGCTCTCTTTTTTTTTATCAGCACTTGGTACAGACATCTAAGTCCCAAGAAGGCCATTCTGTTTTCATATCCCCATGAGAAAAGCAGAAACGTAACACTTCTATGCCTCATTTATTTCAATTATGGGCTGAAGACTTACCAAAATGGACCCCACCTACCAGGATAGCTTGCAAACACTACCAAATGGACTGATAAGTGTGGCTGCATTCTTCCATGCTATGGTTAATGCAGGTTGTTGGTGAGGATGTTTACCAGTATATACCAATGTAGCAAAGAATAAATTGGCGTCAACAAAAACAGACTATTGCAGTAAAAAAAGGGAATGAGCAAAGGGAGGCAGGGGAACAGATTCCAGGTTGGAACTTCTTTGCAGATAATCTCAGTAATTAACAACCACAAATATCTCAGCCATTTGTGATACCCATAATTCCTCCTTCCCTAGATTTTATTCTAGAAACTTGTCAACCCAAATAATGTTCAGGAGGATATGCCTTTAAGAGGAGTGCTGATAGAAAGGGACATCTCTATTGGAAGTATGAAGCCTTAGAAATAAAGGCACATAATATACCTTGGTGAGCGGTGATTTGAGAATCGTTTCTAGTATATATGGTGTGATATGAAAAATGAGGCATGATATGCATGTAGCTGACAACTACAGTCATGAAGCTGCTGAAGAGTTCAAAGACAAGACTACACTGTTGGTATTCTTTGCAGAGGAACCTGCCTTTGAAGATAAAATGTATCTACTGCTATTTTTTTTAAAAAAAAGTGTAATTGCATAACTTTACAAGACATGCGGAAGTTAAAATTTGTGATCATATTTTCATGGGTGCTTCTATGAATATGTTATGAAATGAGATTTATAAGTGTTAGATAAATTGATCTCCATAATATCCCTAAAATACTGCTTAACGGGTAATAATTATAATGAAGGTATTCATTCGCCTTCACTATTAATGCTCATTTTCCACTTGCTAATACCAGAGACAATAGAATAACCACTGGGTTTGCATCTTTCAGGAATGCAGGCATTTAAATTGTTTATTACAGAAAAAAATGACTATAGGACTTGGTGTTTACATTTAGAACACTAACTTTACAGGGAGACTACAGGGGAAAACTCATGCAGGGGGCAATAGAGTTCCTATAGTTCAGGCTGAAAATAACCTCAGCTGGCTGACTTCAGAGACACCTGGCTTCCGTGAGAGACTTTCCTGAGTAAGGACTAGACACGGCCTGCCCCTAGAGTCCACAACATCCATTCTGGGGGAAACTGATAATTTCCACATGATAAACAGTCACAAACGTGAGTGATGGTGGAGCACAGATTACCCTATTGCCCAGTGAGACACTGTTGGTGTTTCCAAATCAGAGGAGTGATGATGGAGCTCTCTAGGGGTGTGTGCTTTGAGCTTTTTTACACTCAATCCTGCTTACTGATAAAAAAAAAAGCAGTCTGTGATCTCTTAGGCTGTTGAGCCTAGTTGTTTTATAGTCACCAATTTGGCTTCAAAACCACATTATTTATTTTTAGATGCTATCACACAGGCATGAAATATTCTCCCATCCTAGCCACCCTTCTTCCAAACAACAATAGTTATCCCCAGTGACCAGTACCAGGATCTTTCAACGTTAACATTAATGACAACTTTTTTTTCCCTTATGGAAATGCAAAGACTGTCCTTTTGTTCAATGTTGATTTGGTATGGTATCTGCATTTAAAGTGTCTCCATGTTGTAGATGAGCTATGCTGTTTCACATTATGTTCTTTCTTTTGGTTTTGAGGCAAATTAATTAACATGATACAGAAAAGGGAGAATACAAATGCTGAAGCCCTCACTTTAAGCCCTCATAGTCTTTTGTTCTCCATTATTGCACCAAATTATTTAATTGGGTCTCTCTGATTGTGCACAGACACAGAAAAGAACACAGTCTATTGTGAGAAGCCCTACAACCATAATGCAGTATCAAATTCAATTCCCATCAAAAGTGCTTGCTGCTAAAAGCCTGTACTGTGGCTGCAGATTAATGAAGATCTGCATTGAGCAAAGTGGTGGTCATAGAGACATTATTTTTCTCCAATAGAAGGCCTATTCTTGAAGAACAATAAAAGCATAGAAAAGCGTTAGTCTGCTTATGGATGGAAATAAATCAAAATGAATAAGAGGGTTGATGGAAATAGTCTGAAAGCAGCAGAGTGGAATTCTGAAAATACTGTTTTTGTTTTGTGAGGATTTTTTCCCCTTTTCTTTTTCCTCTCAAAACTGTTGCTCAAGGGAGTCTCAAAAGCCCTGGAGTGAAGGACACATTTGAAAAAATCAGAAAGACATTGCCCGTAATCACAAATGCATTTTTTTCCTGAAGAAACATTGCATAGACTCAGTGCTCAAAATGAGAAGAAAACGTTTTAAAAAAAAAAGAAAAGAAAAGAAAAAGAGGAAAATAATGTAATGCTAAAGCACAGATCTGAGCAAGGGAACAGGGAGCAATGCAGAAACTGCATCCAAACACATCCTCACATTAACTCTTCTTGCATGTTTTGCTATGTTTTTTTATTTTACATTTCAATTTTACGTCAGTTTTTGCAACACTTTTTTTGCTTGTCTGAGTGAAAAAGTGATGTCAATGCCATTGATTTCAATAGGACCGGGATTTTACCATTGGAACAAGCCTCTTTTTATAAAAGGCGAAGTGCTATTTTCATCTCCTTTTGGAAATACGTACCAGGACTCTGCTCACAGAAGTGCCTTTCACGTTGAACAATGAATAGACCACTCCGTCAAGATAAGCACAGTGGGCCTGATTCTTCTCCTATTGAAGTTAATGATGCCGGGTAAAGGCCATTATTAGAATAGAAAGAGAGATCTATTTTAAATACCCATGTCAAATCCTGCCCTTCATTACATTCCAGCAAACCAGATGACTTAAATGGAGTAGCAGTGAGATAGTGGAGGACAGAATTGGGTAACCTAGTGACTGTTGAATCAGGAGATAAAACCATCTCTACACTAGGGATACACTTTATTAATAACAAGTAAGAAATTGGGCTTGTTCCTTAAAGTATTTTCTATATAGTCACGGACTTGCAATAGGCTACTTTTCATTTGGTCTTTCAGGCTTAACTAAATAGCTTACAGTACCTGATATTTAGTTAAGCCCCTCTTTGAGCAGAATGAACAAAGCTTACATGAGACATTAGTGTGAAAGTCAGGGGAGTAACACAACTGTTTTACTTCAGCTAGAACAGCTGATGAAGAATTCTGTATATTGCACAGAATCAGCTGCGTACAGTGGCTTGTCCTCTAAGACAAATTACTCCATGTTGAATATGATTGGCCTGCTATTCAGTTAATTAATTTATACAGTTAATTAATTTATACTAGTTGTAGCCATTGAATATTACCTTTGTGAATGTTTTTTTTAACTGTATCTAAAAGCATGTCCTTCACTTATCTTAGCTTTAATTAAAATTCCAACAGTCAGCTAAGATTTCTACTTCTGCTTACTGGAAACACATTCAGAGAGGAAACAAAATGGAGCTACCCTGGGTCTGGAGTAGTGCTGCCATGGAGTTAGGCTGGGCTAGAAGGCCCCAGAGTTGCTGTAGGAATACTGTGATCTGTGGAATTCAGAGGTCAAACTGCTCTTGGGTCACTATGGGAGGCAGCAGACTTCTCCCCGCATTAGACCAGTTTGGTCACAGATAAAGCTGGTCAACAAATGCTAATTATTTGTCATGTAAAAATCTTTGTTTTATATTGTGGTATCTTTGTTTTATGCTGAATTGTCTGTGAATTTTTTTTTCATCGAAAAAATGAAACCACCTCACCCAATTTTTCAGTTTTCAGACACATTCCCTAGAGATGTTGAGGTAGCTGTACATGTTTTTTGTTTTGGAAAGCAGCACCTGAACACTTTGACCAATAACCAAACAAAAAAATTAAAAACTGTACTGAAAAATGTTCAGGTTTTTTTTCATTTAAAAAACCCAGAAAATTCCACCAAATATACACAAAAATTAATTTTGGCAAAAACCCATATTTTAAATAAAAAATATTTTGATGCGCTCTAATGAGACAGCTTCTCCCCTCTATTATAAATACCTAGATGTGACTAGATTAGATTGACAGAAAGAGGATACATAAATGTTACTTTGGGTTTATTCTGCCCTTGTTTAAGAGACAACTACTTACTAAACAATTTCAAAGTCAATTTAAAAATACTGATTATATTTTGAATCCTTTTTTCTTCCAGTTTTGGTGAGCTGTGCTTTGTTTCTTTTAAACTGCGATGAAACACTGGAATTTTATGTCAGAAAATGGTGGTGGCTCAAAATCAGTTGAAACCGTTGAGTCACAACTTTAAGTTCTGGGAGGGGCTGCAGATGTGGCCAATGGAGCCATGCAGTTCGTAAGCCTTATGATCACGGCCATGTTCGTCCCTCCCAAAGCTCCTCTGCAGTGCCATGAATTGCTCAGTGACTGGCAGCCAGTATTGGGTCCTGATGTGTGGGGCATGGAACCCAGTTTCCTGGCCTGGTCTCCTGTGATCCCACTGCTTTGTGAGTTTAGTGAAACGATTCAAGAAAATCAGAATTTGCCCCTTTAGCTTATACCACCTGACAGCCAGCGGTGCAAGTCTGGCAGTACGGTCCAGTACGCCGTACCAGTCAGATAGTTATAGCTGGTACTCCATATCAGAAAGACACAGGAGGAGCAGAACATGGTGCTCCCAAGCAGCTCCTCTGGTATGGCTGTACCTCCCCTAGCCCTGCCCGCAGCCCTTCCATGCTGCTGCATATCGTCTGTACAGCAGCCCTGCCAGAGGACATGGTTGGGGCCAGTACAGCCACGCCAGAGGAGCTGCTGGTGTGGGACCGCCCAGTGGGTCACATTCTACTCCTTTTGCCACTGTGGTTCTGGAGAGACCTTCAGATCAGACGTCTCTGGCACAGCAGGAGGAGAACAGGGGCCACTCCCTGCCCCCAAGTAATGTGGGATGGATCATTGGGTAGGGGACAGGGAGAGTGTGGGGGGCCTGGGCTGGAGGCGGAGTGGAGTCATGTGGGAGATCATGTGGGGAGGTCACATGCCCCCCCTTTAACTGGTGCCCCCCCTTTTGTGTCCCTCCCATGAGTGCAGTGTACCAGTAAGAAACGAATTCTACTTATGCCACTGCTGACAGCTGACCTGTGTTTCAGGTTTCTTGTCTCCTTCCTCTACCCCTTGCCCCCAAAGAAACACTTTTGTTGCGAAGTTCTTCCCTACCACAGCATCCCCTGTTTAGTCCTGATGGGTGTCAATGGGAAAATTCCTGCTTACCATAAGGTGTGCAAGAAAGCTATTTGAACACATCACTTAGATATATCTCTAAAATGATTATGCAATATAGGCATCTTTTAAATTCTGAGATTAACTGTAACCCAGATCCTCAGCTACTGTAAATTAATGTAGCTCCATTGAAGTCAATGGATCTGTTCCACAATATTGATGTAGGTGTAAAACTACCTGCAGTGACTCAGCAGCTTGAGGACTAACCTCAGGGCAGACTGTTAGGAACCAAGGCATAAACCCCAAAGTGGTTGTGAGTTCTATACTTAGATTTCACCAACCAATTACCAAATGTAAACTCCTCAAGCATTATAACAGCCTTAACATGAAGTCGCAGAAAGTCCCCTTGGGTATTCTGATCTATCTCACCACCCAGGTGAGCATACCTTTGTGATAGATGGTCTCTTATATCAAGACTCATAGCAATATTTAGGTTACTCCCATTCCCAAAGGATGAGTCTCACCCCAGGTCAATTGCATCTTAGCTCTTACACCACAGACAATGTTTATGGCCATTTATTAAGCAGGAAAAGTAAACAAGAGAGCTATTTACAAGGTTAAAGAAGGTAAACCTATGCACAAATAAGTTACAACCTCAAGTTTCAAAAAGTAATAGAAGTTTCTATAATAAGCAAGCGCTATATGACCCAAAGGCTAAGCACTGGGGATCTCTTGCTTATGCCTAGTAATCCTTGCCTCCCAGAGTCCTAGCAGCATACAGATACTGCTCTTTCTCATCCCTTGTGCTCTGAGCTGCAAGCTCAGCTGACAGGAGGATTCCACTTGCATGGCTCATCTTCACGGAGGAGGCGGGCAAAACAACAAACATCTTTTTGTTCTCTTTATCATCCCACAATAGTCCATCTGGTGTAGAGGGACCTTTCCTGTTAGGCAGGATGGTAACACCTTCTGCTGGAGATCAGCAGTTCACACTAGTTAATGTCTCTAATGTCTAATGATTTACACACACTACAACTGCTCAAATATTACTTTACAATGTGAGATAAAGATATTACAAGTGAGATTAATGCGTGCAGCAACTCACAAGTATTCCATAAAGTCTAAACCCTGAACACATTTTTATTATCCATTTTAATAATACTAAAACACAGGTGAGTGAACTGATTCCAGCTCCGTATTTGCCAGTATTTGACTGAGGCGTGGTGACTGTGGCATGAGCTGGTCATGTAATGAAGAAAAGCAGGGATGCGGTTGTGTGTGCTCTTTGGCATAGGAATCCTGATAAGTAGGACTGGGTTCAAGCATGTAGGCTTAGTGCAGGGGTCTCAAACATGTGGCCCATGGGCCGCATGCGGCCTGCGAAGCCCTTCCCTGCGGCCTGCCAAGCTCCCTGGTGTCCCCCCAACCATAGCAGTTTCTGGGAGGGAGGGGCCAGAAGCAGAGACTTCTCTGCTGCCTGGCTGAGCTGCTGCCGATCCCCAGCTACCAGGCACTGCTGCTGCTGCTTCAATGAATGAGCTGGGGCGGTGCTTTTCAGGCGCCCTCTACAGCGGCATCCAGGAGCGGTAAAAGCCAGGCTCCCCGCCGCCCTCCCGCCTCCCTCTGCTCCTGGCCGCCGCTGCAGAGGGCTCCTGTGAAGCGCTGCCCCAGCTCATTCATTGAGGCCGCATCAGCTGCACCTGGAAGCCGGGGCTTGGCAGTGGCCCAGCCAGGGCGCTTCTCAGGAGCCCTCTGTTGGCGGTGCCTAGCGCTTTCCAAGAGGGAGCGGGGAGCTGCGTGCTCAGAGGAGGAGATGGGGCAGGAGCAGGACCTCATGGAAGGGGTGGAGTGGGGGGCGGGACCATGGGCAACGAGGAGGGGGGGGCGTGTCAGTGATGCAGCCCTCAGGCTAGTGCACTAGTCCTCATGCGGCCCTCGTAGTCATTTGAGTTTGAGACCCCTGGCTTAGTGGATGCATGGCAAGACACATTTTGCTGCTGCTCAAAAGAGCATGTGTTTATAAACTCCCCAACAGGGCCATCCAAAAACATACACACCATGGAATGCATAATGAATCCAGAAACCACAACCCCTTCTATTATCTAAATAATTCAGCCAAGCCCCACCCCAAAAGAAGGAATTCTGGAGTTCCTTGGTCAAACTAGTTATGACAACCCAAAACAAAAAATTGATAAATATGTTCAAACCTGAGTTATTTGAAACTTAATATATCTTTAAACATCTTACCCAATTCACCTCAAACTTTCTAGAAAAGATTCTACCGTGACATGAAGGTTCTTATGGAAGTGAAGCTTCAACCTTCACTGCAGAGTGACTAATATCTCCCCCCAACTAAGATGTGAATGTTATATTTCTGCTGTCAGGTCAATTTGCTTTGAATTTGGGAATATTTTTTCATAAACTATGGAATGTAATGATTGTCGACTATGGTTTCTCATCATGAAATATCTTCCCTAAGCAAAACCTCCATAAGTAGATGTTCAGAGCATCTCATGACCGGACCTTCTTCAAACTACCTTGCTCTTTTTTTTTTTTTTTTTTGCAACAAAGACACTTTACCACAGAGAGCTTTGTACTGTGTTATAATTTTCATATTACCCGTCGCACAACCATTCTACTTTGGCTGGCATAGTTGTATATCATTCATTGCAAGTTTACTTCATTCCTCTGGATTCATAACTGATGCTCTCTGGACCATAAAATTTCAGCTGCAAAACCAGAACATCTCATTATTTCTGAAATATCAAGCTTGTATCTCTTGATAAATAATTCCTACTAGTATAATGTATCAGACTAAAACATATTTTCTGAGGCCAGTGAGGTTAAAGCGGCAATCTCACCTTTTTTAATTTTTTTGCCCTGAAGACAGTGATTTCCATATATAGAGTGACCCCGGTTTGTGTTGAACATGGGGAATGAGGATGAAGCATGAAACGACACATATTGCTGTCAGAGATTTGAAATGAGGCCTGCTAACCTGTAGGCAGCCTTACAGGACTAATCAGTCCCCCACATTACCAATGTATTCAGATTGCTGCATGTCGTAGCCTGCAATGGCCAGGGAAGTTTTCTTTTTCTTTTTTTTTTATCACTGCCATTGACAAACATTACATTTTAATGTGATTCTCTCCTTCTATTCCCCTTCTAAAAAAATCTATTGACACGATATCTCTGAGACACTGGTCTCATCTGGTTTCCTTGATGCTTGAAGAGTAGGTGAGTCTGTGCTGATTTGCTTTTGCATACACAGCAGTCAGCAGTGCTTAAATAGATAACATTTTTTACTCTTGTAGACGACAACACAGAACTCTTTTGAATCTGCTGCTTTAACTTTGCCTGTGAAGTTTTTAGGTGCCCAAGTCACCTCTGTTGAGTTTATTTTTAGATAGAGGAAGATGCACAGAGCAGGAATGAAAACCAAAAACTTTTTCTTATGCTTTTTTTTAATCTTCTAAGTGTCAGTCAAAATATTAAAAAAGGAACCCTTAGAGTCAATGACACTCCAGGCTTTTGCCATTCAGAACACTGCACATGGCAGCAAAGACTGGGTTTTCCTTTGTAAAACAGAATTCTAAATTATATTTAAATGTGTGTTTAAAGATATATAAATGACTGATACATTATGGGCTCATTTGGGTTCATTTGTATTTCTCAAGCAGTCAGATCTTTGTGCTTTTATTAACTAAGAGCTCCCTCCCCTCTTCAGTGTTTTATGCAGGGGGGGTAACATAAAAAAGGATGTGTGGCTAGACACCTCCTTCAACTGGTCGGCCCCTCTGATTCTCCCTCTGGTGGGGGATGAGGGGGACAGAACCAGTCCTACTCTGAAGGGGTTTTTATTCCTTTTGCTCTGGTTTATTTTTCAGTATTTACAAAGTGGTCCTCAGAGTAGGCCCAAGCAGCCCTCTTCAACCAAACAAAAGAAAAACTCATAGCACACAAAGCCAATATCTTCCACTGTCCTCTCTCTGTGGTGTTGCCTTGTTATACTGGCTTCTGGGTGCCAGTCCTTCCTCAAACAGCAATTAGCTTGGTTGCTTCCCCTTTAGGGAGGAGAGCAGGCTTCCACCCTGGAGAAACCTTTTGTCCCTCCCAGCAGGAGGAGAACAGAGCTCTGTAAGGGAGGTGGATCATGGAGAAGTCCCGGGGTGGGGTGAGGAGGGATTATGTGAAGGTTCGTGTACCCCCCGCCCCCCGTTAACTGCCTCTCCTCTCCCTGTACCAGTAAGAAATGGATTCCACTTCCACCACTGCCTGTGAGTGGTGGCTACATGGAATGTGTCCCTATCTCTGTGGCACCCAATTAAGTTTCTCCCAATGAACACTACACTGGTGGGGCTTTGTGGGTTGTAGAATATCTCAATGAGCTAGAGTGGAGTCATGGGGCAGAGCCAGGATTTCCAAGTAAAAACCCCTATGGAAATTGATGTTTCTAGCCCTAGCATTAACTCTCCCTCTCCATGGCTTCTAGCTCTCGTGCAGAGGGTAGTGCACTACTGCTGGGGAAGTGCACTACTACTGTAGGGGAACCAATGGCAGCATGACTCTTCAGTGGGCTGTGCTGCAAGATGCGGAGGGAGTGCAGAGCAACACAGAGGGCTGGCATATTGCATGTATGTCCTGGGATCTGCGGCATTGGACCTAATCTCTCAGTGAAGTCTTATCCTCCATGAGGTCTTAGGGACAGGATCTTTGTTCCTGTGCAGCCACTAATTCTTGCCCCTGTGGGAAGACTCACTGGGGTTTTTCCACCTGGGTGACTGTGCAGAGTTCTTCCTAGTACTTTTCTCCCTTAATTGGGATTTTCAGTGGGAAGGAAATATTTGGCCTTACATCAAGAGTCTGAGCTTTGTTAAGGTTATTTTGAGGCCCAGTATCCTTGACAATGGAAAAGAAAACTGAAAGGAGGAAGAAAAGAATTTATACACCAAAGGTCCTATCCTGCTGAGCATCTCCAAAAGGTAGTGAGTACCCTCATCTGCCATTGCAGTCAATGGGAATTGTAGGTGCTCAGTACCCTTTTGGAGATACTGAGCATCCTATAGGATCAGGCCCTATCATTAACCACCTGTGAAAAGAAATAAAATAAACTGAAGAACATGTGACAAAATAGCTCACCAGGGTCTATTTTTCTTTCATCTACTAGTCCCTAGCTGGATTTTGTTGAGGGAATCTGCAGTGCTCTGTGGCCAGCCGAACACACAACAACATACAACACATTCATGATATCTTAATGAATCAACTGTTAATACTAATGGAACATAGGAACTGCTGTACTGGATCAGACTAGTAAACCATCAGGTTGGGTAGCCTGTCTCTGACAGTGAACAGCATCAGATCATTCAGAGTTATGGCATGCATTGATAGGCGCCATAGTCAATATAAGCCATAAAATAGGCTGGACGGCTCCAGCAGCATAATAAGTGGCAAGATTACTTGATTTAGCCTTACATTGCTAAAAAAAAACAACATTTTACATACAAAATGAAGGTGAAAGTAAAGGCAAAAGCAAGCCTATGCAGAACTTATGATGATGAGATGATTTCTCAGAATGTGAAGCACTCCCATCATATTTGTAGTCTCCATTGTTTGTGATTTACAGCTTGTTTTGCTTTAGCAAAGGATGGTCCTCCTTCTGGTAAGGTGCTCAGCATCTTTAACTTTACTGATTTCCATGGGAGTCAAGGACACTCAGCACCTTAAGGACCCAATCCTGTACTGGGGCTTTATGGCCTGATTCAAAGGCCACTGAAGTCATCAGAAAGACTCCCACTGACTTCCGTGAGTTTTGGAACATGCTATTGGGCCCTGATTCAGCAAGGTGCATGTAAGCATGTGTCTAATTTTAAGCACATGAGAAGTTCCTCTGAGTTCAGTGGGACTAGGCACATGCTTAAACACCTTGCTGAACTGAGGCCTAAGGGAGTAAGCATTAAAGGGGCCCAAGGGATAAAAATGTTACTCAATATTGTCTCCAGATTAGTAGAATGTATCACTCCCATGCAGTTAATTCCTTGTAATAAGAGTTGAGCTAGGGGTTCATTTTAATACAAAACGTAAATGCAGCTTTGGGGAAATGCCTATTTTTAATACAATAAAGGAGAAATTTTGTTTTTTAACATAGGTATTTATTTTGCCCCTCTGTAATATGTGCAATTGAACTCAAGCATTGTTTTAATAAAAAAAAAAAAGCTTCAAAGGCAGTTTAAATAAACAAATAAGCCTGATGAAGTGATAAAGATTTTCTGGAGGAAAGCTCACTGCAAATTCATTTTTTAAAAATCTTAAAAAAACAACAACTGTCTCTGTTTTTAAAAAGGTGTTTGAAGTCTTTGAATTTGCCCCTTGATCGCGTTTAAATCTAATTTCTAATCCCCTAGCCGCTGCAATCATATATGAAATCTTTATTTTGGAATTATAGTTATTATTCTTGATTATATGCCACATATATATTGTTTCAATATATATAATGGCTTATAATCAAGACTAAAATAAATATTATAATTATCATATATTTGTCATAGAATTGTGATTGAAACAAATGTCCCCCCAAAAGAAGTTGATAATTATTTAAACAATTGGACTCAACTAAGGGATTTCAAGTATTAGAAAAGCGATAATGGATGTTAAACAGATGCAGTTACTCTTTAAAGTTATGTTTAAATTTTAAATACCTGCCACAAATCACATAACATTAAACTCCCTCCTCTTAAGCGTTGTATCAGCAATTTTCACTCTGCTTTGTTTTCTCAGACACAGTGCTGTTAAACAAGTACAAAGCAAACTGCACCCATATGTAGCCCAATCCTGCAATCTTTACTCAAGCATAACTCAATGAACTTAAAGATGGGCATGAACCAAGCCCCCTAATCCATCCTCTGGATCTAAATGTGAAGCTCTTAGTTGTCTAATAGGAAAAAAAAAATCAAACCCTGCAACTAAATGCTTCCAAACTTCAGGATTCCAACTCAGGAGCCAAATAAAATTGTTCCTGCTGGTTGGGGTGCTCAGCTTCAGTGTTTGGGTTCATCCTGTTACAAACAGATGTTCAAAATGTAAACTCAGATTGATACCTAGGTATAGGTTTGGTTGTGTTGTACTGATCCAGGCCCAAACAGGGCTAACATCAATGGGAGTTTTATTTCAGTAAGGACACCGGAGAAGTCTGAAATTTTAAAAGCTGATACAAAATATTGTTAGTGCTGCTCTCACTTGGTTCATACTGTGAGGTAGATTTTGATATATCAAGAATGCGTCTCTTCGAGTCACAGTATTAAGACAGTTCTTCTAGCTCATGCCCTCCACAGATGATATATTATTATTATTATGTATCACAGCAGCACCTAGAATGCACTCAGTGCTGTTATAGACATACAGAATACAGAGTTCCTATTGTCAAGAGCTAACAATATAAAAAGACAGACAAACAAAGTCTGTGGAAGGGGGACAGCATGCAAGAGAAGTGGCGATTGGTCACATTTGCACAAACTGGAAAACTGTCCTTTGAGTTTACCCATAAGGCCAGGATGAAGCTCCAGGAGCATCCCCTACAGTCCTGCACCTGGTGCACGTCTACCAACTGAATAGCTTTAAACTTGGAAATGACAGTTGGAAAAGCAACAGACCACACCTGAAGCACTGTGCATAATCCCAAGTGCTGTTTTACAAGGACAACACTGGAAAAGGCATGGTCGAGAGCAGCAAGGATAAGAAGGAGTCTCAGATGTTACAGCAACATGGAGAGGTTAGGAAAATTAGCTTTGAATTTGTTATAAAGGAGGAGACTAAGAGAGAGGTTGTGTGTGCATTGTATAACATTCTGAGCAGTATAGAAAAGCTGGATGCTAAGAAACATGTTTGAGAGTGATATGCTGGAGAACAATACAGCACAAATTGAAGGACAAGGTTTTTACCGGAGTTTCTGCAATACTTCTTTCTGCAGAGGGTAATTAGTATGACAAACAGAATTGTAGTCTGTTATATTAGTTGCAGCCATGAGTACGTCTATCAGAAAGTGGGGCTGTGAAGAGCTGCTGGAAACCCCTTGTTAAGAGTCTCACACCAAATTGACGACAGGCGTGGGTGATTCCCCTGCTTTTGAATGCTACCTTCTATATGGATGCTACTAAATGAACCCTGCCAGTCTTATACCTGGGGCTCATACATGGAAATAGTTCTGAAAAGCATTTTTATGATTTTATGACTTTTTTGTACTTTAGAACAGGGATTGCTGAACATATTGCATATATAAATTGGCTTCCTATGGTATTTGTTTTTTTCCTTTATTATGGTTATGAGAAAACATTATTGTTGCTTAAATGTGATACATTTGACTAGACTGATTAGTCTGTCCCAACCCCTCTGCATGCACGTTTCTGGTACGAGTTGGGGGGATGGGAGGGGAGACAGTATGTATAAGAAGCTAAGGATGAAATCTTCTGTTACATCCCCTAGATGAAATAGCAGCAGCACATCTTTGTTGTAAAAAAGTGAAAGACAAACACTAATGGTCACAGCCAACCCACTGACTTCAATGGGAGTCTTTCCATTTATTTCAATGGGCTTTGGATCAGGCCCTAAAAGGGAAAGTACACTCCAGTGCACAAACACTGTGTGGATTGACTCAGCTGGCTTCCCTCAATCCTGCAGTGTTATTGTGTTTCTCAGGGGATTTTACTCTCACCATTTCAAACAAGCTGGCCATTATTATATTTTTAATTTTAAAAAGAAAACAAGACTGAACGTTCTTTTCAAACATTTACTGTTTGATTTTTTTAAATTCACTCTATAATTTTTAAAATTTAATTAATACAGCATCACTTGGTTGTGATACACTCTACCTGTGTCATTGTAGAAAGCCCCTCCGCCCAAATAAATTTGAATGATGCTCATTTCCCACAGACTGCTCTTAACAAACCCAGGGCATTTCTCCTGGTGTGTTCATTACAAAAATGCCATTTTATTTGCCCTACATGGCCTCTTGGAATCCAATCTGTCATAGGATACTGCTAGAGCACCACCTTTTCAACACCATGGAGCTCAGGGACATGGCTGCCCAGGGATGCCAGTAGAGCAGAGCACTGAGAGCCATTACCATCCCTTCTGCTTCAGTGTTCATCATGCACATCACTCTCCGCTGCCCCCAAGAAGCAAGAGACCCAAAGCCATCCTCTGTCTCCACACTGACTCTGGGTTTTCCTCATGGCAGCATATTTATCTACTCCCTCCCCCACCGAGAGCCCTGACACTGATTTCAAGCTTTGGATCAAGCGATAGGCCTGCAGGATGGGTTTATGTCAACTTGTAACAGTGTAAGTGAGCCTTTTTGCTAGACTAACATCCCGTGTGGGCTTCTCTTGTTCTGTGATCTTCTTGACCCTAGCCATACTTTATCTTGTTTGACAGATCCCACAGCATATTCTTATTAGATTTTTGGTTACTACTGTCTTAGTTAATTATCCAGCATAATCCACTAATTCCAGCAAGTGCACATGTAGGTGGAGACAGTAAAATGTTACAAAATAAGAAAATAAACCAGCCGCTCATGATTTCATCAGCTTTTTTGTTTTATTGGTTTTTCTTATAGTTAGATAGCTTGGCAACTGTAGGCCTGTCAGATTGAGAGGTCACTCATCAGCCTTGATCAGAGGTTTAAAGGCAGTGCTAGGACACTCCTTGTGTCAATTTGATTCAATTTGCAAACTAATGAGTAAAGCCCTCCCAATGTGTTTAGGGTCAGCTCTGATCTAGTTGGGAAATGTTTGACTATTAGCATTTAAAGCCTCAGATGTGCCAAGCCCCATTTCCCCCTCCCATTTCCAAGCCCTCTCCAGGTTGCTCCCTCCTTTAATTTCCCTGCAGGTTTTAGAAAGGATGCATTAAATTAAAATCACTAGCTGTTTTGTGAGCAGTCTTTTGTGACCAATAATGAATGTAATGAGTGAAAAAGGAAAGGGAAAACAGGATGATTAAACCATGCTGGGCTGCTTTTACTCAGCAGTTTGCAATGCAACACAAATGGACAATTGGGGCTTTTCTTCTTCCATTAATTTGTATCTGTGTTTTCATTTGTCATATAAAAAACAGGGTCTTTACTAAAATATGAGTTAGGTACCAGATGCTACCTTCTTCAAAATGAAGGATCTGAGCTTAATGTACCTTATATCTGATGGTACATTTATACAACTTCATTTTGGTTATTCTCAGCTTTGGATACAACCCTGACCACTTTTACAGCTGAGATTTTGTTTTCATATTGGTACATGAGGATAAATATTTGGTTTTGGTGCTTGTTGTTCTTCACTGGAAAAAATATAGTGGTCAAGGCTACATGATTCGGTTTGATCTTGGTTGTTTTTTCCCCCACCAGTTATATTTCTGGTTTGGAGAATACTGAGCATCTATATCTTAGACAATAAGCATGTTTTCAAACTACGTACGCAGCCAGGACCATTTTTTTTTCAAGAGTAGTTTTGGTTTTGCTTGTGATCACTCATGAATCAACCTAGTGGCTATATTGTGTGTGTGTTTGTGTGTGTACCCAATTCTGTAAAAGGGGAGATACGATAGTTATCTCCTTTCTAAAGCATCTGGAGTTCCACTGATGAAAAGTGCTATATAAGAGCTGGGTATTATTATTATTATATATTAAACTATATGATATATAGAGAGAAACAAAAATCCTGGCTCTGAAGTGCCTCAAACACCAGAGATGGCCATAGTACTTTTGCATGGTCCTGAGAAACAATTTTGGCTTTCTTCAAATTGGCAGATTTCTGTTTACTGCGATCACTCTTCTATACACATAAGATGAAATTATTTCCGTGGGTATGGAATCCAGTTCCTAATGCCTTGCAAGCATAACTAAATCATTATTCAATGATAGTGCATACAGTTCAGCCTACAGAAATGGAGGCCAGATTTGAACAATCTGTCCCTAAATGTATTTATATGCCATATATTTGTTACCTTGATGTATATAGTGGGAATCTGACTACATAAACATTATTTTGGGTTGAAAGAGTCCACATTCAAGGTCAAACTATAAGGTACCTATTCCTCACAATAATTTTCAACAATAGTGCTCAGTTCAGAGCTAATATACATTATGGTGAAGTGGCCCAGAGTGCAGTGGTTTTGTAAAGGGGGCTTGAGTCCAGCTCTTTTTAACTTTGTCCTTTACAGATGCTGCTCCATATGAAATGATATGCCCTGTTGTTACAAAGGGGTTCTAACCAGAGTCATTACTGGCAAAAGCAAGTGCCAAATGCGGTGAGCCAGTATAGATGTAGCAACAGCAACTTTTTCCTGTTATTAAGTAAACTCTTCATCCAATTTCCATTTCAATTTTATAGCAAGTGCCGAAACAAGTCATTAAAATGCACAAGCTTGCTACACAATCATTCAGTCAAGTAACACTTATTTGACAAATACTTAAACTAGTAAAAAGTATTTCTTTTCTCAAATTTACAGTAACTGCAGCTGGTACTTCACAGAAATACTCTTAAAAAGCACAGAAAGAAAAAAAGTGGCCTTGACATTCTGATTTTCTCCAGCTTAAATATGTTTTTGTTCACAGGATGAAAATGAACTCTCATGCAAATAGGACAATGCCAGTAAATACTTTTTGTTTTGTTTTTATTGAACGAGGAAAACAAACTTTAATTTGAATAATAAACCATCCAGAATATCTAGCTCAAAACATGTTTTTATTATTTACATTCTTGGGTTTGACTTGTTATGCTCTTGGCATATCTATTCATATCTCTTGCAATATTTTTTCATTTCATATATTAATATTTAATATTCTTTATACATTGTTCAACCTTAATGGTTGTCTAATTTCTGTTTTTCATCCACAGAGAAGCTATTAATTTATGAGTATATAGGGCAGGAAGTAATAACTTGCATGAATGCCTTGAGCAGATATGCTTCCATAGGCCTCCCATAACATAGACTCTGGAAGGGATGATACCATCTATTGGCCAAGGTTCAATGAACAGTGCTTTACAAGAAGAAGAAGAAGAAAGTTGTTTTAATCCATAAAGAAGTCTACTAAGTGAAAAATCAACACAGATGACAGGGACTGGTTTCTTTCTAGGGATTTTATTTTATTTTAGTGTATTAAATATATCCCTGTGGAGAAAGCTTTATAAAATGGCAAGGAAACGGACGTCTACTGTGTATTCTAAAGATGTACAGTGCATGTAAAACCACACCCAGAACCTCACTGATCTATTAAGGATGTCCTCACTCTTTTCTGAGATTGTTCTTAACTGGAGCCTAAGATTAGTTTCCCTAAGCTGTGGTTATATCAAGTCCTGGTTTGAGTACATATGTCTTCTTTCTTCCACACACACATATACTGTCACTGGTGCAGACCCCTTATAACTTTGTACCATATATTACTGCTCCTCAGAGACTAGACTGAGGCAATTAATGCAATACGTTTTACATTATACTGTGGTTGGGTCTACAATTGCATACACTTAGGAGAAAGGCCGTTTTATCCATTAAGTGACCTTTTTCCACTGTAGCATGAAAATCACTACTACATGTGAAATTGGCTGAGCAACACAACCTTATGCATAGAGCTTATTGAAAATATTCTGACTAAACCATTTTCTAAAACGTTTCAATTTACTTGACCCACCATTTTCTATGGGAAAATAGAGAGTCAACTAAATTGAAACATTTTGCAATAATATATCAATTTTGTCAAAATTTTTGGTGGAAAATGATCAGAAAGTTTCATTAAGGTAAAAGTGCTTTATTTTGAGTATTCATTATTAAATATAATTATATAAAATGTAATAGCCTAAATGATCAAAATCAAAACAATTCACTTTTACCTTATTGAAGCAACATGTTTCCATAAGATCATTTCAATATTTCCCAAACAATTTTTTTTTTTTTTAGAAATTTTGACGTCAAAATTTGGACTTTTCATTCTGATTTGAGACAAAAGGACATTTCAGAATGTTGGAATTTCCCAAGGAATGGAAGTTCTAAGTTTTGATGAGCTCTGTATTTAATGTAGACCAAGACACCAGGCAAGGGAGAGAAGGGGGAAGGAGGAAAATGTCCTCTCTTGTGAAAACCCAAAACTCCTATGGATGCCACTGAGCCAGATTAGAGATGTAGACAGTCATGCAAATTAATTAATTTACCACTTTCACCTGATGTTTATGGTATGTCACTGTTGAATTTAGTCCAGGGATCAGCAACCTTGGCATGAGGCACTGCAGGGTAAGCACCCTTAGTGAGCCCCGCCAGTTTGTTTATTTGCCTTGTGCGTGGGTCAGTAAGCCCTCCGGGCCGCTGGGGGGGTGAGGAGCTACCACCGCACTCCCACGCCTTGGCCACACCTCCCAGTCATGGGGGAATTAGCATCGGGAGGTGGAAAGACTGGCGTTAGTGGCACGGCCCTCAGGCAGGGGAGCACCCCCAGAGTCAGGACCGCACCCCTCAGGCAGGGGAGCGCCCCCAGAGTCAGGACCGTGCCCCTCAGGCAGGGGAGCGCCCCCAGAGTCAGGACCGTGCCCCTCAGGCAGGGGAGCGCCCGCTAGGGTTTGATGTGTACCTCACAGGTGAGCGGGCACCAGCAGGCGTCAGGGTCGTCTGTAGCAGGTGGTTCCGGGTCCCCGTCAGCGTCCGCCTCAGCTGCCCACGGGTCACTGTCAGGCTCCGGCAGTTCCTTGGGGTCCCCCGCAGCATCCGCCTCCGTCGGCCACGGGTCCCTGCAGGTCTCCAGGAGCTCCTCAGGGTACTCAGCAGCCGGCAGGTCTGGAAACCCCAGGCTGTCCCCTAGATCAGGGCTCCCTGGCTTGGTGGCAGGGTAGGGAGGGAGCAGCCCCCGGTCTGCGTCTGCCTCCTTCCCCGGTGCAGCCCTGACTGAGCCAGGGGCCCTGCCTTTTATACTTCCTGTCCCGCCCTTCCTCTTCCCAGGGGCGGGGACAGCTTCGTCAAGGCCCGCCCACTCCGGCTGCAAGAAGGTTTCTGTTCCCTCTGGCTCGGAGGGAGGCCACCCCGGCTCCTTACAGCTGGTTCACCGATCATGGCTCCCACTGGCTGCGGCTCGCACTGCTGGGGGGAAGAGTACACAGTGGAAAATGTGGGTTGGGAAAAAAATCAAATAAACATTTATGTTCATAGTTATTTTCTATTTAATTTCCATGGTTGAAGACCTAAAACTCTAATATTAAAGTTCTAAATTAAACTGTGTCTATCAGTATACTAATAGTATTTGATAGCATGTATAATAATCTGTTACATTGCTTTTCCAACTAATCATTAATGAATTAATGAAAGGTTTTCATCATATTTGTACTGTGTAACATAATGAGATATATAGTATTTAAGGCTTTTAAAGATTTAGGGCTCTATTAATGAAAAATAATTATTATCCTATAGCAGTAATTAAGTTTAACGTGCATGAAAGTAACATTTTCTTATCCATAAACATTAGCAATGTCAACAGTTCATCAAAGAGCTGTAGCTTTGGATACAGTGGAGTACTAACCATTCTGTAATGCTTTTAAGAGGAAGTTGAATGGGCTAAATGTTGTAGAGGAGCTAGGTGGCTCAGCAAATTAGTAATGGGATATAGACAGACAGAGGCCCAGGGACCAGATTTTAAAAAGATATTTAGGTGCTTAAAGATGCTGATAAATATGTAGTGCGATTTCCAAACGCATCTATACACCTTGAATCCCTTTATAGCTATACATTACAATACACTCTAATTACATGAACATATACAACAATATTTGTAACAAGAAAACATTGTACAAATACATTAGAAACAAGAGGAAGACCAAGGACTGTGCAGACCTAGTACTCAGTGGGGGAGGAAGGGAACAATAACAGAAAATGTGAAAATGACAGAAATACTAGATATCTTTTTTGTTTCAATTTTCACCAAAAGTTCAGTAGCAACTGGACAGCTAACATATTGAATGCCAATAAAAAAGAGGTAGGATCTGAGGCTAGAATAGGTAAGGAACAAGTAACAAAATTCTTAGACAAGTTAGATGTTTACAAGTCACGAGGGCCTGCTGAAAGCCCTGTTAGAATACTCAAGAAACTGACTGAGGAGATATGAGCCATTAGCAATTACCCTTGAAAACTCTTGGAAGGCAGAAGATACTCCAGAGTAATCTCCATCACTGGAGGTTTTTCAGAACAGGTTAGACAAATACTTGTCAGGAATGGTCTAGTTATTACGTAATCCTGCCTTGAATGCAGGGGACTGGACTAGATGCCATTTAGAGGTCCCTTCCGGTCTTACATTCTGTGATTCTACAAGACCCCTGTCTCATTCAGTTCATAGGATAGGCAGCAAAAATGACAGATAATTGCAAGACAAAAGATGTTGTTTGGTTTTAAGGCCACAGACCCTTAAGCTGGGTTCCATTCCTGGCTGGCCCCAGATTTGTTGTTGGGCAAGGATATATCATGAAGCAAATAAATAATGGAACTGAATTAAGATCACATGGGCAACTTTAAATTTGGCATTTACTAACTTCTGAGTGCTTGTCTTTGCAATTCTAATATTGTTTTAACAATTTTTAATATGTAATTTTATATACAATGAGGACATGGTAGCCATGTGATAAATTGAAAGAAATACATGCAAAGGTCAAACCAGTAAGTTACATGGAGATCATTGAGACTGAGCCTTTGAATAAGAAAAGGGATTTTATAATATAGTGATCGGATAATTTTACATTTATGTATATTTTTGTAAATTTTATTAGGAGGCCAGATTATGTTTGCTTGGTCATGATGCAGGGAGGGCCATGTGGCAGCTGGGAATTGGTGGGATCCTTTAACTGTTGATTTCCAGAATTTCTAATTCAAGCTAAAGAGTTTAGGGGTTTTCAAAGGTTTGTAAGGAAAGTGTCATGTTGGTTTTGAGGGTTAGCTGGGCTCCCTTCAAACTCACTTTCAACTTCATTTTTAATTAAGTTTTTGCTTATGAATTTCCCTGATTTTCTTTTTAATGAGCGCCAGAGTGGTCTACAGGAGGAGAGTCCTGCTCCAACAGTATCTGAGGCCTAGAAGACTGGGGCTCCTGTCATCCAGATGTCAGCAAGTCCACTGGAGATGTGTTTGGTGCTCTGAATTACACTCCTATGGCATAAGAGGGTAGTGAGTGGTGGAGGGGCATGAAGACGAGAAGGGGAATCCTTTAAGCACTGTTTTCCCTGTCCTCGTTTTGCTCCTCAGACCCTCTGCACACAAACCCCAATTGGCTCCCCCAGCTACTTACCTTCTCTCTTCTGCCCCATTTCATATCATCTACGTAGCCCACTCTATATTCCTGCAACCCCCTACTTTCCTTCACCCACACCCTTTCATGCCCTGCTTCCTTACCCTCTTCACCTAGAGTGTCCACACCGGTCTGAGATGAGGAAGCACAACTCCATGCCCTGATGGTAGTTTTATTTTTATCCCAAATAGATATTTATCTATCTGCAAATGCCCTGGCATAATTAGCAATGAATTGTGCAGCTCTTTTGCTATTTCTCCTAAGATCAGGACTGAAGTACTTTGGGATTGCTGAATGATGAAGCTTGAACAATATCTGCTTGTATTATTGTTTACACTTGATTGTGCTGTTAGGCCCTTAGGAGCATTATATTCCTGCATAATATCTGGTGGTGAGGGATGAGAATCTGCATTGAGGGCTTGATCCTTCCCCATTAAAGTCAATTTAAATTGATCCATTTACTTTAATAGAGAGACTAGGTGGGTAAGGTAATATCTTTTATTGGACCAACTTCTGCTGGTGGAAGAGACAAGCTTTTAGGCTTACACAGATCTCTTCCTCAGTTCTGGAAAAGGTAATCAGAGTGCCACAGATAAATATAAGGTAGGACAGATTGTTAGGCATATGAAACCTGAAGAGCTCTATGGCACTGAAAAGTTTGCCTCTTCCACCTACAGAAGTTGGTCCAAAAAAAGATATTACCTCCTCCATCTGGTCTCTCTCATATCCCATTCATCTACAACACTGCAAAACAATTGACTTTAATATTGTCTGAATATCTATTAAAGTCTGGTGGTTAAGACAACATTTTCAAAAGGGCACTAATTTTAAATGCCTCAGTAGGAGGTCTGACATGAGGTATCTCTGTGTCTCAGGTTTCACACCCCATACTGAGGCACTGACAATTTTGAAAAAGTTGACTCTAATGTCTATGCGTAGGAGTGTCAAACAAGCCCATTTTTAGTATGGTCAACAGCTCATTCCCACATGTTGAATATTTTCTAAAATGCAGGGCTGGCCCATAACATCTTGGCACCTGAAGCAGGGCGGTAAATTGACGTCCCCATTTCCCCTCACTTAGCCCAAAACTTTGAAAGGTCTCAATTTTGCCTTCTTCCTGATCTACTTCTCTCATGGTACTGCTCTGCTACCTACCTCAGTAAAGGAGAACTAGCAAATTAAAATGCCTTGTTCAAAAATTTTAAATAACACTTAACTTTCAAATGCCTGAACAGCAAATGTACGTTTTCTTGTCTGCACAGTAAACACTGGCATTTTTATCTGTTTGAATAATCAAAGTGGTGCTTTCCATGCCTTCTTGGTTGCAAAAATTTGAACTGCTTCCTGAAGATCCACATTCTGGGCCAGCTCATACTCTATTGAGATGATTGCAAGACCGACCAGCCTCTTCGGTGTCATTGTGGAGTGTAGATATATTTTTATTAACTTCTTCTTGGAGAAGCTGCATTCTCCACCGGCAATTGTTACAGAAAGTGTTAGAAGTAGGTGCAGAGCAACAAAAGCATTTGGAAAGAGGGTGGTCATCCTATTTGTGCACATATATTCCAGAACAGCCTTTGGAGTGGATCCTGCTGAAATGTATCTTGAAAAGGCTTTCAGTTCATCACCTAAGTCAGTCGCATCAGTATTGCACGTCATCACGTGTCAACACTGTCTCTAGAGCCCTGCATTGCTGGTGTAGGTCTTCTTCAGGTACAGTGAGGAGTTTTGGAATATCATACAAGATCCCAAATATACTGCAGTGTTCCTTGGGCTGCATGAAAAGTTATTCAACTGATTGTATTGCACAACCTAGCACGTGGTTAAGGAATTTGACTTTGAATTGTTGTTTGGGGTCTCTTATGGGATTATCCCATGTCATGTAATTAAAATGTCGTCTTCTTTTGTGACTCTTCTATTCTTGAATGGGTGAGAAAATAGCTTCAGTGTGAAGTTCCTTTGCCAACTTCTGTGCACGCTTCAGAACATTTTGAAATCCCTCACCTGACCGGTAAGACTGTAGGTAGGACTTTGCTTTGTCCAGTTGTTCCATTGCTCCAGCTATATCAAGGTCAACACCTTGGAGTCTCTTGCTTACAACATTTATTTCAAACTGTATGTCACAACACTAAGCCGTATAGAAATTTGAAGTTATGTATGTTTCTGGTGATTCCATTTCCCACTGCCACTGTTCTCCCATGAGCAGTTCCTGTCATAGCATTATCCTCCATAATGGCAACTAGGGCATCATCTATTTTCCCAGTTTGTTGTTTGATATGCTTTATCGCCTCCACTTGACTTTCCCGTCATGTGGCACTCAGTGGTTTCAGTGTCAGAAAGGATGTTCCCAGATGTTGCTTAAAAATTTGCCATCGCTGAGTTGATGCAGAGAAAAATACACAGATGCTTTGAATTACATTAAAAAATTCAGCAGCCTCACTAGAAGCTGATGCTGCATTACCGAAGTGATCACCAAGTTCAATGAATGAAAACTGCATGGGGCAAAAAACACTTAAGGGTTTAACTCTTGGATACATGTCTGTACTCCTCTATTCTTCCCTCTCATGTTAGCACCATTATCGTAGCCCTGACCTTTCATGTCAGCTATTGCAATTCCCATATCATCCAGTTTTTTAAGAAGCACATTTGTCATTCCAGCTGCTGTTGTATCATCAATGTCAATAAATTCTAGAAAATGTTTTCTGACAGTCACCATTGCAGGGACATTTTCACTAGATGTGAAGGTCACTAGGTTCTGTTGTTGTTACACAAATACACCATTAAAGTCATTTGTTCCATACAGCTGATGTCAAGTGTGCGGTCCAGAATAACAGAGTAATATCTTGCTGACTTCAGATCTGCCACAATCTTCTCTTTGACTTTTGTTGCCAGTAACTGTATGATCTCATTTTGAATTGTTTTCCCAAGGTAGTAGTGTGTGTACATTTCTTGGGTGGTGACTCTTCTTAGATGCTCCTGGAGTACAGCATCAAACTCAGCCATCAGCTCCACAATTTTAAGGAAGTTTCCATTGTTCGGCACATACAGCTGATCTGAAGTGCCACACAGTGCTAGGTTTTGGGTAGTAAGCATTGTCACACGACAATGAGCCTTGTCAGGACATTTTGCCAGTAAATAGACTCTGATGCAATCTTCTCTTGATGCTGATCATCTATGGTGGCCTTTAACCTTAGTCTCATCTGAAATTATTTCCACCTATGGAGCGCTCTCTGGTGATTTGCTGCCTTCTCTTGGCATGCCAGATTTCTAGCCAGATATTTCCAGTCCTTTGTTCCTGTAGAACCCAATGTGGCTGGAACATTAGACTGGAAGAGTTTGCAACAAAAACAATATGCAGCATTCTGAGTTTTTGAGTACATAAGCCATGGCCTCACCACTTTGTCACCTTTGGGGATTTCACACCAGTAATGTGTTGGATGGAAACTTCTATTTTCATTGTCTTTGGGAAACATGAAGCTTTTCACTTGTTGTGGCCCATGCAGTACAAGGAAGTCCCTCAGTCTACTGCTCAAGTGAGTCCACAATCCTGGGTCATCTAGACTTAAGGAACTAAACTCAACAGCAGTTGCTTCTTGTGGCTTCACCACACTCTTCTCTGGTCTATGCTTTTCTTCAGGAATGTGCATGGTTACATCCATTTGAGATTAAGGGCTTTGTTACACTTGAAATCTCAAAGCGCTACCACAGGAATGCTACCACGGCCGCGCTTTGAAGTGTGAGTGTGGCCATGTGCAAGCACTGGGAGAGAGCTCTCCCAGCACTCCTGGTAATCCACCTACACAAGGGGATTAGCTCGGAGCCTGTCCACACTAGCGCTTTAAAGCGCTCAGACTTGCTGTGCTCAGGGGGGGTGATTTTTCACCCCCCTCAGCCAGCAAATTAGAGCGCTAAAAGCACCAGTGTAGCCAAGCCCTGAGATATGGATGGTGCAGTAGATGCCAGGTCACCTGCACTCTGACCAGTGACATGGCATCTCCTCATCACTCACATCCTCATTGGGGCCAGAAGGCTCACCGTGAACATTTGTGTCTGTGTATCTCAGGAGAGCTCCTTCCTGCTTAGGTAGAAAAACCTTCCTTTGCTTTCTTTCTTTTTCTGAATGCTGCCCCAGAGGGGCATTTTCTTCTTTCACTCATGACTGCTGTTCTGTGCCAGCTACAGTGGCTCTCCACCCTCAGTTGAAGGGAACAAATAAGCAGGCTGGTGGCAGGCTGGTTGAGGGAAGATATCAACATCTTATGGGCTTAACTGGCTTCTATTACTTCAGTGTGGAAACAAGAACAAATGGATATAAACTGATCAGCAGGAAGTTTAGATTAGAAATTAGACGAAGGTTTCTAACCATCAGAGGAGTGAAGTTCTGGAACAGCCTTCCAAGGGGAACAGCATGGGCAAAAGACATATCCGGCTTCAAGGCTAAGCTTGATGAGTTTATGAAGAAGATAGTATGATGGGATAGCCTAATTTTGGCAATTAATTAATTTGACTGTTAGCGGTAAATATGCCCAATGACCTATGATAGGATGTTAGATGGGATGGGATCTGAGTTACTACAGATAATTCTTTTCTGGGTGTCTGGCTGGTGAGTCTTGCCCACATGCTCAGAGTTTAGCTGATCGCCGTATTTGGGGTTGGGAAGGAATTTTCCTCCAGTGCAGATTGGCAGAGACCCTGGAGGTTTTTTGCCTTCCTCTGCAGCACAGAGCATGATTCACTTGCTGGAAGATTCTCTGCACCTTGAAGTCTTTAAAGCATGATTTAAGGACTTCAGTAGCTCAGACATAGGTTAGGGGTCTACTACAGCAGTAGGTGGGTGAGATTCTGTGGCCTGCATTATGCAGGAGGTCAGACTAGATGATCATAATGTTCCCTTCTGACCTTAAAGTCTATGAGTTGACTGCCTGTTCTTCTCAAGTGGGTTCAGGGAAACAGCAGGAAACAGGAAGCTCTCTGAGAAGCTGGTGTTAATCAGTCCAGGCTCCTGGAGGTACTAGAGAGGTACATCAGAGGCTCCTCCTCCTCGCTCTCTCTGCCGCTCCTGCTGCTTTCTGTTATTCCCACTCATCTTTTCTCCTGCCTCCCTGTTGTATCTTGGGCTCTCCTTCCTCCAGCACAGCACTCCACCATCTCTGTGCATCGAGAGCAGAGAGAATACATATGCACGAGCAGCAGACACAATTTTCTACACTCTGGGTCCTAGTGCCCCCTCCCCCGCCCACAGTTTGGCACCTGAGGCAGCCGCCTCAGTTAGCCTCATGGTAAGGCCAGCCCTTCTAAAATGGGAAGATTACCACATTAAATGATGCAGAAATCCAGACTGATCTGGGGCTCCAACAATTTTTTGTTCTTTAGGTAGGTGAAAATATATTCCTCCCCTTTTGACAGTTTCCATTTATCCAAACTACAGCTAAAAACACACTAGCAACAACTTTGTCAACACATAGTTTTAACCTTATGTGGACAGAACATAACGGGTAAAGGGAGAAAATAGGTCTAATATAATTTCACATGTTGAAGGATGCCTATTAAAAAAAAATCATTATTCCCAGGTGCAGAGACTTCCTAAGGACCCATATCATATATCATCAACAAAATGTAATCTACAGGACTCAAAACTTCCTCCCAATTATGGACGATGTTATTTTTGAATTTAACAATATTAATTGGTGTGAATTCACGGCTAAAATAAAAAGGACATTTCATACCTAAGCGGTTTCAATATATAAGGACTGCGCTTATTGATTCAGGAGGACCACCTTGACATTTAAACATGTGTCACTCATTCCACAAATGTGTCTAGCCCGCCACTCTCTCCAGCCCTATGGCCACTATGAAAAGGAAACTGAGCCTTCTAAGGGCATCTGTCAAATGTCAGGCAGGCATGCATAATCTGCAGTGTGCTCCCAGGGTAACTGATGTCTAGTTGCTACTAAACTCCGGAGAAACAAAGGAAAGCACTAGACCTGTTGAAATTAAACACAATCTAGAAGAACTTTCTTAAAATGATTTGCTGCTATGAATGTGCAGCTCTGCACTTTGGAGCTGGAGGTTTGTAGTCAGTCGGTCAGACAACAGCCACAGCGGACTGCAGCAGTACACGGTCACCACAGCGCTTGTTATAATTAATTTCTTGGCAATCATTGCTGGAAAAAGTTACAGCGAATTAAGCAAACACAAAGTACCCTCCATCAGTACAGAGCACAAAGTTTAGTGATGCCTTTGGGGAGACCCAAATTAAGCTTGGCTTTACTATGCCTTGTAGTTTATTAACCTTAATTCTTGAGAGAATGAAAATAGAATTTAAATGAAACAATTGCAAGACTTTCTTCTACTAAAAATGAGAGGTGATTATATGTATTATTACAGCAGGAAAATAACAGAGAAGTCAAGACTCCCAGCTTTTCAGAGATAATAAAATAAACAGCAGAAGATGTTTTCCATTGCTTACACTGATTTATACGCTGCGCTACTGGCCTTTTCAGCTGTAAGTCTTGGAAGCAAATCCTTTCCTACCTAAAGATATGTTTATATATGCACTGTATCTAGTACTATGAAGTCAGATCCTGAATGATTTATCTTTCAGTCTGCAAATTACATTAATGATATAATTAATAACATATATAAAAACTGTGTATGTCAGAGCAATATGTCATGTAATCAATGGCAACGAATCATTTTCTCTGGTATTTAATGATTCCTCCAAGAGGATGAATCTATAAAAACAGAAGAGTTAATCAATGCGGAGGGTGCATAAATTGTCTCTCTTATCTGCAGACTCAAATACTCAGGTTGCCTTTATTGTTTAAATTTTAGCTATTGGTAATCAATTTAGGAACATTAAAAAAAAGATAAAAAGTATTAATGGCAAAAGAAGTTGGTATCTGTAGAGTCTAGTCAGAATTGCCCACTTCCAACTATTGCTAAGGGTTGGTCACTTGGAAATGTTTGTGAAAGCATTGCTGCTAGCACAAAAACATAAAGCTGGGTAGTTCATTGAAAAATTAACTTTTGGAAGGGCATTCCACTTCTCCAAACTCTGATGTGCAGCTTGGAGAGGTTCTGCAAAATCAATAAGCTTTTCTGACAACTCTAGTTCATTTCCATGTCTCCTGGCAAAAGCCCTAATTGAATTCCACCTTTCTCATGCTTTTGAGCAAAATAAGGCAACAACTTTGTGCAGACCATGGGTTCTGTTTAATTGACACTGAAAAAGTAACATTATCTAGAGATGTTTGTGTTAGATGAGCTTTTGGTCTGCTCGTTTCCTTGTGAATATATTATGAACATATGAGGAAAAATCCTTACCTGCCAACTTTCCCAGCTCTTCAGGTTCATCCCCAGTTTTTAAACGAATGCAGCGTTACTTGTCCCACCGCATTCTAATGTAGAACCAACCCTCATTCAGGAGTTGGATCCGTACTTCAGAAGATGATGTTTTTATGTTGCTACCGCAGTCGAGCATTCTTTTATTTTCAGCTCTGAGGTTGAAAAGATTGTCTTCAATAATGTAAGCAGACTTTCAAATGTTTTGAAATAAATAATTAGTAAGGACTTTTTGTATGTTATTTTCATGCTGCCCATAGTAAGTATTGGTATCTAGGCACACTGCCCAGGGGGACAGTAGAAATCTTTCTGCTTTAGAGAGGCACAGTTCCTTTCAGGTTCCCCGTTTGCCTTGGCAAGAGAAGTAATTTTGCAATATCCCTTTATGATGTAGAGGACTGAAATATGGGTACCCCTGCTGTCTACACCGCTCTCCCACTTGCTTCTGGCAGTGGAGAATATTACTGCCTCTGTAGCAGCTGAGTAAACATTATGTAAGGGCTTCAGAATTCGGCCCTTTCTTCTTCAAACTTTTTCAGTGGCTGGTCTTAATATTGTTTAGGTGATTATCCCCTAAACCACAGTCATCTGGGGATAAATTGCTTAACAAAAATGCACCAAATTCATTGTGACACATTTTAGTACAAACATATGGCACCACCTATCAGTGTAAATCTTGTTCTCCTATCATATTTGATTATTTGTATAAGAAACTTAACATTTATATTTTTACTTTAGGAAGAGTGAACTGTGCAGTAAAGTGAAAAAAATACTTTCGATATCTAGTACCGCACAGGGAACCTTGGTTTAGACTAGAATAACCCATATTCACCAAAAGCCAGGGACGACTAAGGATCAATTACACACTGAGCCTCTAATGATCTTCTTACATCAAAAGCCCTTTCAAGACATAGCAACATACCTGCCCTGCAAAGGCTCCTGAACTAAAGGATAATGTAATCATCGGTACAATATCCTCTCTCTTTTGTGAGTACTTTAGGCAAAGAAAAGAAGCAGCTCTCACTACAGTATTAAGTGTCATCTTGAACAATACCGAGAAACAATAATTCGCCCTTAGTTGTCAAAAGGACAGCATTTGCGACTGGAATCAGGACACCTGGGATGTTTGCTTCTAATATATTTTCAGTGATTTTTCATTGTTGGTGTGTTTGATCTATTTGGAATGTTTTTGAACAATTTGCTAATTAGCTGAATTCATCCTATTTGTTTCATGAGGAGGTATTTCTATGAGCTTCACCTCCCTAAACCTCTTAATATAAAGAGTAAACTAGTTTGCCTGTGAATGTATTGACTGTGTTAAGAATTCTGGATTGTATTGCAAAGAAGTTCAGGCCTGTAATGTTATCACTCAGCAGGAATGGATCCCATCAGAAGGCACATAGTGTGCCATGACGTAGCCAGTCTTAAACCACAAAAGCAGACTTTTCTCTGTGAATTAGACAAACCACACAAAAGGCAACAATAGCTAGCATAAACACTATTTAATACTATTCACAAGCTATTGAAGAAATGGGCGTTAACTAAGAATTGCAGCAAAGCCAGGACATTGTTGTCAGATGAAAGGGAAGCTAATGAACAGGAAGCATCATTTGAGCAGGCTGACAGTAACCATATAACTGCAGGATTGTGGGACTGGCATTTACCCCATGGGTCTTTACAGTCAGAAAAATAAAGAGAAATTAAAGCATAAGGAATCCTTTTTTGTGGGCGCTTAAACCCCATGAAGCAACACAAGGAAGTATACAATTGTCTTTTCAAGATTTGTCTCTGCTTTTGATAACTATGAAAAGGGCACATTTGGGGAGTGCTAACTATAAGTTCCATGTCATAAGACAGACACTTTTTCTTTTTTTAAAAAAGAGAGATTTGGGTCTTTGCAAACTGTAATTCTTATTTTTAATATGAGGAACTAACTTTTTTCCTAATTATCTCAAACTTGTCTCCTGTAACACAGGACATTTTAGTATCTGCCCCGTAAAACAGACTAAATAAATAAAAGCCCATCAATTTTTCCATTTAATTTTCTAATATGTAAAATAGAGAGAATATCATTAAATAGATCCCCCTATGATGTTCTGTCCTCATCCCAGTAATGGAACATGGAAAATAGTTTAAAACTGATTTTAAAAATCTTTTAAATTACACATTTATTACTTTATCTTGCCAGCTGCTGGATACTCTTGGGAGGTGCAGAGCTCCATCAGTGCCCAGAGAAATGCACTGAAATTGAAGGAACTTAGGTCCTCACAAGGCAGAGCTCATTGAGGTGAATCTTGTCTGTGGGAGTTTGCCTGAGCAAACACTGCGTACAAACTAAGTACTTCACGACTTGCCTGTTCCTAAACACTGTGGGTACAATTTGCCCTGGAAGAAAGTACCTGAATCGGGCCCTCTACTCCACTTAGGCCCCTCATTTAGAGCAGGGTGTGACATTCAGTGGACTGGCCATGCCCAGAGTGTTGTTATCCCCTGTGACTGAGCCAGCATGGAAGGTGGAATTGGATATGGACCAGAGGAGGAGCTACTCTAGCCATGATTTCTCAGATCCAGTTGTCTTAAAGTTCCATGCAAGTGATGCAGACCTTTGTACACACTGTTTTGGCCCATGTGCTGCAGTAGTGACTGCAAAGGGGGGAGGATTTCTTTTCATTACAACCCTCGCACACTTTATCCATGTAAAGCCACAGATTAACATTCTAGCAGTGATGTAATGATTAGGAGACAAGGCATGTCAAGGGAAGTTTCAAGTAACAAAAGAGAATATCACGTATATTATTTAAATGCTTTCTTCACCAGCCACCTGTGCTATACAGTAAGTCTTCGAGGAAGTGTAGAGATGTTGCACTTCCTGTGCACTCTAGAGGCAGTCCTTGGTTTCCTGTGATACTTCCTTTTGGGGGGCAGAAACAAAGAAGTCCAGGACAGAACAGTCATAGGCTGCAGCTATACAGAATAGTAAGCAGTTTGTTACCTCATTTCTGTACATAGTTCCTGTTCACAGTAAAGAATTTATTCTTATACTGGTCTGCTCATCAGCGAGATATTACATGGTATCAGAAGTAAAAGGCAGTGTGCTAGAAGGTTCAGTGAGAGAGGTGACATTGCCATGGCTGCTACAGAGCCTGTGCAGCTGCACGGTACTCCCATCAGGCCGAGAATCAGGGAAAAATTTTAATATGCCTGGGAAAGGTTCACAGAGCAATATGAGCTGTATATGATAGCCACAGGGCCACATAAACTAGAGATAAGCAAAAGATTGCTCTGCACTTAACTACAGCAGGCACTAAAGCCCTAGGTGTACACAATGCATTCCATGAAGATGGTGGTGAAAATGTTTGAGTATCATAACGGTCCTAGAAAAATATTAGTAGGGTGAGACTAGGGGGTGGAGGGAATTTGGGACGTGCAGGGCTGTGGTGACCAGAGAAAGAGGTACCTTTCCCTGGCTCCAGGGATGCGGCTGCTGGGGAGAGATGGCCCTCCTTCCCAGCCTCAGCTCTGTGGCTGTTGTGTCAGGGAGAGACCCAGCCCCAGCTCAGGGGCTGCCACAGCAGGGAAGAGAGGACACATCCATCACATTAGAAAGGTAAGACTACTGATATTAAAATATGAATTGTGTGCTTTTATTTGTAGAACAAAAAAAATTAATTATAAAAGGTGTTTTTTTCACATAGCGCTTTTATCCAAAGCACTTTACAATAGTTAGCTAATGGTTTTGGGCCCCACACTACTAGAAGGATGTGGATAAATTGGAAAGAGTCAAGCGGAGGACCACAAAAATGGTTAGGGGGCTGGAACACATGACTTATGAGGAGAGGCTGAGAGAACTGTGGTTGTTTAGTCTACAGAACAGAAGACTGAGGTGGGATTTGATAGCTGCTTTCAACTACCTGAAAGGGGGTTCCAAAGAGGATGGATCTAGACTGTCCTCAGTGCTACCAGATGACAGATCAAGGAGTAACGGTCTCAAGTTGCAGTGAGGGAGGTTTAGGTTGGATATTAGGAAAACCTTTTTCACTAGGAAGGTTGTGAAGCACTGGAATGGGTTACCCTAGGGAGGTGGTAGAATCTCCTTCCTTAGAGGTTTTTAAGGTCAGTCTTGACAAAGCCTGGATGGGATGATTTAGTTGGGGATTGGTCCTGCTTTGAGCACGGGGTTGGACTAGATGACCTCCTGAGGTCTCTTCCAACCTTGATATTCTATGATTACAGCAACTGATATAATATGGAGAACAGAAGAACCAATGGATAGGGTTCCTTTATAAATGCAGAATAAAAAGGAAGGGGACTATAGCTGAGGTGTCTACAGACTACAGACCCTGGGGAGCTGAACAGAAACATAAGATCAGACCACTTCCATTTACAAAAAGTAAACTGTCATGTGAAATGGCAGCAGCCAAATTCTTCAGCAAATTAGATGCATTGCTTTGATTTTGGGAGATCCTCTTAGCTACTCAGAGGTTCAAGATCTGCTCTTGCAACACACTATTTGGAAGATACTGCTTCCTAAGACTGCCATTCAGAATATGGTCAGCTCCAGAAGTATTTCACCATGCCATGATCCAGATGCTAGGAGTGCCCAGCTGGTATGAATGTACATTGATGACGTAATAATTTAGGGCACTAAATTCTTTAGGAATGACTAAGGAACGAACTGGAAATTGAAATTGCTAATAACGTTAAACTGAATGAGGCCAAATGTCAATTTCAAACAATACAAATAAAATGCTTGGAAGAGAGACTGACCTCCAAGGTAAATTTTGCCTGATGAATCAAAGATTTAAGCAACACTATTCATGCGGAGACATGAAGATAAAAAGGGAATTCAAAGGCTGCTAGGCACATTGCATTATGTCATCAAATTCGTATCTAACTATACAGCTTGCACAACTCACCTAAGACCTCTCCTCTACAAGGTGACCAACTGGACATGGGTACCAGAGTATGAAAAAGAGTTCAGTTATTTAAAGCACATTCTGACATGAGCTCCAGTGCTGCAATATTTTGACCCACTGAAAAATATCAAACGCTCCACAGATGCTTCAAAAAAAAAAAAAAAAAGAACTGATCAATTACCAGTTTCATATGCATCTAGGGGTGTGACAGCAGCAGAGGAGATGTACACACAACTTGAAAAAAAGAAACACTAGGTCTGGTGTATGGATGTACACGATTTCACGACTTTGAGGTCACAGCTTCAAAGCAGAAACTAATCACAAACCACTGACTGCAATACACAAGAAGGGAGTGGCAAAGCACTAAGGATACAGCAACTACTTCTGAAATATGACAGCAAAATACAGAAGTATGATGTGACCCCAGAGTTCCAACTTGGATGACACTCAGCTCTGGCCTATCAATCTAAGATACGCAACTTCAGCTACAAAAATGGCGTAGCTGAAGTTGACATACTTAGATCGAATTACCACAGTGTCTTCACAGCAGTGAGTCAACTACTGCTGCTCCCCTGTCAACTCCAGCTGTGCCTCTCACAGCAGTGGAGTACAAGAGTCGATGGGAGAGCACTCGGGGATTGATTTATCATGTCTAAACTAGACGCGATAAATCAACCCCCGATAGAGCACTACTCACCAATCAGAAGGGTAGTGTAGACATACCCTCAGTAATGGCAGACACACTTTCAAGATCACATAATCCATCTGACAATACACACAGCCTGATGATGTGGAACAAGCAGTAAACATACATGTGAACATGATCAGAGTATCATGTGCTGTATCTCCAAGAATATGGGATGAACTGGAGAGACAGAAACAGCAAAAGATGAAACACTAAGCAGTGATACAAACGCTAAGTAAAAGGAGGAAAATATTAACACTTTCCACCTACATAATACCTCTATAAAAATGAACTTTCAGTGATCTCAGGAATGCTCTTGAAGGGAACACAGATTGTGGTTTCCACAGCGACAAGAAGGAAAATATTGGAATGAACACAGGAAGGAAACCTGGGAATGACAAAATCAAAAAGGAGAGTCAGGGAAGTTGTGTTCTAGCCACAGATGAATAGTGACATCAAAGAAATGGTGAGCATGACATAAACATAGAGATTCACAACAGAAATAACCAATGATATTACAGGAAAAAACTCACTATTTTGTGGGACAAAGCTGGAACTGATATGGGAAGACTTATCACCTGATTATAATGGACTACTTTACCAATTTCCCAGAAGTAGTCACATTTGAAGATACCACAGCAAGACCTGTTTCTAGGCACATTAATCTGTATTTGCATATCATGGAATTGCAAGAACAGTAATAAACTGACAGTAGACCACAGTTCAAGAATAGGGAATTTCTGGACTTCCTAGATATCCTCAGACCAATGGATTAGCTGATTGTGGAGTTGTCACATTACTGAAATTATCTGGGACCATATAGATCATTGGTGCAACGAAGGTCCTGTAGGGGCACCAAATCTTAGGTAAAGGAGGTCATATAAGGTGTCTACGACCAGGTTATGGTCTGCTGATTATGATTATGCTATCTGTATGTGTGTATCTTGTTTGTAGCTAAAGTTATGAAGATGGGCTGTATAGTGTCTGTATTTCAAACTTATGCTTGCTTTTGGGTGAAATCCCAAACAAAGTTACTGTTGGCCTGGCCTTCCTGATGGCCCATCATGTTCCAATACAGCTAACAATGAACTTTGTAGATGCCTGTCCACACCCGAGCTTCCCCAGGAATGTGGCCTGGCTGCTCAGGTGGTGAATCTTGAAGAGTCATGTAACTGGACCACATGGCTCTGAAACTCCATTTTACAACTGGACTCTGATTAGCAAGAATGAGGCGGTCTCCACCCACAAGAGGAAGTTTATATAAACCTGGGAGAAACATCTCCATTTTGTCTTTAATCTCCAGCCTCCAGCCTGGTTCCTACTTCTGGATGGGACTTTGCTACAAAGGGGCGGTCTGGCCAAAGGATTGATGACCCATTCCTCCTGGGAATGTATTCCAGAGACTCTGATTTGAACCTGCAGTTATTCTACAACTGATGCAAGCCATTACTGCATGTATTTGATTTCCTTTAACCATTTCTAACCCTCACCTAGATCTTTTTCCTTGTATAATAAACCTTTAGATTTTAGATTCTAAAAGATTGGCTACAGTGTGATTTGTGGGCAAGATCTGATTTGTATATTGACCTGGGTCTGGTGCCTGATTCTTTGGAATTGGGGAGAACCATTTTCTTTATTTGGGGCATTGGTTTTCATAACCATTGGTCCCCAGGACAGGTGGCTGCTGGTGGTGATACTGGGAAGCTGGAGAGAATCAGAGGGGTAGCCGTGTTAGTCTGGAATTGCAGAAGTGCAAAGAGTCCTGTGGCACCTTAAAGACTAACTGAAATTTTTTTCAGAGCATGAGCTTTCGTGGGCTAATACCCACTTCGTCGGATGCATGCAGTGGAAGTATCCAGGGGCAGGTATAAATAGGTAGGCAAGAACCAGGTGGGAGATAACAAGGTTAGTCCAATCAGGCTGAACCAGCTTGTTATCTCTAATCAGGGAGGGTGAGGTGTTCCTCTAGCAGCTGAACTGGAGGTGTGAATAGCGAGAGAAGAGAAGCTGCTTTTGTAGTTAGCTAGCCATTCAAAATCTCTATTCAGTCCCAAATTGATTGTGTCAAATTTGCAAATGAATTGCAGCTCTGCAGTCTCTCTTTGCAGTCTGGACTTGAAGTTTTTTTGCTGCAAAATGCTGACCTTTAAATCTTCTATGGTGTGTCCGGTGAGGTTGAAGTGCTCTCCTACAGGTTTTTGAATATTGCCATTCCTGATATCTGATTTGTGTCCATTTATCCTTTTTCGTAGGGACTGTCCA
>ML677364.1:39931828-40034059 GCA_007922305.1 Dermatemys mawii | reverse complement strand
AAAAAATTTCAGTTAGTCTTTAAGGTGCCACAGGACTCTTTGTCACTTCTGGGAAGCTGAAGTGTCTAACGGAATTGCTTGTGTGACTTGTGGCTAGCCAGTGGGGCGAAACCAAAGTCTTTTCTGTCTGGCTGGTTTGGTTTGCCCCTGGGGTGGAGAAACCCCAGCTTTGGGCTCTAGTTGCCCTTTTGGAGGCAATTTGTCCTGATCTGACACTCTCAGTGGGTCCCACCAGGAACAGCACTGTCACAGGAGTACATATAGTGAAGAATTTACTCAAACAAAGCAATGAATGAAAAGAAGATCCATATTTGGCAGTATTGAACTAGAGAGCTACACCAATGTAGAAAGTCGCCTGCTGAACTACTTTATAACATACTCCTATGAATATTCAGTTACCAGAGATGGGACAAAAACAAAAGGATGACTAATGGGTCTGATAGTGAGAACATGTCTGGGAAAGTATAATTAGACAAAATATTTCCATAAAGAAGGAAGACCTCTCCCACAGTTAATAAACAAAGACTTGGTGAGAATTTGTTAAGATGGGCACTGACTGTGATCAAACAAAAGTCATCTCGCTCATAATCTGTGATTACAAAGGCCAAATCTGATGACAGAATTGTAAGCATCTGCTCAGGATACCTGACATCTTGGACAAGATAAGTGAAGTGAGAGCAGACATAGAAGTTGAAAACAACTTTCACACATACCTGTTATGGACAGATGGAACTAATCTGTCTGTTACAGTAATGGATTTGCCTAAAGAGGATTTACAGTACAGCAGATTGGGAAGGTTGGTGAAACACCCTAAAAGCCTGATTGAGACATGTTAGGATTGTGTTTCAGCAACCTGAAGAGTTAAGTCAGTTATTGTATTTACTGTAGTTTAATTTAATAGTGTTTAGATTCTGTCAGCAAATTTAAAAGAGGGATTTAGAAAGGGAAAATGTGCTACAGAGTAAATTTTCCAGGGAGTGTAGACTTCATGAACATTCTAGAGTCAGTCCTTGGTTTCTGGTGACATTGCTTTATGGGGGTAGAAACAAAGAAGCTCAGGACTGTAGCTACACAGGGTAATAGGAAGTTTGTCATCTCATTGCGGTACGTAGTTCCATACTCATTAAAGAGTTTATCTTGACACCGGTCTGTCTGTTAGAAAGATACTACCACACCACCTATAAAACTCTGAAATAAATTCAAGGGAGCACTAAAGAAAAATTGTATGAAGTAGGTAATGGGGGAGGTAAAAAAGTAAAATCAATTTCCCAACAAAATATTTGGTAAAGAGGGTGTTTCAATGGAGTTCAGCTAAAACTCCCCCAAAATATTACACGATCTTTACAAAAATTCTACCATTGCTGGAATATAGTTCCAGCATACAAGTTGTGTCACTAGTCTTGTGTATACTTTCCCTAATGTAATGAGTTGAAGATTATTTTTATGATCACAGCTAGAATGAAAGCTCTGTCTGATGTTATGAAATGTGGAGTTTATACTATGTTGTAAATGTAGATGAACATATGTAAAGATTGCATGTTTGCATTTTTAACTATATTATATAGCAATGAACATAGTGGTATGCAGTATAAAATTAGAAATGGATCCCTTGAACAGGAAATGAGATTTTATAATCTAGTAACCTGTTATTCTTACTTTTGCATATCGTATTATAAATTAATGGGAGCAATGTTAAGAGTACATGGGCAGTATAAACTGGGTAACATGTGAGTGAAGAAAATTAATCTTATATGATGAGAATATAGTTTAAACCTTAACTACGAAGTGGCTAGTGCAGTCCATAAGAAATCTAAGGCTGGAGGAGTACAACAACAACAAATAGAGAAACAGAAACTTTAATTAAAGCCATGGCTACAGTATAATGCAAATCTTATAAATAGAGCATACTTGGTTTAGCAGTGAGATCCAAAGCCATAAATAACCATTCATAATAATATACAATTAACATATCAATAGTTCTGTTTCTTGCTATAGTACATAAGCTAAGTAAGTTCTGCATTAAAGAAGGCTGACAAAACAGAGTTATTAATTAAAGTCCTTTTCACATTTTGTCTGTTACATCTACCTGTCCTGCCATTTAAGACACTTGTAGTGTGGAACATATTAAAGGTGTCTCTCTTCATCATAAGCAAAAGAGTGTATTTTTTCCCCATTTAATACTGCTCAGATCTGCACAGGGAGGAAAACAGCAATACCAAGTCTTCCCGAAAAAGAGGCTGAAATGAAGTTGCATATCCTGCAGTGCACTGCAGAGCCAAAGCGTTGCATTGGAGACTTCTGCTGCAGCAAATGCTCGGGTGATAATCTGAAACAGTCTGTCTTTAAAGAGATCAGTCTTTGTTTCACAGTTTGTGTAACTGAGGTGATATTAGTAAGGATGGCATAAGTGTTCTCCTTTCCTACAAATTAAATTCGTTTTTCTCTTCCATATTTTAACAACAATTCAGTCCTGATTTCTCAATGACAAAAGGGGTTTCAGGACAACAAGGAACTTTCCTACTACCTGCAAACACTCAGAGCATTCTGAGTGCAACACAAGTTAAAAGGGAGTTTAATCACTCTCACAATGGACTCAAATTTTCATCTCAAATCACCCCGCCGCTACTACCCCAGGGCTGCGGCGACTATTTAAAGGGCCCGGGGCAATAGGGGCAGGGGAGCCCTGGGCTCTTTAAATAGCCCCCGGAGCCCTGCTGCCAGAGTCCTGAGGTAGCAGCGGCAGCCGGGGGCTCTGGCAGTGGTTTAAAGGGCCCAGGGCAGTAGCAGCGGCCGAGCCCTGGGCCCTTGAAACCACTGCCGAGCCCCGGCTGCTGCTGCTGCTACCCCTGCGGAAGGAGAGGGAGGGGGAAAGGGAGGGGGGAGACTTACCGCTACAGGGCGGGCAAGAGCTGACTCTGTCCCCCTACCCTGCCCCTTTCACCCAAGGCCCCACGCCTTCCGGGGGCCAGAGTCAGCCCCAACCAAGCCTGTATCAGTAAGTCTTTACTTCTACTTTCACCCCTGCCTTGTCCACATGTTTGTTGACCCCTTCAAAGAACTCTAATAGATTAGTGAGACATGATTTCCCTTTACAGAAACTATGTTGACTCAAGCACCTGACATCACTAAGTAGAAGATCCTTATGCTGAGTCATAGTATCTGCTACCCTGTTACACTTTTTCCCTGTTTCAGACCCCTATAATTTGATGCGGTTTTTAATAGTTTAAATAGTTTCAGTTTTTAGTGTACTAATGCATTATCTTTAATTAAAACTCCATTGAGGGCTTCAGTAAAACTAATTGAGTCAATTAGTATTTTAGAACAAGTTTTTAGCTCCACCTTCCTTTCCTCCAAATTAGTCGGACAAGGACCATAAGAAATGACCTCAACTTTTAGGCCCTTAATAATAATGTGCAGTTTAATTAGTGAGACTATTTGTCCCAATAAGCTCAAGTCCCTTCCTGAGTTTACTGGAGCCCATGTCCATTACCCAGGCAAGATTTCTCAACACAAAGATGACAGTAAGGATGCTAAGTCCTTTCTTTGAGGATCCTCTCCCACCAGCATCACATCAAGATTCAATATCAAGAATACGTCTCACAGAGCTGACTCCTGCTTGTCCATCATACTTTCCTTTATCACCATCATATCAACTTAAACCCAAAGGGTCATGTTTTCCTGGACTATAGAAGTGTTAATCCAGAAGAACTCCACTAACAACGTCACCCAAAATGTATACAGTTGAAAAGCCCAGAGAAGTCAGCAGTCACCAGGCTGATGGAGAACAAAGAACCCTTCAGAAAGAAATGTTGCAGCGTACAAAAGTCAGTTCCTGCACAATCATACTCATCCTTCCCCCAGTTAGAAGTTTCCTGATATTAAAAATTAGTTAGAGCAGAAATCACTAAGATCTATAAAACATTCTTATGGCCAATGACTCATTCTAGACCTCATGTCCGACCAAAGAGAATAATGAATATTGAAGTGTCAGAGTGCGCTCTCTTTATTTTTGTTGCTGTAGATAAGATCTGGGGGCTTTACTTTCAACATTTTGTTAACCATCGTGTAAAAGAAATAGGCAATTTGATTGATGGGATCAATGTTACAGTAAGCTAGTTGATTTCAAATTGGCAGTCAAACAAAGATGTCTATTTTACTTAAATCATTAGCTAATTGTAAAACAGAGGGCATTTAAAATCATTAGATAATGTGCACAACAGTTGTACTAATACTTGCTAATCTCTGATTCATTCACTTGAACTTTTGAAACCTTATTTTAAATCAAAACTCCCGAACTCCAACTTGAGATAGGCAAGTGTGGGAGAAATACCTGTGAATTGTCCCCCAGAGTCCTCTGCTCAGAGGTCTGAGAACATGCCCTTGCTGTGATTTGACATAATTCCTCATTGTTTAATGTGATTTTAACCTTCAGAATTTGTAGTGGGATTCTACTATAAATTAATGGCAATTATGTATATGTAGCAGCTAATGGCACTACCGGCAGAAAACTAAAGGATAAGCAAACAACTCATAGTTTGAAAGGACCCAAATGTAAAGTGAGTAGACCACGTATCTCTAGTTAAAAATACTTGTATTCATTGATATTAATCATATTATTTAGTACCATAAACATCTGCAACACTTTGCCAAACAAATAAGATGCATTTACAAAACAGGTCCCTTCCTTCAAAGAGTTTAGAATCTAATTCAAGCAGGAACCAAAATATGGTGTAATAGTTTAGTCATAGGAAGTTGCATAGACAACACAGGTGAGGATATAAGTAGGTAGGATTTATAAATCGGAATTTGGAGGAAAGCATACAATGTGAGAAGATTAGGAGGTAATAAAAGCAGAAATGCAGGGAGAGGTGAAATTGCACAGGACTGGCAGATGAGGACAAGAAACTAGAATTTGATGTAGTGTAAAAAGAAGCTAGTGGAAGGGTTTGAGGTGAATGATGTTTGGAGCAGTGGAAGTAGAAAATATCCATATGGCAAATTTACCACAATGAACATGCGAAAAACAGATATAAATAAAGTATACCGATAGGAGAAAAATTGGTTTTAGTACACAAGTAGAATCAGCATTAAGATCCTACATAAAAAAAAATCCAAGGTTGAGAATGAGGATGAGGCTTACTTATAAACACTCAGCCCCAGTTGGATATTTTGCAGGAGACTGTTACCTACAAGTGGTAGCATTGTGTCAGCCTTCTCCAAGGGATCAGTTCACTGTAAGCTACCAAAAAAACAAAACAAAACAAAAAAGCCCTTAGGAGCAGGACAAATAACAACATCTATTCTAATTGTAGAATGAATTTTTAGCAGCTCTCGTACATTCTCATACATTCTGATAATTTTTTCCCCTGATGACAGGGAGTTTCATTACAATACTAAGAGGACAAAAAAAGTATGAATTTTTGATTGAATTTCTAGAGGGGAAAAATGTATTTGTTTTCTATTAAGTGAGAATGTAGTTAAGGATATTTGAGTTGCCAGTCTTTATAATTAGTGTGTGTGTGTGTTTTCCAGTTCTCTGATCATCTCATTCCTCTTCATTTAATGTAATTTGCTGTTGACACATAGGAGAAGAACAAGCAACAATAGACAAAGCCTGATTCTAAGAAATTAACACACTCAGATGTGTTAGTGATCTTTGCCATCCTCCTTTTCACCCATTTACCCCAAAGGTTTGACTGACAAACATTACCCAGTGCCAACAGCATTATAGCCGGAAGCTTACTGCTCATGTTTCATGTGTTGAATTCTAACTAGAAAAACCACAGGACTCCCAGCTCAGTTTTCTCCGAAAAGATAAACAGCACTACAGTGTTTAATTTTTCAATATTTTTTTTTTTTAACATCTCACTGTTCATCTTAAAAAAAATGTTAGTACATCTTTAAAACCTCCTTTTGCCCCTGGATTTGTTAAAGTTACATCTTTACCCTGGAAATTGGTATGAAATACACATAGTCAGATACAAAGGTATGCAAATGAAGGCTGTGCCAGGTCAGCACAAGGGATAGCGGCTGTTATGAACAGCGGAAAATATTTGAAGATACAATATTAGTACCATAAGAGAAAAAGCAGGTTTACTCCACTCTTAAGCAAAGTTACAGTGAGGTAGCTATTAAAAGGCCTTCTTCTTAGGCTGTCTGACTTCACTCCTACCTGGAAAATGCTCAGAATAAGAGAGATTTTCATGTTTCAGCTTGTACTAGCAGATGAATGCTTTGTTGGCAAGATTTACTAAAATTGCCTAATTGATTCCTTCTTTGCTAATATCCACCCAAAGAACTCCAGCATTTTTGGTAAATGATTGACACTTCAGCAGAGCAAAACTAAGAAGGTAAAATAACCTGTCACACCAAATGTTCTATTTTATTTATGTTCTTAGACCACACCCCTCACTATGGTGATATTGGTGTAATCACAGAGGGAGACATTCTTGACACAGAGACAACCTATGTTCATGCCTCCTATGAGGCTGAGCTGTGTTAAGGGTGGGTACAGGCACAGTGCCTAGGTGTCAGTAGGCATTACTGTATGCCTTGAATCATAGTGCCTCCTAGGTGTTTTAGGAGCAGGACATGTTCTAGCTCGGTCTCGTAGAGCAGTCATTCTGGCACACAGAGTGAGGAGCCTTGTCCACAAGTGGGGCAAGAAATATCTCCTCTGGGGTCAGGCAGTTCTGTAGGTGGTACGAGCTGACCTGACTCCATTGCGCTTGCCAGCATCCACAAGGAAGATGGATTGTGCCTCTCCTCCTGCCCCTTGTTCAAATGTGTTAGTGGGAGAAAAATGATCCCTGTATCCTCTCCCCACTCTAATACACCTGGATGGGGAAGACATAATTTAGTAGTATGGTTTTTAGAAGGCAGTAAGTGCTTTTAAGATTTGTGTCTGTGTGTACACAATTTTGCATTCCACAATAGCCTCACGAGTGAGAGCTGCCTTATTCCTGCCAATTCCTTACCCCAGTTGCAAGTTTTCACCAAAACAAGATACAGATCATTACTAAAAGTTAACTCTGTTACATGACTTGGGCTGGAGTACATAACATTTGAGAAGTATAACAGATCCCTTGACATAATGAACAGCAACTGAAGTGAAGATGGCTGCTTGGTTCATAATGCTTTAGGAGTCTAAACAAACACTTACCTGTACTGTATCCTCATTTAAAGATTCTCCCTTCACCTTCAAACCCCCCAAACAAAAACAACAATAGAAAATTAGGAAAAAGATCAAATCAGTTGAAACACACAGTATTCTGTTCCCTGAAAATATCTGTTAGAAAATTTCACTGACTTACTGGCAAGCTACTGTGCACAGTGATTTTTTTCCCCCCCCCAAATTTACAGGAGAGTGTCAGGGCCAATGAGGGGTGAGACCAAGAGGGTGAAGGTGGGCTGTATAGCACCATAGTAAAAACTGAAAAATGTTTATTAGATTTAACACGTGTTTTAAAATCACACAAATTAAAGTTGGCTACTCAAGCCTTCTACGAAGCACTACATCTACATCTGTCTTGGTTTCTTGTTATAATTTTGCACAGCTCTGTTAACTGAACTTTTTGAATGCAATTCTTTCATCTTTGGTGGCTTCTCATGTGTCCGGTACTTCCACTCCTTCAGTTGATATGCTCATTAGTTCATTCACATGATCAGGCAGAAGGTGACTTCTTTCAGAACACAAAATTCTATTCAATGATGAAAAAGAACACTCAGCTGTAGCTGTTGTGACTGGGAGTAGCAAGAGATGAATTCCTACTTCTTTCATCCCAGGAAACAGCATAAAGATTGGGTAGAGCCGCTAGTGATGATAAAAAAGAAGTCGAAGACAAAACTTCATTAATTGGTTGTATAATATTCCACTCTGTGTTCAAATTTTCTATTCTGTCCTGAGTACATGGCAGCCCCATTGCTGGTAGTGCCTCACTCCACTCAACTGTAAGTGTTTTATAAGACAGGCATCTGTAAAAGCTACACAGAGGTTGAGTAGTGACAAAGAGACCTGTGGCACCTTAAAGATTAACTAAAGTATTAGAGCATAAGCTTTCGTGGGCTAATACCCACTTTGTCGGATGCATCAAGAGATGCATCCAACAAAGAGGCAGAGGTTGAGTAGAATCTAGAAGTCGCTGTTGTAGATTTTTAAGAATCAAGTGTGTGTACTTTTTCAGTTGCCTTAACAAACACTTCTTGTCCTCTTTTCTTAAGGATTCAGAATAAATGCCTTCATTAGTTAACTTCTGGACTAAAGTCTTTGCTTCTTCCAGTAAATTTTCAATAGATAGCTCTCTGATTGATCCAAATGTAGCTTCTATTGCTGGTCAAAGATCTACTACTGTTGTAACAGATGCCTGGATGGCACTGTTTAATGACTCAAGTGGTTTCAACAGTAGACTTACGAGAGAATGTCAATAGTTTTCTCTGAATGTAGTAGCAAAAGTAGTCCACCAGCCTCACTACTTATATCCATCCCATCTTGATGGATACTTTCCAAAGCCAGTAATAACGCCTGGAGTAATTTTAAGACAACCACCAAAGATCGCCCATGAGAAAGCCAAAGGGCTTCCCCAGGTTGGACTAATTTGAACTTCAGTCCTGGTATATCATCTATATTTTCCAAGATATGCAGTCTTTTTGGACTCTTGCTGAAAAAATAATATAATGAAGACATTAAATTTATATATCTTTTAAAATGTCTTTTGAAGAGATTGCAGCTCGTACTAGTGCTAGTTGGAGTAGATGGCCTCTGCAGTTTGTATTGGAGAGATTGAACAAAGCTTGTACTCCACCACGTCTTTCAGAGAAGTTTGCAGCTCTATCAAATGCACAAGCAGCCATCTGTTTGGGGTCCAATTGACAAGCATTTAACTCTTCTAAGAGGTGGGTTGTCACACATGCAGCCAATGTGTCTTTTATAACTTGAACATCTAGAAATGCATCTACTCGCCTACCACTGATGCAACAGCCATGTTTGTTCCCATGAACTGTGTTGTCTCTCCAGCATTCTTAACAGCCTCATTAACACTCTTCAATGTTGTCCTTGGTCAGTGGAGACTCAGAGTTCAGAGGTGATTTCACATGAGTTCATCTCCCAGGTGCGGGGGCAAGAAGGCATCTTGCTTGTTCCTCCAGCTTCTCCCTGTTTGCTCTAGCCACTATTGTTCATTGTGCCGCCATTCACTCCATCACTCTGTTGCCAATGGCCCTGCGCCATCACCTTCTGCTGCCACCTTCCACTGTGACCTCTTCAGGTTGGTCTCTTGAGGTTTCACACAGCTCTCAGTGATTTCAGCTGAGCTCTCAGTGGGGGAACCTTGCTGCTAGTGCAGGCTGGGCTGTCTCTTCCATAGAAACATTGTCCCACAGTAGGTCTAAGCACTTAGACCTGATTATCAGTGATTTCAGCTGTAGTGGTCACTTAACATAACAAAAGACTATCTATGGAGTCTAATCAGCTTTGTCTTTAAACAGTGGAGAGGGGCAGGTACAAATAGCACTTGTGAGTCAGGCAGACCATTAAGTTGAACACCTGCTCCCACCCTCTTAATTAGCATAGGCTAAACACAGTTCTACTGCCTTTTACTCATACAATAAGAACAGCAATCATTAACCCCTCCATTCAAGTGATTTGTAACCCAACCCGAGACAAAGTTTATCATTTGCGCAACACAGTTCTGTTTGCTGGATACCTAGGTAGATTAGGTACAGATGTAAATACAATCGGGTCCTAAAGCATTTCTCCCAAACCCCCAGCTCATCACTAGCTGTCAGGGAGAGCTCATTTAGACTTTGCTTACAAATCATAATTTGAAATTATTAGGTTGGCCAACATCACTGAAATGAATGCACTGACATTGTCATAAAAAACAACTGCTGTATAGGGAACCTAGTTTATATTTATATTTTTCAGATCTATTATACTTTTTCAGATACACATATTTTATCATGCACTTTATGTCCTTTTAAATTACATATTAATGTTTCAGTTTCAGTTCAAATTTCCAAACAATCACTAAATTGGTAACACGGCATGTAACTAGTTCACAAAACTGGGGGAGGGGGCTAGGATCTTGGCGGGGGTGGGCATAGGGAAATACCTGTGTGCATCTTTACCTCCAGTTTAAAGCAACATCACCACCACTATACTAACCAAGTTACATCCGTTCTAGACTATAATCATATGCATGCATGAAGGTTATGCTCCCTTCTCCTTTGTTTACTTGGGCTTTTTAGAAGGTAAGCCCTCCAGAGGAAGGACCATATCTTCCTTTCCTTGTACAGCCCTAATTACAGTGAGACCCGGCAACAGGGCGGCACTCACCTCTCACAAGTTCTCTCTTCTGGTCAGAGATGTCTGTAGTCTTTCAGTTCTGGTGACCCCTGTGCATGGATTTTCTGGCCAAGTCACACATGCTGTCTGTAGGTGCATCAGAACACACCTATTCCAGGCCAGACAATCCATCAAAGGCCTATTTCACTACCCCTGGGTTGGTGTCTCTCTGGGCTCAGTATTTAAGTAGTCCCAGCCCTGGAAGGAGCTGTACTCCAGGACTTCCTCACTGGATACATTATCTTCTTGCAGCTCTCCCCAAGCTTAGTCCTTTCTCAGTCCAAGCAGCCAGCCAGGAGCTTCTTTGTTGTTCCCTCGGTCCCTGCGGGCAACTGTTTTAGGCTCAGTCCTCTCAGCCAGCCAAGAGCTCTCTCTTCGCTCCCACAGTCCCTTCCCAAACTGAGCTGTCTGTGGTCCTGCTCTTCTTTCAACCAGTTAGTTAACCAGTACTCTCCCTTCCAGCTCCAGGCAGCAACTGACTGCTGCTCTGTTGTGCAGCTCCTTTTATATGGCCCTGCTGGGCTTTGATCAGCTGCTCCCTGCAACCTCTCTCATTGGCTGCTTCTCCACAACCACTCTAAGCCACTTTGAGGACTTTGCTTCTGTTCTTCTCTAGGATGGGGTGTGGCAGGACACTGAGGCCTCCGGCAGGAGACCTCTGGCCTAGGCCACCCTGTCACAGACTCCAATGCTGACAGGGACCTTTGGACACCAATATAAATGTTTACTAATAAAAATCTTGAGGATAGTGAACTCTCTCTGAAGTTACAAACACCATGTTATCCAGGAAATATCACAGCATACCTATTTTATAATATTAAATATTAAACCAGGGCCTTTTTACACTGAAATCAGAACTCCCATTAATTTCAGTGAGTGCAAGAGCAGGCCATTAGGCCTTGTCTACAAGGGAAAATATTTCCAGTACAACCTAATTTGTGACTTTATACCAGAATAACACCCCCACGCCTCCATATAGACATTCTACTTCTGGCATAGGAGTGCCTATTTTGGTTTAGTTTGTGTCACTTGAGAAGGGATTTAGATAAATTGAAGAAAGCTCCTCCTATACCATTATATAGGATTATACCTAACACTAAGATTTTGTCACAGATATTTTCAGTAAAAGTCACAGACAGGTTTAGGGCAAAAAAGAAAAATTAATGGAAGCCCCTGACCTGTCTGTGACTTTTACTAAAATTATCCGTGACAGAAATGGAGATTTGTGGGTCCCCACACTGCCTGAGGCAGGGCAGCTGCGCAGGGGGTAATAATCTCCTGCAGCAGCTGGTGGCTGTGGAGTCACCGGCCGCCCATGGAGGCCAGAAGCTGTGGGGTTCCCCTGCCTCCCATGTAGATGCAGGGTACCTCCGCTGCCTGCAGCTCCAGGGGTCTGCAATGGCCAGAAGCCCGAGGTTCTCCTGCGGCTGCAGCGGCTGAGAGCTGTGGAGGTTTCCCCGCTGCCAGTGGTGCCCGGGGGCTGCAGGGTTCCCTGCTGCCTGTAGTAGAGGGGGGTTTGGGGGCTCTTCCAACACTAGCAGCTCCAAGGGCCCCCAACGCCCGCAGTGGCTAGGAACTGCAGGGTACTCTGACGCCGCCAGTGGCTTGGAGCTCTAGGGGCCTCCAGAAGCAGTGGGGGTACCGCACAGATCCCTGACCCTGTGGGAGGGTGGGACCCTGTCACTCCCGATTACTGCAGGTTGAAGTCATGGAGGTCTCTGGAAGTCATGGATTCCGTGACCTCTTTGACTAAATCATAGCCTTAGTTTTACCAGTATAACTAGACCTGTATAGACGATACCAGTATAATTGGTAAGACTTTCCAAGACCTGAGTCTGATAAAAATACACAAACTGCTACTGTGCAGAGGTGCAGAGCACCTACAACTCTGTTTAACTTCCACATTAGGAGTTGGTATCAATCACTTTCCAGGATCAGGACCTATGTCACTACTGCTCAAGATGTGCAGTAGCTTAAGTGTCCTGCTTTGTGAAAATAATTTTATTTTTTAAAGGGACACTCACCATCAAGATAGAAATTATAGACTTGATTCTGCAAGTTTTCTACATGCAGAATTCTCATTCACTTCATTTGGTGCTTGGTGCATAAAGAACATGCAGGATGGACCCTATGTAAATCCTTCGATAAAGGTGTGATACAAAAACCTGTACGAAACTAATCTTTATTTTGTGATCTGACCCCCACTATCTGGCAGGGGTCATCTTTACAAAAAAGACTATATTCCTCCTACATGGTAGAAGTCAGTAATCACCAACTTCAGTTGCTACTGTTACATCTTCCTTTTTTATTTTCAAATCAATTCAAATAAAGCATAACATCATATATAAATAATGTTGTGGTAGGTGTCACCAGGCATCACTATTACCCTCAGTGTTCCAAAGTCTATTTCTTAGCATGTGAACAAGTGTTTAGTCTTGGAAGAAATGCTTGTCTTGTTATTAGTTTTTGATTATACAAACTTCTAGGTAGATAGAGCTGTTCAAACAGCAAGAGAGTTCGTTGTCTGCTATAGTCTCTGATTAAGATCAAGTAGAACTGCCCTTGGGAACTGGGCATTGATACTGGGCTGAGATTCTTGAAAGAAGGGTATTGCCTGTATGTTGTTTGACCACCTCTGTTCTAGAACTGAGGTATGTGTATAAATAAAACAGGTTACAATTAGGCTTAAGCTGCACTTAAAAGTTGTATTGGCATAGTTTACATCAGGCAAGGGCATAAAAGAACATAAACCACACCCCTGACCAGCATAGTTATATTGACAAAAAAACCCAAAAAACTGTTTAGATGCAGCTGTGTTGGTGGAAGAGTGCTTCTGTCAACATAACTAATGTTATTAGGCAAGGTGGTGTTTCTACACTGACAGAAAAACTCTGTCAGAGTACACTGCCTGTACACTAAGGAGCTACGCCAGCATAGCTGTGTCAATATCTTCCTACTGGATGTTCCACTCTATACATCTGATGAAGTGGATTTTAGCCCACAAAAGCTTATGCCCAAATAAATGTGTTAGTCTCTAAAGTGCCACAAGTACTCCTTGTTCTTTCTGTGGATACAGACTAACACTGCTACTACTCTGAAACCTATACTGGCATAGGCTCCATAATGTAGACATAACCACAGCATATACCTACACTCTACATCACTGTGTCCACTTCCACTTGGGAGCTGACCTGCAAGGTCCAGACAACTGCTACTTCTTGGCAGTAGGGCAACAATAACCACCATAGACTACTAATTGGACATCTGTTAATAACTACTATTGCTGAACTTCACTGATATTCTGATCACATGGCCACTTCTTGTTCTCACGAGGATTTCTTCAAAATATCTTATTTGACCACTGAGATGGACACCTTGAGCCTGAATTTATCTGGTATTTTTCATTTTCATTGACTAGGCAGGTGGATGTTACTTCTGACAGCAGCATTCTGGATATCATTCAGAAACCTTGGTTTTGTTTATATGTCTCTGCTTCTTTGGAGAACTGACTCCCAGGAGAGATTAAAGGATTTGACATTTATGCACTGGATATAGTTTAACACTGCCAGGTTGCCAGTCATTTATTATTTATTATTATTATTAGATCTAACATTCTCTGCCACTTGCAATGGGGGTAACTGTCTGGCATTCTGGAGCTCTGGACTTGGCTACTGCAAGTCATTTTTATATCAAGAGTGAAGCCACATAACAATTCAGAGGCAGCAGGTCATACGCTTAGCAATACAGGTCAAGATACATCTCCCTGGTATTCCACTGAACACCCCAGCCTACCCACTGAATAGATAGTCCAGTTTGAGGAATCTGTTTCAATATTCAAACTCCTTCCTGGGTAACGTTTTAACCAGGCTATTATTTTGTTGTGTGTTAATCAGTGCTTTGAAAGCATATGCCTCCAAGTCATCATTTGGGACATCTGGGACATAATGGTTTGTATACCTCAGAGACTGAGAAGAAGTTACTTTAAAATGTATCAACTTAAAGGAGAATTGTTTGCTCTTTCCGTAGCAAGTTAGAGCAGACAAGACCCTTGGCTTGAATCTAAAACTGAAAATACTCTTGCATTTTGGAGTGCAGAGGTGACCTCCTCAGCTTTTCTCATGGGGAGCATTCTTATTTGGTGGCCTTGTTCATATCATTTGGAGCCCCACAGATTCTTTACTTGTTTGGCTTTATTACAGTGACCATTCTGTTGACCAAGGTGGCTGGTGTTTATATTCACTCCATAACACTGAATTTGATTTCAGCTTTCGTTTAGTTTCTCAGAGCTAATGAATTTTCATTTATATTATAGCATGACCTCAGAGTGATCAATCAAAATCAGGGCCTTTTTGTGCCAAGCACTATACATAGGTATAGCAAGAGACAACCCTGAAGCATTTAGAATCTAAATGGACAAGACAGATATGTACTTAATGTACCTGTTTCATGGCACACTGGATCTATGATGGTTAATGTAGCTCATGCCATTAAATGCCCTCATCAAATTCTTTACAAATATAATTTGCATTTGGTTTAGTAGACAAGTTATACACCCATTAGATCATCTGCATTGCCAGACTGCTTTTCAACCCAAGCATACCTGTTCAATAATTTCAAATTCTATTGAGTAGTATCTCTCTTTCTATAGACATGCTGATGTAGAACATTTTTGCCAAAGATTTAGATGTCTTCTGACAAAATAAATGTAATAAAGCTGTGATATACAGGTGTGCCAGTAAGGGCCTGATCCTCATTTCCCAGTCACATGACATGGGGCAGAGTTACAAAAAGTTATACTCCTATCATATGGCAGGGGGCAAAATCTTCGGATTTCAATGGTTCTGATTACACTTACACCATAGTTTTCTTTTAAATGAAATATTTTAAATAATGTAACTTGTTTTTAACATTTCTGCTTCTCGTTTGTTTTAAATTCACCCAGACTAAAACAAGAGACTGGACAATTTTATTTTTGTATGCGAGTAACCTTCACTTCTGGGTTCTCATATACCAGTCCACTGTCACTGTATTCCAACAACGCCTGTAATAGTAAAAAAAACAAACAAAAAACCAAAAAAACCAACCAATTCAGCAACATTTTTAAAAACATTAAACTAAATTTCAGTTCTTAAGAGACTGTGTAAAAATCTCTTCTTTTATAACTCAAACCCTAAATTCAGGGCCTAAACTAAACTGACAACACCTCACTAATTGAAGTGGATACTAACTCATTTGTACACCTTTTCACCAAGGACCAAGGGGTTTGCTAAACATGTAAGGATGTTGCTCTACATATGAAAAGCGAAGGCTACAGTTTTTGTATGTGAATACCAGGTTTTGTCAGTAAAGGGACAAGACAGGCTTGCTTTTAATGAAAAGACACCAATGAGCAATTTAATGAAAAGACACCAATGAGCAATTGACACCAATAAGTCAATCGGGGGCGGGGGAGAGCAGACATTTCTTTACATGAACACCTTCCCCGTCGATGTCTGAAGTGAAGACTAACCAGTCTGCCAGACAGTTGGTGGATTCAGCCATGCCAAACATCCCACATATGTAAGAGATATACAAACGCAATGGATTAGATGTATTTATAATTTACCCTTAACCTCCTGTGGGGCTCACACTTCCAGAGGAAGATGACATCACTGAAACTTTACCCTGCTTAAGCTCCAAGCAACATGTCTCCTTATTTAAAGATCAGATTATCCTTCTTCCATTGTTTTCCATTTGATTTTGTTTCTTTTCTCCATTTTGGGGAAAGGCAGCTCACTATTTTAAAAAGGTGGTGGAGCATGTCAGGATTTAAAGAGTGAAAGGAAAGAGATTGGTTTTGATTTTCTCCCCTTTCTTTATGGGTCCTAAAGCTCAATATACTTAAAGTGCTGACTGTAGGTACACGGGAGAAGAAAGCTTTTGTGTTCTTATAACCCCAACTATAGAGGTAGTCAGAAGGCAGGAAAGAAGTTCAAACAGTTCTTTAACCACTTTCCATTTCAATGGCTGTTTATCAGCAATATTCCGGGGTTTTAAAGATCAGCATTTTAAGTTCTGATAAAAAAGTTTGAAGAACTTACAGATAACACAATCCAAGAGTTATAATGAATATAGATGAATCTGTTGTAAAGGATAGAGTGCTGTCTGCAGTTTACATCTGTGCTTACAATTTTCTGAATGCTGAATCATTTGCAAAATGGCAATAAAATTGTGTTTGTATGTGACAGTAACTGAAACTGCACTAATTCAGCTGATGGATACTCTAAGTTAATTTCTTATTTAAACTGTCCCTAACAAGCTTCTGAACTGTAGTAGAATTATCAATCCTCTATAATTTTGGAACATTCCTTTATTTTGATGTCATCTTTATCTAATGAAATTCACAAAATAGGTAGAATAGATCAAAATGTCATAAATCAAGGGTGTATCTCATGTCTACTTACGTTAATACTAATTTATATTTTATATTATTATTATATGCATGGGTATGAAAAATATAGACAATATAGTAATTTCAAGTGTAAACATTTTCAAAGATCAGACAAACCAAGCATCTCAGTAGGATATTGGTGAATCTGAGGGGACTCGCATGCAGCCTTGACCATACAGATGTGCACTGTCTGAAGGTTAAATTAATAAGAAAAATGGGGGAGTGGGGAATGACATGAAGAAGAAATCTGTACAGTTCTAAAGACTGTACTTTCCATCAACAGAATTTGGTCCAATAAAATATATTACCTTATATACTTTGTGGCTTAGAAAATGGTGTCATTTTAAAAGCCTGCTGAAAGCACAGATCATAATTCTGCAGATATTTTGTTGCTGAATTCTTACTAAAGGTGGGTAAATACGGCAAAACCATTTCCTGAAAGTTTGATCAGATTTTTAACTGGATTTACTTCAGTCATGCTCACACCCCTTTCGTGTTCAGGTTCAAAGCATTTTAGTGCATAATGAGTTGGCAGAAACTAAATTTCAAGGCCACATGCTCAAGTATTAATGGAAATAGTATTTCAAATTAGCATGCATGAGTATTAGAGCAGTACTTGTACAATGACTCTGCTTGAGCCAACAACTGATTTGAACCCAGAACCTTCAGTACTAAAAACACTAGTTTCTATTGCTGAGCTAAAAGACCAATTCTTTAGCTGACAGCTGTATTACTTTAATAGCTTTATATGTTGGACTGGCCTTTAAAAGGGAATGAAGACCCGCAGTGTGCTCGTGTGCATTATGACCTCAATGCTGCTCCTATTGAAGTCAATAGCAAAACTCTCATTGACTTTAGTGGTTCAGCATCAGGGCCTATGTTGGCACACACACCCAGGTAGGGAACTGAACCATAAGATGTGACTTACATGACCAACTACAATTAATCAACACAGCTCAAAGAGTGTATAATAAATAAATATGTGTAGAAACCTGTTCATGATCAACCAATAGTTAAAACATTGCAGCAATAACTAGTTGAATCCTTACAAATAATTTCAAGTTAACACAGGCTCCTGGATAATCAACAAGCAGAAAAGGATAGTAGATATATCGGATAAATCATTCATTGTAAATGCTTTACTCAACTTTAATTTTTACCGGTATATGTGGAATTGTTATTGCCCTGTTTGGGATGGGATGCTTGGCTAGTATTACGTTATAGTTACACCACCTTGTGCTGTAATATAGTCTGTGGGGCCAAATTCTGAAATCCACACTGTCAAGACTACCAAGTGAATGGAGATGCTCTGGGCTTAGATGAGTGTGTATAACAGAAAGTAAAGTTCAGTCCAATGTCTGGCTAGGCTTTCTTTTGTTCCCCTGGAAGTTTATAGCAGTGGGAGAAGACAGCATACCTCTTTCCTGCTAATGTTTATTGCCACATACACCCTTTATAAAAAATAAATTCCACTTCATAAACCTCAAAATCATATCCTATATGTATTTTATATTTACATATATTCCCTTTTCTTTTCTTGTTTAGACTATCTGTGTATAAGAAAATATCTCTGGCCATTCAAGGGTGAAACATTCTTTTCAGCTTTCTTTATGAACCCCCAAAGACGCTGTGTTTGCATGACTTTGACACACAAAGGATTGCTGTAGAAACAGTAGGGGGTTAACTTACTCATCTTTCTGAGTCTTCATTCCTCTATATCAGAAAGCTGTTTTGAGTTGCCTTTGCTTGAGCATTCAAAAAAGGTCCTGCATCAGTGCTCCAGAGAGCAGACAGGAACGTAAAAATGAAGAAGAAAACCAAATATTTCATGTTTGAAGAAAATACATCAGTTTCTAGTAGGGGAGCAGAGTGAGAGTCTTCTTAGCTGCTCCTATCAAAGAATGACTGAATAAGACATAGCTGCACATTGGGTTATTACTCCAACTCATAGAAATAATTACTGTGGGACAAAGTCCGAGCACAATGAAGATTTTGCTTGAATAAAGGCTAAGGGCTGCAGGATTTTGGTCCAGTGAATTAATCAGCTATCCGATAAACAGTATTTTTCTTCCTTGTTTTCATATCCATTTGTCAGAGTGTATGGGGGTGGGCAGGGATTTGGATTTGTTTAAACTATCCAATACCAGAGGTACACATACAAAATACAGGACAGCATGCAAAAATGATATTTTGATGAGGATGAATAGCCATATGAGGAAAGGTAGTCTTGTGCTTAAGGTACAGAACTGGATTCAGGGGATCTGGTTTTTAGTCCTGACTCTGCCATAGATGTCCTTGAGAAGGTCATTTATGCCCACGTTTTGCGTGCCTCCATTTTCGATACTGTATTAAGGCCCTGATTTTCAGATGATTTGGGCACTCACAGCTACTAATGACTTTAAGAGCAGCCGTGGGAGCTCAAGACCTCTGGTCTTTCTGGTTTACTATAATATACCAGGCCCTGGTATATTATAGTACGATAGGTAATCACTAATCACTGAACTGTCATTCCTTCATCAGTTGAGATTGAGCCAATAAAATAGGCAATAATACTTAATATCTCCCAGAGTGCTGGAAGATTTACTATATTAAATGTTTTGAAAGGTGTTAAAGGATCCTCCAATGGGAGGTGCTATAAATGAAGAGTCTAATTATTATAATATAAAGTGCAAAAGTATCATTTAGAGATGCTACTTCACTAGAGACAGTTGGTAGCTGTCCCCTATAAACAATTCCCAAGACTTGACACATCCAGATTCAAATAATACATCCGCTGTATAAAGACAGAGAGATAGAGATTATATAGATTACACAGCTTTGCACATTGTTTTCTTGTGAGCCTTACACATGAGAAACCCCGCCTACGCTCGTAGGCCGATTAGCAGATTTTGCAGAATCAGGCCTTGATGATGAATTTAACATATACATGGTTTTAATCTAATCAGATTGTCGGAACAGGAATGCATCATTGTCATTCTCTGTGTTCCAGTTTTATTGGCTATGTTAATGTACAGTACTTTTTAAAGTCGTGTTTTGTCCCCACATCACTCAGTATTTGAACAATAACATCTCTAGCATTACATTTGCATTTTAAAAGAGTTCAGCCAGTATTGTGACGATAGATTGGCTATTATTTACATTTCAGGTTTTCTTATATCTACAGCAACTAGCTTTGCTGTGTCTCCGATCCAGTCATACTAGGACTTTCTATCACTCATCTACTTCTGCTATGAAGAAGCATTCACTTTACCTCCAAACTTTGCTAGACATGCTTTGTATAATAACTCATGTCTTGCTATCTTGCAAGTTTAGTGGTTCATTAATGTAATGATTACAGAGAGGGTGCACTACATATTGATCTAATAAAATGCTTTTGAATCAGGACAGCAATAATAATAGGATTAATTATTATAATTTGTGCTGCAGAAGTATATACATAAATAGGTAATTCTCCCCTCCCCCTGCCCCAATATAGTCAGCAGAAAATGAATTTCAGACATTAGACCTGAGAGACTGGAGAGCTACAGCTGCTGAGTTAGTGTCCCTCCCATAGTTCTGGCCAGCAGCTCTGACATCCCTGCACAAAGTAATCACAGATCACAGCATTTAATCACTGAAAACAAGCACTCCAGAGGACAGCAGTGTCAATATCCCACTCTCTCATTATCTGTTTGGATTGCACATCCGCACTGTCAGATAAACAGAGTGGAAAATTAAGATTAAAAATATGGTAATTTCATTTCAGGCAGCAGGCACCACTCACTGCCCCTATTATGCTATTGATTACCTCTGAATTCAATTTTTCTTTCAATGCAAACTTTAATCTGTTTGCTACCCAGCAATTCAACTCCCCAAGGGCTATTTGAGAGTAAGTAACCATTTAATCTGATGCTAACTGAAAAATCACCGTCCTTAATGAATTGTGTAAATCATTCAGCTCTAAAGCACCTTTGACTTCTATTTCATTTTTTATTTTCTACTCAATATAGGAAGGGATCGGCGTGTGAATAATTACAAAGTAGCAAGTATTTTTAAATAGAGCAAATATGATAAAAACCTATTATAGTGGGGCATGTGTAATGAACAGTACTTTTTAATTTCAAAATAGCTATTCATTAAAAGAGAATGGAAGATTAAAAAGAGAGGCTCAAAGCTCAAGGTAAAAGTTGATAGACATTGTAATTACATGGTTAATTTCAAAGATTTATATGCTGTTATGATTTAAAAGGAATTTTTATGACCTGACATTTTCATTTGAGAAGATTTTTTATTTAAAATTAATCTTCTAGCTCCTATTCTTAATTATTTCTTGGCAAGCGATAAATGGGAATACAAAAAATGCCCTATATCAAATTTTAAGCAGAATAAATGCCTGTGAATTTGTGAACAGCAATAAAGTGGCCCTACTTACCGTATTCGAATGCTTTTACATTGAACTCCCAGGCAAAAATAAATTCTTTGTAGGAGATGAAAATTATTGACAAATTTAAGAAGGTGCAAAGGCTGCAGATTCATACCGTTATTTTTAATAAGGATTTGAGATTCTGGTCATTTTTCAACTTAAATTCTCCTTGGAGTGTGGGATCCAGTTTTCAGCAGGCACACTCTTCCTAAACGTTGACAGACTTTCTCCCAAAACGCCTTTACAAAAGGGCTTGCAGTGCAAGGAGGACATTGCTTAGCCCATTTTCCTAAATCTCTGCAATGGAAAGGAAATCAAGAGGTGATGCAGGTTGGAAAAATGCTCAAGTGGTTACAATGAGGCTTTCAAAGGCTGCTTCCCAAAATCACTATGTAGGGCAAGTGAAACACAAGCAGCCTGTGCTGAGGGATCCTGTCCTGTTACAATGACATACATGTGGAGGTAGGCGTGTATGTTTTGTTTTTCTCGGAGAGGGTGAGAGGCTCTGTTATTTAGCCAAGTCCTCACAGACTTTTTCACTTCAGAATGATGACATTGTCGTTTATTATGGTTGAACTGAACAAAGAGTAGGCCTATTATTAAAGCAGCCCAGGACCTCTCTAATTATCTTTTAATAGGTACTTAAAGAGCACATACCACCAGCCAGGTCTGGTGTCGCCACATCCTCCTCCCAAACAGAACTTGGGAGACTTTCTGCCATGTAGAAGCAAAAGCTCCAGCAGCAGCCAGGTGGTGCTTACTCAGCATGATGGAGAGGAGGCGGGAGAAGTACTCATTAGTGATGGTGGGGCAGGATGAAACAACATGCCAGTGGATTTCTCTCTCACAAACATTTTGTGTCTCTTTGGAGCCTCAGCAACAACTCCCAGCATGTCTGTATGCCTCTCCTGTTGCAGGGTTAAGTCAAAGTTATGTTCCCAACATACAGACTGAGAAGGTAGATAACAATATTCAATACTCTTTCTGGAAGGTTGCAGTGTAACAGTGCTTTATTTCTAAGAATCCAGGAACACACAAGAAACAAAAACAGTGAGAGAAAAAGCAGGCTGCTCCCCAACGCAAAGCAGCACAACTCACCTCATCTTGTTTTAGAAAGGTACTTTCCATACTATTTCTGATCATATGCTTCCTTACAGAGCCCTTTAATTTGCAAGCAGATGCAGGAGACCTCACCCCGAACCCAACCCATAATGTGATAGCTTGTGATTCCAGCACAGTCCTCAATATACCACAGACAAGAATATTGCTAGATGCAGGGGCCATATCTCACTGTGGGCCATATCTCAGCGAGTGCAAATCAGCATTGCTGCACTGACTTCAGTGGAAGTCAAACGGAAGTCAATGGAGCTTTGCCAATATACACCAAATGAGGATGTGAGGCTGAGTTTTTTGAGATATTTGTTGTGAAAACAAAAATGGCAATTCAGACATCAACTTCCCTCAGCTTAAATAATAGAGAACATTGTGTATAGGCAGAGTGGGCTAGATGGTGAGTAGCCATCAGTAGATGTAGAAGACAGTGGTACAAGAAGCTTCTTCCTTGCTCCCCTGTGCAGGCCCAGCCATGACCAACCCATTAGGGAGCACATGCCCTGCTCATTGTAGCACCAACAGCACCAAAGAGGAGCTGTGGCCTAGCCCCTTCCTTTTCTGAGCACCTGTCACAAAGGTGACAGAAGACCCCCAGAATAATTTTGTCCCCGGTATGCCTGTGTCTACAAAAGCCAGCTCTAGATATGAAATATATAACACATGAGATACAAGACAGTCATTCTGGCAACATATTCTATGCATGCACATTCTCCACATATGTGCAGCATGTGTGTTTGTGTGGACACACATATATCTACACATAGCCGCATACCTACTATTATATTATGTTATGTTGATTGATTTTTACATGTGTACACACTCATACGTGGCATATGTGGGGATAGCCATGTGATAAATTACATTTTTATGCCCTCTAGACATAGTCACCTGCATTCTCCGCCCCACTTATCCTTCACTGCCCTCATTACTTCTAGCATTCCAAGACTCTGAGCAACTTCAAACAGCTGCCATTTATTTTTAAAAATCAACCTGTCAGATAAACATTTCCTTCTTTCCTGCGAGGGTCCTGATTTTACAGACATTTATGCATGTGAAGAACTTCATGCCCATTAACAGTCCCACATTGACTTCAGTGAGGGTTGCATCAGGCCCAGTGAAGTTACTGGAGGTACACTCATTTACTTTAATGGGCATTAGATCAGGAAGGGTGTATAAAGTTGCTCCTTATGCTTATGTGTTCACAGGTTTGGGGCCTAAAATCCCAAATACTCTCACTGCCCCAGAATTCAAGGCCCAAATAGATTCTGAACAAGTGACAGCTTTAAGGTTTGCTATTACATAATTAATTAGGATTACAAATGGTAGCTTTATATTGGTCAAGGATGAGAATCCTGACTTTTCTGTAAAATACATGGTACTTGCTTGCGGCCTTGGAAAATTCAGAGGTTTTCAACATAAAGTTGTAACTGTATGATGAATGGAAAAGCTATTTTAGTTATTTTTGAGATGTTTTTAATACTGTGGAGCAGGGCCGGCCTACAACATTTTGGCTCCTGAGGCGGGAAGCTCAAATGATGCCCCCAAGACCCCCCGCTTGGGCCAAAACTTTGAAAGGTCTCTTGTGCCCCCGTTCCTCCAGCACAGCACTCCACCATCTCTGTGCATCTAGAGCAGACAGAATACATATGCAGCAGCAGCAGACACAATTTTCTACACTCTGGGTCCTAGTGGCACCTCTTCCCTCCCAATCCCAGTGTGTCACCTGAGGCAGCCGCCTCAGTTCGCTTCATGCTAAGGCCAGCCTTGCTGAGGAATTACACTCTTTATCTCGCTCCAAGTCCTGTAGAGTTGAAGTCAATGAGACTATTCACATGATAAAGTTACTCAAATGTGTAAATATTTACAAGTCCCTAAGTCAACTGGCTTTATAGGCAGAAAGTTATACTGTCAATAACATTGTTAGATGTTCTCTAAAATATTGTCAGAATGGATTTTTCTATAAAATATGGCATATACAGAATGCATGATGTGTTGGAGTATAATATAAAGGTTTCACTGGCACTTGTTTGGGATGATAGGTGGTTTTGCCACTCATGAGCAATTCGTGTGATCCATATATTTATGATATATATGTTGTGACCATTCCTGACAGATGTTTGTCCAACTGGCTTTTTAAAACTTCCAAACATCTGTCAGGGATGGTCTAGGTTTACTTAGTGCTGCCACAGTGCAGGAGGCTGGACTTGATGACTTTTTGAGGTCCCCTTTGCCTTATATTTCTATGATTCTATGATTACACCACACCATGAGGCATATAGTTTACACATAAAATGAACATGTTTGTGTGGGTGTGTATGTATGTGTATTTTAATAATAATAGTTAGTTCTTTCATAGCCCTTTTTATCCACAGATCTCAAAACATTTTACAAACTTTAGCAAACATCCCAACATATATCCTACACCAGGGGTTCCCAAACTTGGTTCACAGCTTGTTCCAGCTAAGCCTCTGGCGGGCAGCAAGACACTTTTTGTACCTGAGCGTCCACAGGTAAGGTCGTTCGCAGCTCCCAGTGGCTGCAGTTTGCCGTTCCTGGCCAACGGGAGCTGCGGGAAGTGACGTAGGCTGGGAACGCCACAGAATATTTTTACAATGTCGACATATCCTGAAGCTCACTGAAAGTCAATGGGATTTAGCTTCCTAAATCGCTTTCCAAAATGGGACTTAGGCTACCAAGTCAACTAGGTGCTTTAAAATTTGTAATCCAATCTTAATAACTAAAATGATCCAAAACAAACTTTTGCCACTATATGATATAAAATACATGATCTCAGTGGTCTTACAGAAAGACAACCATACATAGCTATATATAAAATTACAGTCTAAATAGAAACAGCTATGAATGGATCTGCCTGTATATGCCTACACAAATACATTACACATACTGTACACTGGCTACGTATCTCTGTACTGTACCATAGGTTCTTCTATCACATCAGTCATCGTGGTACATGACTATACACTAAATACACATATTAAATATATTTTACACATATACTGCACATTTATTAAAAACTAGAAGCAAATTCTGTAAACAGAAAATAAAGCTCATTACTTCAGGGGGTTTAATGCTATACGATATATTGAAAGGAGCTCCATTGTGAAGAAGATTGGGGCTTTAGGGTCTTTAATTGGTTATTGCTAGCCCAAAGGAGACCCATTTTGCTGGCAGGGGGAAACAGGTTGCTGAACAGTCCCTGCAAGTTATTTCTTCTCTTCTGGATTTTGTGTGCGCTAAATGCTGCTTATGAAAAGCAGATCCTCCTTCCAGCAGGGTTTGTTTCTTTGTCACTTTGATTTCATGCCTCCTTCATCACTCCCTTTCTTACCTGTCCTGCTGCTGCTGCTGCTGCTTTTCTGAGTGTCCAGAAATATTATTAGATCTGTGCTTTTCCTGTGTATCTATTCACCATCTGACTTGTCAAAGCTTGTCTAGAAAAGAAGCAGCTGAGATCCTCTGAGCAAAGCCTTTTGCAAACTGTGATGGCTCAGCAGCAGCAGCTTGCAATTTTGCATATTCTTTTTCTATGTCCCCCACAGTATTAGCTGGCTGGCAAATTTTCCATAAAACTAAATATAACTAAAGCTCTCGAAGGCCACATATTTCCTTCAGATGCATTATCATAGGGGTTTTCACAGCATTCTTTTGTTGTAACTTCCAGCAACTTAACAAAAATTGTGTACCCAACAAGCACATTATTTTAGAGCCAGATTTTCAGCATCATTTAAATTTTGCACATACAGTTGGGATAACTAAAGAGGACACACAAATATGGATTTATGCATATTTAAATGAAAGAGTTGCAAAGGCAGATTTGTGTGTGCATAGATGTTCCAGGCACAAATTTTGAGGCTAGCTGAAAATTTGTCCCTTGTATACACAAAACCCAATAAATTAAGGTTGACGTGCCTTCCTTAAACTACCCTCTGTCATGGCAAATGATACTGGGTTTAAAATAATCTCCTGCTCAGACACTATGATGGAAGTCTCTATCCTGTGCAGTACCTGGGCACAAAGGTATGGAATAAGAATAAGTATATATAGGTCACTACTGTCACCATTTTATGCAGTGTAAATCTTATTTGTATTAATTGCAAAGAGGAAACCTTTTTAACTCAGAACTTGCACACTGTAATTTATTTGTTAATCCAGACAAGGTAAAAGGCATGACATTATCTACCATATTCTTGCCTTATTTTAGTTTGTCAGACCATCACTATTATATGAGATGTGTGTGTGTGTGTGTGTGTGTGTGTGTGCATAGTTCATTTTATTTTACCTATGGTTAAATTATTTTATGGAAGTACAGGAGAGTTCAGATAGCATTTAAAATGGACCTGATATCCACTGGTCATTTTTAAGATCTCTTGTGTTTGGGACGGAGGGGAGTACATATTTTGACAATTTTCAGTTGAATGTTATTTACCTTATTGGTTGTGATAGCTGACTCAGAGCTGTTATGATCCATCGTGTCAATGAGCACTTAGGGACTTTTAAATCCACAAATTACTCAGTTACCATGCATATGCACTAGAGAGGATTATGCTCAGCTCGATGCACTGTGCTTCAGCCACACAAATCCAAGTTCAGACTATACCTCTTAGCTGAAAATCTGAGAGATTATTTTGTGGGGAGGTGGCTGGAAGAAAAATGAGTGTGAATGTACATAAAATGCATGTCTAAATGAAAAAGAAACCTAGGGTGCTTTTCATTACTTTCCTCAAAATATCTCAAGACCCTTGTGGACATTATTATTTAATAGCTGGGACACTACCAGTTTTAAAATTTGGAATCATAGGAGACCACAAAAAATTAAACAATTTCTAATAACATAAAAATCCTTGAATGGTGTTTTGCAAAATTTAATTTGGAAAAAAACCAACCCATTCCTGAGCAGTGACTTTATAGTTTAAATTTCTGGAGAATGAGCATCTTTCATGGCTGTTATAAGGATCTAAAAATTTTATTTATAATGGAAAGACAGACCTTTAACAGTAATAGAAAAAACATCATGTTTAATGAATATAAAAACCATATTTAATGTCTTTTTACAGGAGTTTAAACAAGCAAGTGAGTTCAGATTCAAGCCCCCACTCTGTCCTTACCCCAACCAATTGGGTAAGTTTCACATGGCGGATGCGCCAATTGTACATACTGCACACAAAGAAAAATGACAGCATTATCTTTCAATTTTCTTGCTTTTGTCAGGTTCAGGTCATTAATATTATCATAGCTTGTTTTTCTTGAAACTGGAGTACAATGCTCTTAAGTTGAGCTAATTCATTGTAAATATCTAAGAACTATTTATGAGCTGGTGTTCTTCTACCATCTCTTTAAAAATCTAACAATGAGATTAAATAGATGTCACCAAACTTTCCATCATTATCCAAGACCTAAAGGTTGGGAGTAGAGAAGAAAATGAACATTTTATAGTAATATCTCAACAAAAGCTATTATTTCAATGAGTTTATTTCATTTCAGCTGAACACACGTCTCAGAGACCCTTAATGATAAAGAAGAATCTAAAGTTGGGCTGAAATTCTATCAGATGCACGGGTTAGGAAAGACTGGCGGGGGGGGGGGGGGAAAATTAAAAATGTCAGGAGTTCCTATGGGGGGGATTTAGAACACATTGGGTAACACAGGCACAGGGGAGTGCGTTGCACATTAGGGGTCCTTATATGGAGGGAAGGGAAAAGCATGTCAGAAAGATAAGAAGTGGCAGAAAGAGCATGACCCAGAATCTGTGCAGAAGGTTGGGGAAATTCATAAATGGTCTTTGCCAGGGAGTGGGGTGGGGAACAGGCAGGGGGAACGTTGTATTGGAAGTTTCACTAGGGTAAACAGAAAGGGATTGTGCTCTCTATAGCCTGTACTCTTGAAAATTGGAAAGTAACATTATGTAATGTTGGAGGTTTCTGCACGGAAACCTCTGGCTTAGGTAATGGCAAATTTTCTAGAACATACCTGAGCATTGACTCCATTATGTAGGTCATGTCTGCTGAGACTTTCAGAGTTCCAGTTTTCTCTTTCCCAGTGTGTATATCTGAGATGCACAGCCTTCAGGTGGAGAGTAGAACTACCATCGATAACAGGAGGCCACTCCAGCTACCACTTCCCGCACCACCTAGGTGACTGCTACCATGCTCTTGCATTTTACCAGAACATGAAATCCCGCAAAGAAGGCTTTGCTAATAACAATGAGGCTCTAGGAAATAGATGCTGCAACCATATTTTTCTTGGGGCCAAAGAGAGGTTTCTAAAGGGGCTACCTCAGCTATCAAGAACCAAATGTGTAGAACAATTATTTGTATGTATTCATCCACTAAAGGAGGAGTTATACTAATGGAATTATACGTTGGATAATAGGGAAGATCCTTTCATGGACTGAGAACTGGTTAAAAGACAGGGAACAAAGGACAGGAATAAATGGTAAATTTTCAGTCTGGAGAGGAGTAACTACTGGTATTCCCCAAAGGTCAGTCCTAGTACCAAACCTATGCTACTTATTCATAAATGATTTGAAGAAAGGGGTAAACAGTGAGGTGGCAAAGTTTGCAGATGACACTAAACTGCTCAAGATAGTTAAGACCAAAGCACACAGTGAAGAACTTCAAAAAGATCTCACAAAATTAAGTGATTGGGCAACAAAATGGCACATTAAATTTAAATGTGGATAAATGTAAAGTAATGCACATTGGAAAAAATAACCCCAACTATATGTACAATATGATGGGGACTAATTTAGCTACAACTAATCAGGAAAAAGATCTTGGAGTCATCATAGATAGTTCTCTAAAGCAGAGATCGGCAAACTTGGCATGCAGGATAAGCACCCTTACTGGGCCCCGCCAGTTTGTTTACTTGCCAGTTTGCCGATCGCGGCTCCCACTGGCCGCGGTTTGCCATCCCGGTCCAACGGAGGCTCCGGGAAGTGGCATGGTGCTGGCTGCTGCTTCCCGCAGTCCCCATTGGACCAGGACGGTGAACAATGGCCAGTGGGAGCTGCGATCAACTGAACCTGCGGACACAGCCAGTAAACAAACTGGCTGGGCCCGCCAAAGGTGCTTACCCTGCGGTGCCGCATACCAAAGTTGCCGATCCCTGCTCTAAAGACATCCACGCAGTGTGCAGTGGCAGTCAAAAAAGTAAACAGGATGTTAGGAATAATTTAAAAAGGGATAGAGAATAAGATGGAGAATGTCTTATTGCCCTTATATAAGTCCATGGTGCGTCCACATCTTGAATACTGACTACAGATGTGGTCTCCTCATCTCAAAAAAGATATACTAGCATTAGAAAAGGTTCAGAGAAGGGCAACTAAAATGATTTGGGGTTTTGGAACAGGTCCCATATGAGAAGAAATTAAGAAATGAAGACTTTTCATCTTGGAGAAGAGGAGACTAAGGGGGGATATGACGGAGGTATATAAAATTATGAGTGGTGTGGAGAAAGTGAATAAGGAAAAGTTATTTACTTGTTCCCATAATGTAAGAACTAGGGGACACCAAATTAAATTAATGGGCAGCAGGTTTAAAACAAAATAAACGAAAGTTCTTCACACAGCGCACAGTCAATCTGTGGAACTCTTTGCCTGAGGAGGCTGTGAAGGCTAAGAATATAACAAGGTTTAAAAGAGAACTGGATAAATTCATGGTGGTTAAGTCCATTAATGGCTATTAGCCAGGCTGGGTAAGGAATGGTGTCCCTAGCCTCTGTTTGTCAGAGGGGGCTGATGGATGGCAGGAGAGAGAGATCACTTGATTATTACCTATTAGATTCACTCACTCTGGAGCACCTGGCATTGGCCATTGTCGGTAGACAGGGTACTGGGCTAGATGGACATTTGTTCTGACCCAGTATGTCCATTCTTATGTTCTTACTGGAAAATTGGATTAAATTGAAAACATCACATTTTAACTGTTAAAAGAAAATATATAGGTGAACGAGTTGAACAGCAGCTGAGCCAGCACTCTGGTTACTGTTAGTGTAAGGCCAGATAGTGTAAAAGGTTGGTGAAAACTGATATTGTAAATAAATGGCACAGGGTGGTTTATCAGCAAAAAAGTCTCTGAGCTGTTTGTGGGCTTCAACAGAGGCAGTAGAGAGCCAGCTCTGGGGCTCATCCAGGAGTTTAGCTGGTGCAAGGATTTGGCAGCTTGGACAAGAGAGGAGACCCTACAATGGCTGGTAAAATAGCAAGAAGAAATGCAGAAGACCCTGAAAAGATTCCAACAATCCCACCACATGGAGAGGGAGGCTTGTTTGCCTGGCAGGCCGAGCAGCAAATGAGCCTACAAGATTTCATCAGATAACAAGCCAATAGCAGCAGCTTCTAGAGAAGGTGGTGAGTCCTATGGTGGGGGATGGCAACTGGGCACAGGGCCAAGGGTAAGGTGGGCCATGCAGATGACCTGATGTATTCCTGGGCACCTTTGAGAGGATAGCTGTGGGCACAGATTGGGATGGAGGAACTTGGCCACTAACGCTGGCTCCCTATCTGTCCAGGATGCCCAAGTGGCCTACATGACTGTGAGTCAGGAGCAAGCCAGAAAGTACAAGGTGGGGGAGGGGGAGCATCCTGGATCGGGTGTGTCTGTCCACTGAAAAGTACCATTAAAAGTTCTGATTTGCAAGGTGTAGTGGGAATTTGCGGCACCAGGCATTCGTCCAAAGGTTGATGGACTGGGTCACCCCCTGGTTGAGACCAAACACCCAAACAGTGGGGGGAAATAATGGATGCTCTGGTAGTAGAATAGTTCTTTCAGGGCCTCCCCAGGAATAAATGAATGTGGTCAGGTGCAGCTGTACCATTATAGTGTCTTACGTGCAGACAAGCCCTTAGTCAGCATGAAAGGGACGAATGGATATTCCCTCAGGAATGGTTTTAGATCATGCCAAACCAACCTGATCTCCTTCTTTGAAAAAGTAACAGATTTTTTAGATAAAGGAAATGCAGGGGATCTAATTTACCTTGACTTTAGTAAGGCGTTTGATACGGTGCCACATGGGCAATTACTAGCTAAATTAGAAAAGATGGGGATCAATATGAAAATTGAAAGGTGGATAAGGAACTGGTTAAAGGGGAGACAACAGAGGGTCATACTGAAGGGCGAACTGTCAGGCTGGAGGAAGATTACCAGTGAAGTTCCTCAGGGATTGGTTTTGGGACCAATATTATTTAATCTTTTTATTACTGACCTAGTCACAAAAAGTGGGAATGTGTTAATAAAGTTTGCAGATGACACAAAGTTGGGAGGTATTGCCAATTCAGAGAAGGACCGGGATATCATACAGGAAGACCTGGCTGACCTTGTAAACTGGAGTAACAGGAATAGGATGAAATTTAATAGTGAGAAGTGTAAGGTCGTGCACTTAGGAATTAATAACAATAATTTTAGATATAAACTGGGGACGCATCAGTTGGAAGTAACAGAGGAGGAGAAGGACTTGGAGTATTAGTATATTACAAGATGACTATGAGCTGCCAATGTGATATGGCCATGAAAAAAGCTAACCCAGTCTTGGATTGCATTAGGCGAAGTGTTTCTAGTAGAGATAAGGAGGTATTAGTACCGTTATATAAGGCACTGGTGAGCCCTCATCTGGAATACTGTGTGCAGTTCTGGTCTCCCATGTTTAAGAAAGATGAATTCAAACTAGAACAGGTGCAGAGAAGGGCTACTAGGATGATCGGAGGAATGGAAAATCTGTCTTATGGGGGGAGACTCAGGGAGCTAGGCTTGTATAGCCTATCCAAAAGAAGGCTGAGGGGAGATATGATTACTCTCTCTATATGTATATATCAGAGGGATAAATATTATGGAGGGAGAGGAATTATTCAAGTTCAGTACTAATGTGGCCACAAGAATAAATGGATATAAACTGGTCAACAGGAAGCTTAGACTTGAAATTAGACGAAGGTTTCTAACCATTAGAGGAGTGAAATTCTGGAACAGCCTTCCAAGGGAAGCAGTGGGGGCAAAAGACCTACCTGGCTTCAAGATGAAGCTTTATAAGTTTATGGAGGAGATGGTGTGATGGGAAAACATAATTTTGGCAATTGATCTTTGACTATGGTAATAGAGAGGCCTGGTGGTATACGATGGAAAGATGGAGGGGATGGGATCTAAGATACTACAGAGAATTCTTTCCTGGGTGTCTGGCTGGTCAGTCTTGCCCACATGCTCAGGGTTCAGCTGATCACCATATTTGGGGTCAGGAAGGAATTTTCCTCCAGGGCAAATTGGCAGAGGGTTTTCGCCTTTCTCTGCAGCAGGGGGCATGGCTCACTTGCTGAGGGTTCTCTGTACTTTGAAGTCCTTAAACCAAGATTTGAGGACTTCAACAGCTCAGACATAGGTGAGAGGTATATTGCAGGAATGGGTGGGTAAAATTCTGTGGCCTGCATTGTGCAGGAGGTCAGATTAGATGATCATAATGGTCTCCTCTGACCTTAAAGTCTATGAGTCTAGGAAACTGAGGGCAACAGGATAAGAGTTAAGAAAGGAGGGACAGGGAAAACAGACAGCCTGAACTCCTTAGTAGAGGCCACAGGAGTGGAGTTCCCTGCTTCAGGAGTAAGGCCCTGCAGCTGCACCTGCTCTGTATTCCTGACACAAGGTAGGTTGTTCAATGGACCGCTCGGCCTGATTGGCTGAGGAAGCCAACAGGCCACTTCTTAACCAAAACAGCAGATGTAGCTAGCTGGCTGTTCAGTGCACATCCCCAATGGACTCTGTCTTCCTGTGCTCATCTCCCTCCACGCCCTGTCCTGCTTCGTTCCTCCACAGTTCCAACCCAGATCCTGCTCTGCCCCCAGCCTTGTTCCATTCTGTCCCAGCACTGCTTCTGCCTTCCCAGCTTCTCATAATCTGGCTCCAGCGCTCGGCTCTGATTCCTGACTCCCGCTGTGTCTTGACCCTTGGCTCTGGTATTCACTCTGACTTCAGTTCCAACCCTTGGCTCTGACTCATGACTCAACTCTGTCTCAACCCCTGTGTCTGACATTCAGACTGTGACCACCAGTCTGATTCCTATTTTGACCACTAGGCCTGATCGCCTATGACCCAGTCTCCTGACACCCGACTATGCAGCCCCAAGGAGAGGATGCCCAAACACAATTTGGAGTGTTAGGAGAACCTGAGCCGCTGAGTAATCAGAGCGATAAAGGGAGAGACTTCAATCCACCACCAGATACAAAGGAGGAGAGTAAGGGGATCACTGTATGATGGCTTGTGTGCTGTGACAGAGCTGTGGGGGTATCCCCCCACCATCAAGTGCCATTTCTTTGGGTGGAGAATGAGGGGCCCCACAAGGGTGACCCAGATGATCACCTTGGGGACAGAGAGAAACCTCCACAAGGTGGCACCTTCAGTAAATCTGGGAGAGAATGGGGAAAGAAAAATCTGTCCTGGTTATGCTGTCATCTATACAAGGTGACCTACAAAGGAATTTACAATATGATTCTAGGCATGTAAAACATTGGCTCTATAACTAGTCTTCCAAAAACAAACAAAACATTTTAACATGTTATCCCAGCTATCTAGAAATAGAGTCCATAATAAATTCAGAGTTCATAATAAATTTAGAGGGGAATCTCAAATTGGCACAAAATCATTACTGGAAAGCACTGTGGACTTCTACACCACAACAAAAATTGGATAGATCCAACCTACTTGTAAAACTATGACTAACATTAGTTGATATACACCAGGGATCGGCAACCTTGGCACGCAGGACCGCAGGGTAAGAACCCTTAGCGGGCCCCGCCAGTTTGTTTACTTGCTGGTTCGCCGACCGCGGCTCCCACTGGCAGTGGTTCGCCGTCCTGGACCAATGGGGGCTGCGGGAACCCCAGTGGTCCGGGACGGCAAACCATGGCCAGTGGGAGCCGCGGTTGGCGAACCGGCAAGCAAACAAACTGGCGGGGCCCGCTAAGGGTGCTTACCCTGCTGTCCTGCATACCAAGGTTGCCTATTCCTGATATACACTATCATTCAACCCATTCTACATTATCCTGAAAAAAAGTCTGCAGCTCAATTTTCTTCTCCCTGCAAACTCCCAGAATGGCTGATAAGCAGAGCTAGGATAATTACCTTCTTTCATTAATATGGAGAGAATGCAATTCTTGATGGTGTCTGAATCAAAGAAGCATATACTTCTTCCACCATAAAGTACTAGTAGGTAAGAAACTAAAGACTAACAAAAAATAACATTCTCCTACATAAAATTACTTCCATTTTTCAGACTAATGGAGAAACCCCCCTCGCCTGAAACTAAATGACACTTGACAAGACTTAAAATAATAGGAGTCACTGCAAAAATATTAGAAAGCTGAAGACGTTAGATTGCTGAACTTCCACACAGACTTTTTCACCATTGTGAAATGTTCCAACCTAAAGTAGACCCTCAGCAAATAGAGAATCAATGACTGTAAACTAGAAGCAGAAATTGGAAGAGGCAAAGCATAGTGCAGAACTGGAGAGAAATTGTTAAGCAACCAATGTGACAGAGAAGAAATTGAAATGGGAAGACACATCCTATTTCAATGCCCAAAATAGGAAATCTCTTTCTCACATTTGCACTCAAAATTTTTTTTAAATGATAAAAGATTTTGCATTAAAAATGAGGAGGAAAAAAATCATGCATGCCCCTATGAGAAAAGAGAAAGAATTCTATGATCATACTATATAGGAAGTTGCCACTGAATCAGAAATACTCCACAACGATAAATGGAAAGAGGGAATAACCTCAAATGCTACTTCTACACTAGGCTGTATCTGAACAAATGTATTGTATCCACCTGTGGCAGAGACGTGAGCATTGTAAGGCCAGACAGAGTTTACATGCAGCAAATGAGCAAGTCCTGGATTTGAACAGGTTGGTTCAAGATTGAACAGGAGGTTACTGAAGAGCAACATGAAAGCACAGTGAAACTGTAAAGTATTTTCTAAGCAGTAAAATTTGGAATAAGAGTCAGAGTCTTCAACTTCTGGAGATTATCACCCTTGCAATATTACAGTAGCAACCAACTTATAGTAGCCATTTTCAAGAAACAGATTCAACACAAACAGTAGTTGCGCTAGCCAATTACACTTATAAGCAGATTCACTATACAAATTAAACATGCTACCTATTTTCTTCCTTAAAAATATGGGCCAGATCCTCATCAGTTGAAGTAAATAGAGTTCTACCCATTTACATATGGTGAAGATCTGGCCCTTTATATTCAAACATATCCCTCTAGGTGGAATTTGGTAATTAATTTTAAAAATCTCCGCTATGTCCGAAGTTAAGAAAAATTGGATCAAAATGTAGTTACTATGTAAAATTAGATGTTGTCTGTGAGGTATAACAAAAATAAGTGCCCAACTCAGTAAAGAAGGTGTTAGTAGACATGTCAATCCCAGGTTATTAAAGAGAGAAGGTCACCCTGATCTGCAGAAGAGCTATGGATTAACTCAAAAGTGTCTCTTTCTCACCAAAAGAAGTTGGTCCGATAAAAAATATAAACTCACCATGTCTCTCTAAGCCAGATGAAACCATTGTGATAATCTAATATGGCCATTTGTATAACAACAACAGTCAAAGAACTGCCCCAAAATAATTCATTTTGAACTAGGAAATCTTGTAAAGAAACCTTCATTCTTGATTTAAAAATTGCCAGTGATGGAGAATCCACCACGAACCTTCATAAAGCATATTGAGTTTTGAAACATTATTAAGAAATTCACCAACCTGTGTTGCACTGGTCTCTTCTCTTCTATCATAGTTACCATGATTTAAGACTGTGTATAAAACTCTCAGTCAAATCATTCATTGTTTACATTAAATGTCTACTGCTAGTCATCACTGTGAACTTCTAGAATGCTTCAGAAACAGAGACTTGATGATATTTTTTAATAGTTCTGAGGCACAAGTTCTGTCAAACAAGAGTAACGGCACCTACCTGCTCAGGATGTATTTCCAAGTTATATTTGCTTCCTTTGTACTTTTGGCAAAAATAAGTAAACCAAATATATTTCTTGACAATGTTCTATTCATGTTAACACTGTAGACCCCATACAGCCCTGGAAGAAACATCTGAATTCCATTATGTCTCATGCATTATTAACAGAATTGCTAAGTTCCAATTTCAGAATCTTTATTACTGATGATGCACAAGTATGAAAGAGCCCAGCTTGACTTTCAAATCCCAAGATGAGTTTGCAGAGCTGGCAGTTAGAAAAAACATCTTTGTAATATGAGCAGATTTCACAGGAAGTCAGTGAGTGAAAATAAACCCAGGAGCCAACAATGTCATTTTTAGTGACACTTTCCAGAGTACAACCAGACATCAGAGTTTTAGGAGTCTGCTCAATCTGTGGTTGTTCCAAAGAAGTCCTCCAGCCCTTGGGAATAAGCATCCACAATTATTAGATATACAGTATAAGTCTCATAAATGAAGCTGCTAAGACATTGTGAGCACATTGCTTGGGAAGTGACAGACAAGGGTGTAGACATGGCTTGTATTAACTGGATAGATGCTGCTTGTTGACATGCTGAGTACACACTGGAACACATCTATTTGTTGGTCAATGCCCGGCCAGCCAACAACAGTCACATTCATTTTTATGCTTAAAAGACCTTCTAGCACCCAAAATTGAAGATTGTTGAGTATTGTCTAACTCTTTTCACTGATATATAGTGAGATCATCCTCTTGCGCATAGCAGGGACTGAGATTTTTCTGTTTCTGTTTCCAGCCACTGAGGGTAGCTATTCACTTGTGCTAATAAGGGATCTCTTTTGATTCCCCTCTATATGATAGCACTTGTTGAAACAAGTCTTCAGATTGGGATTTATTAAACATATACAAGGATCTCGCTCTGTAACATCTTCTTAATGCCAATGGTTAGAATGAGGTGCCTTTATTGTCATAAAGACAGGGAAAACTATGAAGAGAACCCAGATTGCAACTATACAATGTCAGTATTGGAATAACTTTCTTGGCATTAAAATGAGAGTCTTCTTATTTACTTTAACAGCCTTTGGGATCAGACCCATAGAGCTCAAAATAGCATGATGGGATTATAATTTGAGAAACGGAAGTCAATGCAGTTTGTCAAGGACGTCAATAGGAGCTGGAACTGGCCCTCTGAGACTTCGTTTCTAGCCACTTAGGAATCTTACCAAGACCCAGCGAAACTGAATTACACCCAGATATAAGATCAGGAGAACAAGTTAGTAAACAAAGGCAATAGATGAAAAGAACCTGGCTGTTAGATGCAACATGTTGAGACACAATACAGATAATGGATGGTTAATATGGAAAGTATAAGGCAATTTTGTTTTCATAGAATCAATATGTTTTAGCCTTTATTGCACATTCATTATGGTCTGTTATTCCTTGTACTATTAGTTGACTAGTATTCCTGGGGGGCAGGGTTATTATTTTGACTGTTTCTTTATAGTTGATTTTATGTATAGAAATAAATCTTTTCTCTTACCTTGCATTTGCAACTGGATATATTTTGTAACAAGTAGTCTGTCACCCTACCACCTTTGCTCTTTGCCTCATTAAACAATACAAAGGAGACATCATTTTTCAACTCTGCCCTGAAAAGTCTGAAAACTAAAAGACTAGGTGGTAGCAGGGTAAATTATTGCAATAACCCATTTAAAAACCGACCTCCTTGAGGTACACAGAATTTCCTATAGAGGCAATGTCCATTACAACCATATGTCAGAACATGAGACATGAAAGCTTCTATGTCATTTGGGGAAGAGACTCTCTTGATGAGCAAGGAAGCACCCTAGTGTGAACCAGAGACTCATGTATTTCAGTGTGTTGATACCCTGTTCTTGAATATTTGAGACACATGGACAGGCAGCACATTCAGCACCTGCTCAGTGGCTCTGGTGATGGTCAGTGAGGAGCATGAAGAATCAAACTTCAGCCCAGCTGAATATTATTGAACTGCTGAGGTGTGAGACTGCCAGGCCTCCCTTCTCAATAACATTCAGCTACACAGAGCTCAGTCCTGCTTTTGCCACCTCCTGGGCTCACTCTCTCTTAGTCTCTAGTAATGTTGGTGCCTGCATCAGTTTGACACTTTATAAAGGATTTTCAATACTACCAAAGTGAGATGATAGACAGTGCTGATCCTGTATCCAGCTTCATCTTCAGTCTCTCTCCGACTACCCAGGGTGTTAACCAGATTATATTTCTGTCAATCCTGTGCAAAGCTGAATGTTTCTAAATTGGCTGCCCCACTCTCAATGACTGCATCACTATCTGTATCCACAGCAGGCATATTTTTATTTAGTGTCCTGTCCTTCAAGAGTGATTTTTCTTTACCCTTCCCTAAGCAGCAAACTCTTTGGGATGGGCCCATTTCTATTACACCTTCTCAAACACACACCTTGAAATCAACATGCAGCAGGGTTACAGAAAGCTCTCCTACACCAGTAACATGTTTCTGCCCACTTAGAATTCTTCCACTTAACATTCGGTTCTGTGATTATGTTATGCTGCTTATCTTCTGTCTTAACACACGGCTGAAACTCAACTGCATCCACAGCTGTTTCAATGGTGGGGTGAAATTTGAGGTCTGCCTCAGTCAAAATCCTAGTCTGAATTTTCAAGATACATTCCACATCCTAATCTATCTTTCAGTGCTTCATGCAAACCATCATGAAACTGGGAGCTTTCTGACAATTACTTTAATTCTGCTGCAGTGCAAGAAAGGAAAGCGATTTTCCCTCATGTTGATTTCATTTATGAAACCTGAACTTTTATAACTAGTGGTGTGGGTGATAAATGTTCTTGCAGAATATTTGTAATTTTGTCATTATTTTAACAGCTGTGCTCTCTGGAGCAGGCAAATGGAGCAGTAAACTGTATGAGTTTTTTGCCTCAAATTAAATTTCATCAAGCTTGGACTCTTTTCTCTGGCTCTTTCTCATTAATTTAAAAATATTACCTCAGCCTTTCTAGGTATGTTGGCCAGTCCCTTATAGAAGTATCAAAGGTATCGTTTTTTCCCATGGGCACTTGCCATTCTTCCTGTGCAATCAAACAATGTGCTCGAGGCCTAGTTCTGTTGGGCTGGAAAATGAAGCATTTTCTGCTACACAAAGGCATATTTTTTTCTCTTTCTCTCTGCAAGGTTAAAAATGGCTAAGCACCAGATGCAGTGTCTTTATTAAGCAGTGAGTAGACACTGAAGTAAGCCATACAAGTCCTATGTGTAGAGGGGCCGGGGTGGGAAGAGCTTTTCTTTATTAAAGGAACAACTGAAAGACAGCAGCAGATTCAATGTAACCAGCGGCTCAGGTGACCCACATCACTGATACCTATTACACCTTACAGCAGTGACACCAGCCAAAGTCTTCTCAGCATTTTGCCAAAAAGGTGAGGAGGGTGAGTGTGGTGGGTTTTATTTAATGGGAGAGTCTTTTGTTTAGACTGAACAGTAGAGGAATGGCTTTGAGTTGGAGCATTTTGTGAATTCAAATTAAATAAACACGATCAGATTCACTGTTCAGTTTAATTCTGGGTTGGGTTGCCAATTTTGATTGGACATATTCCTGGAGATTTCATCACATGACATAAGCTGAGCAGCCCATTCAACAGAAGAATTTGTTGGCAGAGTCTGGGATGGCTGATGGAGAAAAGTTGTCTGAAAATCTCCTGTGGCACTTTCCCCGTTATCCCATAGTACCCTGGTAGAATGAGCTGTGGTTTCTCCCTCAAAGTCAGCAGCTCATCAGGATCCCCAGTGAGCCCTGTGCCTCCACACCAGCTCCAGAAACCCTGCCTTCAGCCTCACCAACCCTCTGGTCATCTAACAGCATGACTTCAATGAGCTGTCCTTTTAGGGCTTGTCCCAATCCCATGGAGGAGGTTTCCTAAGCATGGTAGGGTTAGATACATAAACTGTCTGCCTGGTTTTCTATAGAGCTCCAGAGAATTTGCTGCATATCCCTACAGACACCCCACCACCACCATCACAGTGAATTGCCACCCCCACACTGGAGTCTCCTACAGAGTTCAGCTGGGGAGGATTGATGCCATTGAGCTGACTGACTCACCTTCCCACATCATGTGGTTAATGTTGATAAATGATCTGGCCCCAGGAGTCTATACAAGGAGGGGCAGAAGTCCATTGGATGTCTGTGCTGGGTGGGAGAGAGAAAGGAAAATCTGTGGGGGGGGGGGGGTTGAGCAGAAACATATATGTATTCTTCACAGAGGGTGTGGGATGCTGGCATTAGGATTCTTTTGGGATAGTGGGCATTTAGGAGTGCATCAGAGATAATGGATATGCATTGGGTCACTGTAGGGTATGGTACAAATGGGATTTTCTGCAGGAAGATGGGGGGATCAAAAAGTCTCCATGTTTCCCGTGGCAAGCTGGGAATACATTATGCACTATACATTATGCACACAAGGCATTTAGATCAACAGGACAAAACATGAAGGCAGGATAATTTACTGCTATATACTAGGAGTGTGATTCTGATTTTACCTCTCCTGATGTGCACGAGGGTAACTCTGTTGTCTTTGGTGGGGTTACACTGTCATGAGATACCTTAGTCCTGCATAGTATCATCTTTCAGAAAAAGTATTCAGGTGAATAGAAGTGCCCAGGTTGGTTGAACAGAGATATAAGGGACAGATGAACATAAGTGGTAAGACCTAAAACATCTCTTTAGGTTTGAAAGGTTCTATCATTTTGTGAAATATATTCCTTAGATATACCAAGCTAGGAGATGTCACTGAAGCTGACTCGCACTCTCAATTTGCAAGAAACTTTTAAAATCACAACCACCATATTAAAACAAAAACAATTTTCTGTAGTGTTTTGGGGGAGGAGGTGAATGGAAATTAAAAGAAAAGATGGACCAAACTCAAAGAGAAAAGCAGTGAAAAGACTGCATGGAGCAGCAGGAACTACAGTAACATGTTTTCACTGAAATCCTGTCTCATGAACACATAAAGCTTTGAAAAGCAACAGAACTAGTGTGGTTCTGCTGCAGAGCCCTGCTCTGGAGGACTCCATCCATGGTAGCTTAGGGAAATTTTGTGGAGTAAAGTAGGGAAAGGTGTGAAGAGACATAGATGGACCATCTAACTGTACCCCCTGAATAGAAGGTAGGAACAATGGCTGCTGGTGCAGCCCATAGGTCGTAGTAGCAAACATGTAATTGACTCTGCTGCATTGATGGGTGGATTCCAAATCTCTGGCCCTTATGGAGAGCTTGTGCAAAAATCCTGTGTACCTAGAGCTTGCCCGGAAGAGAAAATTTTAGTCTTTATAAAGGAAGAGAAATGGCAAAATAAGTCCACTGATCGAAAAAGTTAGTATAATGAAGGACGCTGGAAACAGCAAAGAAATGAAAAAAGTACTCTTCAGGAACCATTTCAGCAGAGAGGACACACTGGACGATGCTCCTGGAGCACAATAAGGCTGCTATACCACCCTCAGAGTGGTTATCACATGCTCTTCTCTCTGCAGGGTGGCAGGGTTTGTGGCACCCCATCTAATTTCAAAGGCTAGTGCCAGTGCAGTGCTAGCATTGAGATTCCTTGTACACCCTGAGAGAAGGATTCCCACTATACCTGGTCTCTTAGCTATGGAGGCAGACAGTTTATCTAGAAATAGCTCCCACAGGGTTGGAGTGTCAGGAAGGGAGAGAAGCCAACTGGGAAAGAGGAAGAAAAATGCAAAGGACAACTAGAGATAAGTAACTTTTTCTTTCAGTTTTCTATTCCTCATCCTGCAGTGGAAAAATCTTAAGAGACCGTGGCTGTAACATGCAATATGGATAAGGAAGAAGGCTTACCTTATAGGAGAGTTTCAATTTTTAATCCTCTGCCCCAAGGAAACCACTGTCTAAGCAGCCAAGTCCTATCTGCAGTGCCTAATGGAAGCAGGAGGTGGAGAAAAGACCCCATCGCAGTGGTACATATTTATCTGGTGAATAAGCAGATGCCTTAGCCTTCCGTGCCCAGGAGGCTGAAATTCTGTTCATGAAGGGCCCTCTACCATTAATTGGAGAGACACGACCTGCCTTTTTATAAAACAAATTAATAATTTCCTTAATCCATCATTGGGAACTAAAAAGCTTTGATGCTTTAATTCCCTTTCTGTGACCATAGCAACAAGAAAAAAAAAGGGGTGGTGGTGGAGGGGGTTAGTTTTCCCCTCCATAAGAATTTAGACAAATAGAATGTTAACATTCACTGGTTGTGAGTAAGTGTCTCCTGGAGAAGAGTAGAGAGTGTCAGACAAAAGGCAGGTAGCACAATAGGGTGATTTAGGTGGAAACTGGAGTTAGGGATAAACTATACTATTTGCGGTGGGGTGAAGGAGAGTTGTAAAGGGGATGGAGGAGGTGAAATGCAATGACAACTAACCTTAATTCAGCCATCCATTAGGGAGAAGAATCAGCTCACAAAAAGTTACCCTTTGGTAAAAAATTGCATGGCAATTCCCCATAAAAGTTCAGAAAAGGGAGCCCCTTGAAACCCTTAGCACTAATTCTACATCTCATTGTGGAACATACCTGTTTCCAAAAAAACACCCTTTTCACTACAGTGTTACAAAAAAATAATACATAATAAAAAGATGAAAGGACACAGCTCCTAATATATTATATAGTTACATACAGCGTAATAGAATTAATCAACCCATATGTTACATAGAAATGAAATATATACTAACAACAGTAGGTAAATGCTCAGTACATCTGACGATTTGGAGCCCTGTCTATCGGGGGTGCTATTCACTTCAGTGGGGCCAGGATTTCATTGCTGGAGTTCATCATTGCTCTGGAAGGAAACTGTTTATGGGGCTTCAGATATTTAGAGATGAGCTCATTGTATTCGTTTTTGCATGTCTAGAATCTCTAAGGGGCAAGTTCTGATCTCGTCACTCACAGTGACTAGCATCTCACTCCATAAGGAGTCCCGCTGACTCAGGGGACTCATATTTCACTGCAGTGGGACTTGTTAAGGAGGAGGTGTCATCCAGCATGAGTAAGGAACTCAGGACTGGGCTCTAACACTTACAAAACAAAAATCGGACTAAGCCCAATATTCCAGCCTTAGGTTGGAAGACACCCCCTCAAAGATGAAGAATAAAATTGAATTGCAAATGTTCTCAGGGTGGTTCTTGTTCACAAATCTGCTAGGTTGGCTGATTTGTTTAATAAGAGACATGGTTAATGCAAGTTTAGTTTTCGTTATTTTATGTGTAAATTCTCTTACTTCCTAATTCATAGTGTGGGCACCTTCTCCTTGTTGCATTAAATGACAACTAGAAATACAGGAAATACTCTCCTAATACATTTCCTACTGTAGTAGTTTTGCTGTTTGCTGAGCAGTCTCCGATGGCCAGAGGTTGCTTTGCAGGAATCCAGCCCCTACTAGCCCCTTCTTGCAGGCCCTTTAAAAATTCCACAATATCTTTCACTTGGTTAATAGCACCCCCATCAGGAGCAGGCTTAAGAAGAGAAATAATTCAAACAATCCTCAGGTTCCCAAAAAAAGTCCGTAACCATAACATCCAGTTAATGCTCAGCTCTGGTTCGTGTGCCACACTCTTCCTTTGTCCTAATCCGCTCTACTTAAAGCCACCAGTCCCAGCCCTTTCTGGCAGGAGCCCTGGCTCTGGCTTCCTGCTCTTGTCAACTGGAGCTTCCTGATGCTTTTTATAAGGAATCCTCATATTCAGCCCAGATGTGTCTCTTTAGCAATCAGGGTTGGCCAGCCTCAGGCCCTCGGGTCTTTAAGAGGCGAGCCCCCCTGTTACACCTAATAATTTCCATGTAACAAATAACTTTAGCTGCCACCAGGATGTAAGAGGATCATAAGAACTTAAAAACTGCCATATTGGGTCAGACCAAGGTCCATCTAGCCCAGGATCCTGTCTTCCAACAGTAGCCAATGCCAGGTGCCCCAGATGGAATTAGTAGAACAGGTAATCATCAAGAGATCCATCCCCTGTCACCCGGTGGGACAGATGTTTGCTATGAATGGGAAGAGAGGTATGCACAAGGTTACCTCTATATTAAAACATGGCCTACACTCTGAACAAAGTCTGTGAACCTCTGCCTTAGGTAATGGCAAATTTTCTAGAACATACCTGAGCGTTGACTCCATTCTGTGGGGAGAAGGTCATGTCTGCTGAGACTTTCAGAGTCCCCATTTTCTCTTTCCCAGTGTGTATATCTGAGATGCACAGCCTTCAGGTGGAGAGTAGAACTACTGCCGATAACAGGAGGCCACTCCAGCTATCACCTCCCGCACCACCTGTTGGCTCACCTAGGTGACTGCTACCATGCTCTTGCTTTTTACCAGAACATGAAATCCCGAGAAGAGGGCTTTACTCATAACGACAAGGCTCTAGGAAATAGATGCTGCAACCATATTTTTTCTGTGGCCAAAGAGAGTTTTCTAAAGGGGCTACCTCAGCTATCAAGAACCAAATGTGTAGAACAATGATTTGTACATATTCATCCACTAAAGGAAGAGTAGTACTAAAGGAATTATACCCAGGCCTCACTCTCTACAAATCCAAAACTTCAAAGGGAACTAGAGAAGTGTCACAAAATGAAGACATTTGAAACAGATGTATCTGTTAGTGATTGGTTTGATAGCAGCTCACTCTTAGATCCCTTACACCAGAACTGCAATCTGAACATTCCATAATGGAATTACAATTAACACATTTCACTGTCACCACATTGTTACTCTCAATTTCTTTTGCCATACACTATTACTTGTGGGAATATTCATTTACCAGCAAATACAAAGATGGTTAACACTAGTTGATCTCCCATTAAAATTAACATGTCTTTTACACTTCATTCTAGCCCCTAAATCAATAAAATCCTTCATTAAAGACAGAAGGGCATTAGTATTATCCCAAGATGGTGTCATGCTCAAGTCCTCTTCATGGCTAAAGACTCTATCTCGTAGTTGCTACAAGAGTTAAGAGCACTTGCCTTCAGCATCTACAAAAAAGGGTAATTGAGTCAGTGGGAAGAGTGGATTTTGAGTTGAGTGTCAAAAATACTCACCTACCTTTGAGTAGTTTTACCTTAATGTCTGTGGGTCTATGTACCATAGGCTGACACTTACATATCAGTATTGCTTACAGTAGAACCAAGTATCAGTGTTATCTTGTTATGAACATCAGACACAGAATAAGGATATCTGTAAGACAACACCATTAGTGCACTCTCTCTCTCACTAGGCCAGTGAGGCAGCCCATTTACTTAAATGAGTATGACTGACTTTTCTTAGATTTAGACAAGGGTGTGTTCTAGAGCAATGACAGAAGTAAAGATGATGTGAAACCCAGTATTCTGTGTATATTATTAGGAAGATCACTTTGGGTGTGTGGGTGGGTGGGTGTGCGTGTGAGGGGAATAAACATCAGCATAATTGTGTATTGGTGGATACTATTTGCAGTTTATGATGTTTTTAAGTGAGGTTAACAAAGAAGCCATGATGTAATGTAGGGTAGGTCTCTTTTCCTACATCATATTGAAGTACTTCTCTTCTTTGCAAATGAAAACATACTTGAAGGCCAATTGAATGGTAGGAAAAGCCTGATGGGATTGATCCTTATCTTAAATAAACAAATACCATAAACCGGTTTTAAGACTGTTGTATATCTAAATGACTCACTGCAATGTCCTCTTCTTTTTTCCCCCCTCTGCTCAGCATCTCCTTGTGACACCAGAGCTGCATCTAGCTGCAGATGCCACAGCACAGTGAATGACAAAAACTACTTCTTGCAGCAAGTGCTGAATATTATGCAGGATCTCACCTCTCATCTTTCTCCATGGGCCACAATCTCGACCTGGGGGTGGCCTGGAATTTTGCGACCAGCTCTCTCACATACTACCTGCTATCAGGACAGCCTCCTCTCCTTGTAAGTACGTGGATAGGGAGGATTTATATTTCAGTTCCATCAGAGAAATGTAGAGCTGGAAGGAACCTAGAGAGGTCACCTAATCTATCCCTCCATGCTGAGACAGGATTAAGCATACCTAGACCAAACCCAACAGGTTTTTATCTAACCTGTTCTTAAAAACTACCAATGACAAGGATTCCACAACCTGATCCAGTGCTTAACTATCCTTATAGTTAGATAGTTTTCCCCTAATATCTAACCTGAATCTTCCGTGCTGGAAACTAAGCCCATTACTTTTTGTCCCACCCTCACTGGACATGGAGAACAATTGCTCACCATCCTCTTTATAACAAACTTTTACATAAATTGATGGCTGTCATGTCCCTTTTCAGCTCTCTCTTCTCAAGACCACACGTCTTCAAGTCTTTCAACCTTTCCTCATAGGTCATGTTTTCTAAACCTAGTTCCTCTTCTGTGGACTCTCTCCAATTTGTCCACACCTTTCCTAAAGTGTGGTACCCAGAACTGGACACACCAGTCCAGCTGAGACCTCACCAGCGCCAAGCAGAGCAGGACAATTACTTCACATGTCTTACAAATGACACTTCTGTTAGTACACCCCATTTAGTGCCACCAACAGTAATTTTCATCCTACTCCCACATCTTAGGGAGGGAAAGGGGGAAGACAGACACTGATGATTCCTTTCTCCCTGGAAGAGGTCACTGATGGTGGTGTACTGTCTCCACTCCCTAAAAGGAGATATGGCGGTGATCAGAAATTGCTTAAGGAGGAAATGTGATGACATGGACTGGGCTGAGACATGAGCCCCATTTACCCTGATACTTGTAGGCAATGACAGCTGCTCTAATGACCAGTGGAGATGCAGAGGTGTGAGAAGGGATTTGATTCCAGTGGATCCTTCTCAGACTCCTAGGATTGAATCAGATCTATTGGCAAAAGTGTATTGCTAGAGGAAAGTGAGTTGAGACAATTCCTTTATTCACCCTGGTTGCCTGATCTCCTTTGATTTACAGCAGCTGCAGAATATTTTACCATTGGCTAAGCTGCTCCTTCTACAGCCCTGATATCATCTGGAAGGAGTCACAGCTTCTACCTAAAATAGGAAGAGAAAATAGTAAATTTCAATAGATGGACCTTTTCAAATGGGTAAAATAAAATCTTTATGGGGAAAAAAATAAAAACAAAACTGATCTTGCATTTAACTTAGCCAGCCAAGGAATAAACGTAAACATACATTTATATTAATTTATATAGGCACACTGTCTGTAGTGGCTACAGGATATCCACACTTTAGGAGGCAATGGCCTCTTTTCCCTTGGTCAAGGGCTGAGTACATTTTGCCTGCCCAAATGTCACTGACCACAGCAACTGGGAATCCAGTTGCTTGGGCCTCTGTGTGGTGTTTCATGCAGCACCACAGACTTCTGAGACTGACCATTTGGGTTTTACTATATACAGCCAAAACAGTGACAATGGTGCAACGCCTGCCTAAGTTAAATAGCAAAGCAATATTGATTAGCCAGGCTAGCTTTATTTCAAGTGACTTTTCATGGACTGCACTGGTGGGAGGTTTGTGTTACTTTTATTTAACCTTCTCTCAGTCTAAGTCTTCTTGTGCAATACGGTGTCCATGTATTAAATCCCAAATTATCTTTCCATTGCGGCTTTCCAGTATTTCCAGTATCAATCGGCCAGTTTGAATTTGTTAAGGAAGTTCATTTATAATGCATACAAAGCAAGGGTTTTTTATCCTTTTGGGTGGCAGGGCTGGATGGCATTCAGGGAATAAGTGCAGTTTACATGGTATCAGTTATTAGACCAACAATAAACAAACCTCTCGTAACCTTAGTTAAAAACAGGTATTAAAGTCACCCCAAATAACTCTTAATTACAAAGAGAAAATCAGGCTCTCCTAAATGTAGATGGAGTGGGAATAGGGAAGAGTAACACACACAGCCTGTAACTAGTTGTCTCATTTTCTTGTCTTTATCATTGTATTTGTTAGGTTGGAGACCTCTAGCACAATTAATGTTCCTTCAAATCTAAAGACCAACTTCTTCATCCAAGAATGAAACAAGGAGTAATGTAACTGGGACAACAGAGAGTGGTCTTCATTCCAAAGCCATGGGTGCAAGATGAAGCATTAGCAGACATATGCAAAGCAAGCAAATAGCTAAGTCGTCCAAAGCAAACACTGAACATCACTTGGGCAAACCGGTCCTGCTGAGTGTGAAACATTCATTCCAGACCATAAACATTAACAGCCAGGGATGGAAGTTTGCCTCAATAACAGCTCCAGGGAAAGGGTGACTGATACTTTCCGTCTTGGAACAAGAAGCTGGAGGGGAATGCAACCTCTCCAGTGGATCCTTGGCAGCAGCAATTCAGACCAGTTTCTTATCAGTCATATTGTTGGCAACCCAGAGAAGGCCCCTCCCAGGCATCCACAAGTTTCTCTGTTAAATAGTCAGTGGAGTCCAGCCAATAAGCATTCATATTCATCGGGGGCAGGAGGGCGAGATAGCAAAGGTTTCCCTATCAATTAACCAAACCTTTAGGAAGTGTTTTTAATCATTGTCTGTTGTCAAATGTCCCTCACAGAGACCCTGAAGCTTCACAACAGCTGATCACCCCATACTCTCTGCTGAAGTGTCCCATCCCTGTCTTCAAATAGGAAAAACTGAACACTTGGTTTGTGCCCCAGAAGCCCCTGCAGTAGAATCTTCATGCTGTTCCTGCTGTCACGCCCCCTATAAATAAGCGAACTCTCCCTGAGGAAGAGTTCTAACTTCTAGAGGGGTCATGAGAATGGCCCAGTGACCTCCGCTCAAAGGGCCCCTCTCCCAAGGCCTTGCAGAAATGATTCTGAGATCTCTCTGCAGGGAGCAGACGGAGCCCTTCCTCTACCCACGGTTCTCATGAGGATGAGACTAATCTTCTGGGAATGTGCTTGAATCCCTTCCCTTCCCCTGGGCTTCAAGAGGATGAACCTGTGATCTCTCTCCAGGGAGCATTTAGTCTTTCATTTTTTTGCTTTCAACAATTGTAACTGGTTCTGCAAAGCCTTAGTCTTTTGTTACAGTTTCTTGCAAACATGCAAATACATTTACAATCTGTCCAATGAGAGAAAATGGTGTAGTATAATCACCCAAATTGAATGCCTTCAGAATAAATCACCTACTACAAGAAACTGCCCACAACAGACCACTAACAATCCACTCCATTCTAGGCTCATAGAAACTGACATTCAAAGTCACATGCCCAAGTATTCACAGAAACTAAATTTTAACTTCACAAGTATGAGTATTCACACCAATCAGGGATCAGAAACAATACCATGTGACTTCTCTGATCAGTCACAAACGATCATCACAGCTCAAACACCAGGAGTTATTAAGCAAATAAAAACAGCTGTTTGCAACCAAAATAAAGACTGAGTAATTTCAAATAAAGAATGAATGTAGGAAATCACCATCTGATTGTGCAAAGGGGAACCAAATTCATTGTTGTTATTAATGTTTATTACAGTAGAGCCTGAGGACCAACCAAGAATGGGACTTGGCACTGTACAAACACAGAGTAGCAGACAGTCCCTGCCCTGAACAGCTTACAATCTAAATAGACAAGACAGACACCAGGTGGAGGACAGGGTAGAACACAGAAGCGGAATGAGTCATGTGATGGCAGCTAACAGTGTGTTAGTCCTATAATAAGGTTGATGATTTGAAGTTGGGGGTTACTTAGGAAGGGATCAGCTACATGGAAAGAAAGAAAAGGGAAGATGGGTGAGGACAGGGCAAAGGAACAGCGGGTTGGAGGGTAAGTGTGGAGTGTAGCTGGATAAATGACTCTTTGTGAATACTTGTTCAGCTCCATTTGCAGGAATCACTTCTCTAAAAGCTTGCAGATGTTAAATCAACCAAACCACATCAGAGCCCATGTCTTGGGGTGCGGTCTGAAATTTTTTCAATAAGCTACAAGCACAAAGTGATCACGGAGCTAACACTGCTGTTACTATTAAGCCAATGTGGCAGAATCACGCCACTAAAGCAGGATTCTCCACAGAGGGCAAACCAGCAAAACCGCACTTATGCCAACTGTTTTCTTGGCTGGCAGTGTATGGAGCATTATCAAGGAAAAAGAGGCAAGACATGAACCTGCTTGGAAGTTGATGATCCTCAGCTACTATAATGGCCCCTTGAGACTATTGACAGTCAATGTAACTTTAGAGAAAAGTTCAGGCAACTCTAACTTGTGACATGGGACCAGCAGAGCCAGCTGAGGATGCGAAGAGCCCAAAGGTGTCTTACGACCATGTTTCCAACCATCTCTCCTGGGGTGCACTGTGTGCACTTCTTGGATTCAACCCAGGATCTGGGTCCACTTCTTTGCCAGAAAAGGCTACAGGCGATGCCAAATGCAGCAGGCTGGCAAAGCAAAGTGCAACAACAGAACAGAGCTTGCACCGGCCCAATCCCTTGGCCTGCACCCAACAAATGCAATTCCTTTTCATTCCTTTTTAAAAATAAAATAAAATGTTGTATTGTTGGAGAAGAAAGCACTCTATTCTCGCTACTGTTTCTTTAAATCACACAGAGTTTTCGTCAGCCAAGAAGAGCTAGCAGGGGCAAGTGTGACTGGTTTAACAATAGGCACTGGTTTTATTTACAAAGCCCCAGGTGCAAGATAAATCATTTAAAGATGTACATTTGTTTGTACAGCACCTAACACAATGGGATCCTGGTCCATGACTAGGTCTCCTAAGCACTATCCTTGAGACCCTGGGAGATTGTAAGCGAGGACTAGCCTGACAGCCCCCTCCAACCTGAAGCAAATACTCACCAGCAACCACACACCACACAACAAAAACACTGACCCAGGAACCAAACACTGCAACAAACCCCGGTGCCAACTCTGTCCACACATCTATTCAAGGGACACACTCATATGACCTAACCACATCAGCCACACCATCAGGGCTCATTTATCCGTACATCTATCAATGTGATATATGCCATCATGTGCCAGCAATGCCCCTCTGCCATGTACATTGGCCAAATCAGACAGTCTCTACACAAAAGAATAAATGGACAGAAATTTGACATCAGGAATTATAACATTCAGAAACCAGAAGGATTGTATTGCGGGGTTCCACTGTACATTAAAATATATGCAGGAAATGTAGCCTCTAATTCTCCATCAACATCACAGTACCAGCAAATACTAAGAGTTTGGTCCTATACAGCACAGGTCAAGGATATTTTGTAGATAGACACTGGACAAGGGAGTACAAAGGAACCTGGTCTTTAGAACACTTGTGTGTGTGTATTTGCCAGGTTATAGTACAGGCAAGGACCAAGAGAGGAAACGTGTATCTAAACAACTCATTACCATGATGAGGATTGCACTTAAACCCCTGTCTTTTGCGGCATGCCCATTGTCCATCCATGCTCCACCCCTTTATCCTGTGAAATTGTAAGGGAGCAGGCAGGTAGATGACTGTTCAGTGTGGAGGACTTACTCAAAAACACACATACAGCCTGCACTAACCCGCGTACTGAAACACTACAACCTTACATACATAATACCAGAACTTGCAGCAACAAGGCTTAAGACAAATGTTGGTTTATTGAAATTATTTCAAAATCCATATCAGAAATTCTGGATTATTCTAGCTGTCTGTGTTCTCTGAAGCTTCTTGCAATGAGCTAGAGACGCTGCTGGAGAGGAAGGATACTTATGGCAGTATAAGCTATTTGCCAATAGGAAGTGTACATTTAGGAACCCAGGAGGGGTTTTTGCAGGGGAAGATTGTGGGTTTCCTAGATCACAAAAGCAGACCAAGGAGAGCTGTTGCTGAGGATCTCCCATGGGAGATGTTTTCTTGAGGATCCTATCCCAAGATGAGAAAGATCACTTTTTCACTGACGCTACTACTGTGGTGATATCTGATCACTTATTTTGTATTAATTTGCCTATATGTCTGTGGAATTTCTGCAAGCTTTGCTCCCAAGGATATTATATGACTATTATTTTTGCCTGTTGTGCTGGACAAGACACAGCTGTCAAGCCAAATTCATTTTGGTGGAAGTAACTTATTGCTAACCTCTCCTGTTGGCCAGGCTTTTGATGAAGAGAAGAAAAACGTGCTTACTCTAAACCCCAGAACCACACCGTGAAATATACAGTTGCGGGACATGTGACATGCTGCTGCATCAGGATGTGAAACTGTACCTCAGAAGAATAACCAATACCCCCATGTTCATCTTTATTAAATGATTGTGCGGTATCCAATGCAAAGTTTGTCATGTGGGTATCTTCAGAAGGCTCATAATGCACTGAGTGTGGTTGTTATAGTGATGTTATGGTAATTGTTATGGTAATGTTATAGTAAAGTTATAGGTTATAATTTAATGTACATAGTTATGAGGCTGAAAATGTGTCCTCATGGCTTAAAGCAAGCCCATGCAGAAACTCTTCAAGAACAGAGAGGCAGTTCACACCTCATCAGGGTATGAATGGGACAAGACTCACAGGAACAAAGGACGCCGTCTTAGGCAGCAACAAAAGAATCTGTTAGACTCTTCAGGGAGTCACCCGCTTCCTTTGGTCAGTTTGGGACTGTGATGAGGTAATGCTCACCTGACTCTGAAGGGAGCAGGGCAAAGCCAAGAGGAAAGAAAGGACATGATAAAAGAGAGAGACATTTTGCCATGCTCTCTCTCTTCTACCTATATCTACAGACACCACCACCACCAAGCAACTGAAATTCTGATCACAGGGGAGAGCTTGACTGAAAAGTAACCCAGCCAGCCTGTGGTGAGAAGCATCTACATTTTTAAGGACACTGAAAGTGTTAAGATCAATTTAGAATGTGTTTTGCTTTTATTTCATTTGATCAAATCTGACTTGTTATGCTTTGACTTATAATCAATTAAAATATATCTTTATAGTTAATAAATTTGTTTACTTATTCTACCTGAAGCAGTGTGTTTGGTTTGAAGTGTGTCAGAGGCTCCCTTTGGGATAAGAAGCCTGGTACATATCAATTTCTTTGTTAAACTGATGAATTCATATAAGCTTGCAGTGTTGGGGGAGCATAACTGGACACTGCAAGACGGAGGTTCCTAGAGTTGTGTCTGGGACCAGAGATATTGGTTAGTGTCATTCACTTGCAAGTAGCTGGTAGCAGCTTACATGCCAGAGGCTGTGTGTGAACAGCCCAGGAGTGGGGGTTCTTACAGCAGAGCAGGTTAAAGCTGACTCCCAGAGTCAAGAATTGGAGAGGCATAGCAGATCACTGGTCTGGATAACACCAGAAGGGAACGTCACACAGGCCTAGAATTTTCTACATTGGGAGGTTTTCATCTGGCATAATTACTATTGTTAAAAGCTTAGGTCATAGTGCAGGGGTCAGCAACCTTCGGCACATGGCCCATTGGGGTAATCTACTGGCTGGTTGTGAGACATTTTATTTATATTGATCGTCCGCAGGCATGCCCTCCGCAGCTCCCACTGGCACTGGTTTGCTGTTCCCGGCCCATAGGAGCTGTAGGATATGGTGGACCACAGGGGACATGCTGGCTGGTGCTTCTCACAGCTCCCATTGGCCAGGAATGGCAAACCAATGGCCACTGGGAGCTGCAGGGGACTGTGTCTGCAGACCGTCAATGTCAGTAAAATGTGTCGTGGCCCGCCAGTGGATTACTCTGATGGGCATGTCGAAGGTTGCCAACCTCTGCCACAGTGTTTAAATTGGGTGTGTAAGGAGGGCACTAAATCCATATTGAACGCATCTGTTGACTTCTGCTGGATCTGAGAGTTCACCTCTGAAATCAGATGCCTAAATATGAGTGTGTAGCGGGGTGACTACCCGCTCCCAGCCAGAAGGGCTTAAAATATCCCAGGAAAGGCCTCGGGCTGGGGGCAAGCAAGCTCCCAGGCTGATTGGGTGGGTAGACACGGCTGGGTGGCCACACCTCAAACAGACCAGCAGGCCCTTATAAAAGGCCTGAGAGACAGTCTCCTCTGGCTACAGAGGCAGACAGACCTGGCTGCTGGGAAGCTTAAGGTACCCGGAGTAGAGCAGACCTAGGGCAAGGCAAGAGGAGCTGGAAGAGCTCTGGCCTGGAAACCCCCAGGCTGCAGGGCCTAGGGGATGGCCCAACAAAGGGTACTGGGGTTACAGGGGACAGCCCATGGCTACAGAGGCAGAGACAGCAGGCCAAACCCTTCTTGCCAGTGATGAGTCGCAATTACACTGCAGTCTGCCCCAGTGAATGGGGGTAAATGGTGACTGGTGGTTGCCTAGACTGGGGCAAGGTGGGGAGAGTGGGTGGGGGTTCCCCAGGGAGGGGAGACGCTGAGACTGTGCAGGTACTGCTGGGTGCAGCACCCTAGGGAAGAGGGCACTGGGATCCAGGGAGGGACACGGGGCCAGTGCAAGTGGGACTATGGACTGCAGAGGGCGCTCTGGACGCTGGAAGAGCTGATTCCCTGGACGACCAGCAGGAGGCGCCGCAGGGTGAGTTGCCGCATGCTTACAGAGTATAAAAGCCTAATAAAACTCAGGGCTTAGCAAGATCCACATTTCCTAGCGATTAAACTAATGGTATTTGCATTCTGCTCAACACTTATATCTGGGCTTTTATTTGTACTTTCTCTCCTTTGCCGATAAAATATGCTTTGACTTAAGATTCCTGGAATTAGATTGGGAAACTGTTCAGGAAGGTATAGTCACTGCTGATCCACATACTATATTTCACCTGCTTTGCATGGTACTGATTCCCTTATTGTGTATATACAAGTTGATTTTAATTTTAACCACAGTAAGAGCTAATTTTTGGCTTAAAGCTATTACATCAATAGACTACAGATGTGTGTATCATTGATTGTTTATTATTATATAGGTGAGCCAAAAGTTTTATATGGAGCAGAGAACTAGACCCATCTAGACCAAGTCAGGTTTTCTGGACTGCCACGCAGTTGTGCCGTATGGCACCTTCTGCTGGCAGTGTGTTCACCTTGTAAGTAGCAGCCTACTTTCAGAACACAGCTCTGAGAAGTACTGGTCTTACTCTAGACAGATCCTGGAAAAAGACAAAGCAGCCTTTCTTCTAGGCTGCCGTAACTCTCTGAAAATGCTGAAGCACTGAAAGACTACTTTGGTGTTCCATAATAATGAGGGCTACAAAAAAATAAAGATAATCGTGGTGAACTGGAAAACCAAAATAAGAGACTGTGTATTGAGCTGGAGGACAAAAGCAAGTGTGACAGGACTCCCTTTACAAATCTGTAAAGTGGATGACCATGACCTCAGTTGGAATCCATTTTTGGATTTATTATGTAAGGGGAACCATCTCCCCTTTCATTTGGTCTATGGGTTAATACATTCATTGGGCCTCACAGTTAGCAAGTGGGCAGCCTTTGTCTTCATTTTATTCTCTGTTTCTTTTCTTCTTTATTTTTGTTCCATGTTTGTAAAGTGTTTGGGCTACTCATGGAAAGGTGCTAAGTGGGTGCAGTGTATTTTGTCAGTCATAGCACTCGTCTGTGTGCTGTGGTTTGCATTCTCTTGGTAGAGCATCTAACTGTTATTTAATTGCATTTTCTGCTTTATGTGGCAAACAGGAATAGAATAATACCCTTAGAGTGTTTAACACAATTGGTTTTGGTATGTCTATACTACCGACCAAATCGGCGGGCAGTGATCAATCCAGCGGGGGGTCGATTTATCAGATCTGGTCTAGATGCAATAAATTGACCCCTCAGCGCTCTTCTGTCGACTCCAGTACTCCACTGCCACGAGGCACAGGCGGAGTTAATGGGGAAGCGGCAGAAGTCGACTTACTATAGTGAAGATGCTGCAGTAAGTGGATCTAAGTACTCGAATTCAGCTACGCTATTCACGTAGCTGAAGTTGCATAACTCAGATCAGCGGTTCTCAAACTATGGAGAACCGCGACCCTTTTTTACTTTCTTCTTCGCCGCGGCAGACCCTTGTATGTCTGCCGAAAAGCCGCCGAAATGATTAGTTCTGCATTCGGTGGCTATTTTCGGAGGACATGCCGAGCGCTCCCAAAATAGCTCAGCGTGTCCACTGAAAAGCCGCTGAATCCAGAAGTAATCAACTTGGCGGCTTTTCAGTGGCGCCAGGGGCTCGTGACCCCTTGGGAGGCGATTGGCGACCCCCCAAGGGGTCACGACCCCCACTTTGAGAACCGCTGACTTAGATCAATTCCTCCCTCCCCCAGTGTAGCTGAAGTTGCATAACTTAGATTGATTCCCCACCCTCCCACAATGTAGACCAGGCCTAAGTTATAGTTTTAGTATACAAGAGCAGCCTCTCCTTCAGGAGTACCTTCTTTGTTAACTCCCTGGTTCCTAGCTGTTCTCTCCTACTGCCGGGCTATGTTCTTACATTACCTCCTTCCCCTGCTTACCTTTTTGACACCTTTAAATTTGGCAAAGTCACATAGTTAAAGCCCTTAAGTAGCCATGTTTAATTGGCTGTTTGCTGCTGCTTCTTTTCTTCCATGTTGTTAGTAATCTTGATTCCTGTTCTATTCCCTTTCCAGTTTTCCCTTTTCTTTTCTAAGGCATGAGCACATTTTCATAAACACATTTACGTCACTCGGATTAGGAAGTCCCACATAACTGGTTCATAACTATTACAGTTTACTTGATGTAACTTTACTCATGGAAACAGTCCCACTCCCTGCCTAAGTGTTTTCAGAGTGGGACCATAAACATGGCTGTCATAATAAAAATGCCCAAGTTTGAAAAAAAATAACTTTACACTCTCTTTATTTTAGCTAATTCTAATTTCAGTGAACAAACTTTTACCATGAGCTAGATCATTCAAGAAGAGGCTGAAGCTCAGTGTTTCATCTCTAGTCCTTTCTTTTGAATCATGTACATTTAGCCAATAAATAAATCAATGCCTCTTGGAGTCCTATGCACAGAGACTGCAAAATATAAATGAGGTAAAAGAAAAATATATTTTAACTTCAAATAAAGTTCACAAACTTTCTACTTCAGATAATCCAAGAAATTCATGTCTGTTTCATTTATGGAGTGTGAACCCTGTGCATGGCTCTGTCCATGGTATGAGTTGCTTCCAGCCTTATTCCCCATTCTACTAGTGTCCTATCAATAACAGCCCCTCCAGGGAACATTGGCCCTTTGATTCCAGTTCTACTGATCATTATATGTATTCCCTATTTTGCAAATATTAACAACAAATAATTGATGCTCAGCCTTATGCCCCTTATCCTTTCTGCCAGAGGTTTCTAGCACATAGCTGAGTTGAAATCTCACCTTTACCATAAATTCAGCAGGTTATACTCTTTGAAATAGCTTGGTTTCCTCAACAGTTAACCAACCCAGGAGTGAGCTGTCTTTCTGTGGCGTCTCAGAAAGACAGCTGGTTCTCTTTCAGTTCTGTGATGATCTGTGCAAGCTCTCTGGCTGTTGTGTCTGTCCACTGATCACGATACACTGTCCATTGCCATGAGGTGGAAAATCCATATCCACTGAGACAAACACTGAACCTCAGGCTTTTTGATCAAATAACCATAGTATCTGCATTAATTGTAGGGTATGAGCTCAGAGAGAAGAATTATGTAGCCCCTGATGCTGCACATTATTCCACATGGACCAACCTGCACAAAGCCCGAAAGGAGCACCTACCTGGAACCACTTTATGGGGAAGATTTTTTACATGGATATATGAGATTAGGTTCCTAAGCCCACATATAGGTACTATGTAACTGGGCTGACTTTCAACACTGCTTAATATCAACATTTAATTGAAGTTCCCTTAGAAGTGCAGATTTACCAGTATTGAAAAGTGTGTGTAGGTGTTTCAGTGCCACATTATGCCATTGACCCACTCCTACATTTTGACTATTTTCAGTCTTGCTGTTAAGTAGCCATTGTTGAAAATCATATGTGACATCCATGGCGTTTAGAGCTGCATAAAATACTTTCATGCTGTTTTGAGACATCTAAGGAAAGGTACATTTCTATAGAAATCTGACCCTAGAGATATGGCCACTTACACTAGATGAATGGGCCAGATCTAGTGTATTTTCTGGGCCTTCAAAACAAGTTGAACTTAATTTTTTTTTAAGTGCACACACATTTTTAGACCACATATATCCTTGGTTTTAACTGGCAGAGGAAATTACTTCAGTGGGGTTTGTGCTCATTTATGGAAAACTGAATTGGTCCGGTCCTATACGTCACTGTTTCTCTTTAGCTGATATTGCATTCTTTGATGGTGTAGAAACACGGCTGAGGGCCAGTTCCTTCCCTCAGGCAGACCATTAAGCTTGAGTATGGCTACAACAAATAATATGATTAATATAATCATAATAGCAATTGTCAGGCCCAGATCTCAGCAGGTATAAATTGGCATCGATCCACTGAATTCAATGGGACTATGTTGATTTATACCAGCTAAGGATCTGGCCTTCAGAGTCTTACAAAGATCGATAATTGTCCAAATTACAGGAAAATTAGTCACTATTGTAGACATGTGGTTTTGACAAAGAAACTTTCCCATGAACACTTGAAGTGAGAAGCCCTGATGACAAGGTTGCTGTTTGTGGAATACCTAATTACTAAGAAATATTTTGTATAAATTCTTTGTATGACTATTCTGACTGTAGAGTGCCCAGACCTGGAAGAAGAGCTCTGTGTAGCTCAAAAGCTTCTCTCTCTCACCAACAGAAGTTGGCCCAATAAAAATATTACTTCACTCACCTTGTCTCTCTCATAAGAAGTACGGCAGCAAGGACGGACAATCTCATCCCAGGGTCTAGGACTCCAGTCAAAGATAAAAAAGAAAATATAAGATAGCAACCTTTTCTCCTTTTTCAGAAGCAGCATTAAAAAGTCTTTTTTTGTTTCCAAAATACTGTGTCCTAAAGCAACAATATATTTTTTTCTAAGAAGTCAGCACATTTGAAATCCTATTTCTTGTTTCCCCCACATAGATTTCATAAAGTCATGAATAAACTGAGAAAATAAAGAAGTCTTTCCATCTTAAACTTAAGCCCGAATTATTTATATATATATATATGAATAAGTTTTTATATATATATTAAAAAAGGTGAAAGTGCATCCACAGAATGGAAGAAAACATGGATTCCAGTTCTTCAAAAGCAATGTCCTCTGTAAAGTACACTGAAATCCTCATGGAGGTAACTGATTCTACAGACTGACAGTGACTACACACACAAATTGTGGCACTTATACAAGATGGGGATTGCTCAATTTGTTATACTAAAAGAATTTGACAGGAGAAAAAGGCTGTACTATATATGCATTTCGTTTCTCTTTATACTGACCTTAAAGAGCTAACCTCACAACTAAATTTTGTAACAAGCCTGCCCTGCCTTTTAACAAATTACACGTGGAATGAAAAAGTGAAAAGATGGAAATGTCTGGCAGAATAAACCCCGATAAGCCAGTATCCATTACATATTTTAATTTAGAAGATATATAATGAAAGAATAGTTACCAGTTTTCTAACATGACAATTGTCCCATTCGAGACAGAGTTCAGATATTGTGGTGGGTAGCTTCACACCAGCTCTGAATGAGGATGAAGAAGAGATTTCCTCCTCCATGCCTCTTCTTGGGAATTGGTCCTGCAGGTTCCTACTCCTGCTGATCTGTTCTGGCCTTTGTCTCCTTGGGCTCCTGCACACTCTACAAGAGAACTTGGGTGGTTCCTAGGGTCCTGATCTGGTATCCTTTAAGCCCCTGGTTATCTTCACACAGCAAAGACACCAGCTCTGACTTCTTAATAAAGGGTTTTACTGCTGTACAGCCAGAACTTTTTTGGGATTAATAAGGGATTCTGTCACTGCCTGCTATGTAAATTGAGTGTCTTAGTGCTATGCTATTGTTCTTCATGGCTCTGCCCCCAGTAGCCAGCCTGCCAGTGTAAGGTCTCATCCTGGTTTCCACCAGCCTAGTTACTTCTTACAAGGTTACCACAACAATACCTTCTGGTCCCGAGTTCCCCCAAATCTTTCTCCCTAAGGACTTAATTACCAGCCACTTGGACTTTTCCCCTCCAGTTCATCACCCGCAAGGATGTAAAACCTGCCCCCAGTCATCCGTTCACTTTGGTGCTCACGCTCCCCACCGTCTGCACAACAGAGGCCTGCTTGAGGCAGAAACAAATAAAAACTTGTATAGAAAAAAAAAATCAGATTCAAAGCTGCAGTAGTAAGGAAAAGCAAAACATATATAAGTCACACAGACCCAAAAGACACAATCTGAGGCTTTACATTTCTATATGAGCTAAATTCCTTTGGTTAATACAAGTTACCTATTGCCTCTGAACAGTTTCCCAGCAGGCCCTCTGTCCTAGAGGGGATCCAGTGCTTCATGGAAAACACCTCACTTAGATGCTAGCCCTTCATTTGTAAATAGCCTTCACTTCAAAACCCTTCCTCTTTAACAGAGTTTGCAGGGTTTTCTTCCTTTTCCCCGGGACTACGATAATTCATGGTCACACAGAACAGGGGTGGGGTTTCCCAGAATGGGGTTTTCTTTTCAGTTTCAAGTTGTTTTAGTTCATCGTCTCTTCCTCGCTGGACAAGCTAGGTGCTCAGAATGGGAACACCTGCCTGGGAGGTGCCCTCCCACCTGATTGTCTCACTACACTGCTGCGAGGTGATGCTGAAATTGCACTGTGGGTACAATTACAATTTTCTACATATAAATACATGCCTCAGTTCATAACCATAACCTGTATACATATCTCCTAATGGCCATGAAGTTCAGGACATTACAGGTTTTCACAAAAGACCTTAGTTGGCATATTTTATATACATAATAACACTGTCTATAATCAGTTGATTCCATTGCTTATTTTGAGGGGTTCAGACCCCTGTTCTCCTTTTGGGGTGTCTGGACCTTGATTGTCACAACAGCCTTTTTTGCAACTGCATCACATTGCTGACTCATCAACTTGTGATCTACTAAAACCTTCAGCTGCTTTTCAGCAGTACTACTGCCTAGCCAGTTATTCCCTGTGGTGTATTTGTGTTTTTGATTTTTTTCCCTCCCATAAGTATACTACTTTGCACTTGTCTTTAATGAATTTCATCTTGAGGATGTCAAACAAATTCATCAATTTGTCAAGATCATTTTGAATTCATTCCTTTCTTCCTAGTTTGCTTAAAGCCTGCTATTAAACTAAATCAATGTATTAATATAGTAAACATCCCAACAACAAACAGGTGCAACGATGGGCACTCACAGCTGGAGCAATCTCTGGCAACCTGTGGAGGAACCAGGGTTGTGTCTCTGCTTTGGTTTCCCTTAGTGTGCTTTCAGTAAGTTCAGTGAGGCTAGTACATATTAAACGGTGCCCCTTCAGGAGTTTAATTTGTTCCTTCCAAAGGGGAACATGTTGCACAAATAAGCCTCCACACCAGCATCCTCGCTGGCAGGGGAAGGGAGCAGAGTTAACCTCAGTCCATTATTCCCCTTCCATCCAGGCTCCTTACAAGCAAGAGCCTCTTGACTCAGAACACTCTTCTGGAGTCAGGGCTGTGACAGATATTGCAAATATCTGTTTCTCCTCCTACCCTTTGTCCATCTGGTCTGTTTAGGCTATAAACCCTCTGGGGAAGGGATCATTTCTTACCATGTGTTTTTACAGCATCGAACACAACTGTAAGGGGACCTGATCTTGGTTGAATGCCTCTGGACAGTGCCATAATACAAATTATTTCAAGCGCAATACTGCATTTGTGCAGGAGCGGCACCAGCTTTTTTGCCACCGTAGACAGCGAAGAAGAAAAGAAAAAGGGCGGAGAAGCTGCTGCTGCCGAATTTCCACCAACTGTGGCAGTGTTTAGCTGCTGCTGAGGCTGGCAATTTGCTGCCCCTCAAAGGCTGCCGTCCTAGGTGGCCGCCTAGGTCGCCTATTGACTAGTGCCAGCCCTGCATTTGTGTCTTTATATGGTAAAGTGTGTGATAATTACAACAGGGTTACACATACTTTTGAGGATTTTATCATCACACTTTCTTCACACAGCAATATGTCATACCATATAGTCAACTAAAAACACTTCTATAACAATAACAATCTAAATTCATTATACAAATGCCAAGGAAAACAGAGAGAGAAAGTGCTCAAACTATGCCACATTACCAAAACTAAAGGGTATGTAGAAATCCACATTCTTCTGTTAAAATGTCAGAAGTTCACTCTCAGAGGAAATAATTAGTCTTTTTTTAAAAAGTGTGAAAACAGAGATGAAAAGATCAGATTTTTGTGGGGGAGAGAGACCAAGCAATCTGAAAAGCAACACTTTTCAGGGAAGCCTCTACACCTTTCTTGGGAGTCCCAACAAATGAACCTATGCACCTGTGGCTTGCAGAAGTTGTTGTATTTTAAATAGTCTATAGTAGAATTAAGATTATAGAGAATTTTAAGGCAGCTGATGGTGAAGAAATTGTTTTAAAAGGCTTTAATAATTCAGAAGACAGAATTCATTTCCAAGAGACTCCTATTAAGGAATGTACATCATAATGACCCAGCTTTATTGCTTGTAAATAAATTAAGAATATTTTAAAATGTGGATGTGAGAACAGTTTGAATTCTACCTGAAATAGGCTTACCTGGAACAGAACTATGTATATGTATTAGTCAAGATACCCAACAAATGGAAGTCCAATTCCCTCCCACACTTTACATAAACATTAAGTCATAAATTTGATTGCTAACAATAAGGTGTACTGACACATTTTTACTCATCTGAAAATAAATGGACCAGCCAATGTTAGCCTACATAATTGTTAAAACAAAATAGCAACAGATGTTAAGAAAAAAACTGAACAATTATTTATTGGTTAAATCTAACCTGCATTTTTAGCTTAACTATTTTTTTAAAAAATACAATATGGATTTAATGCCATTGAGAGAAGAACTAGAACATGAACATACCAGTACCAGTTGTCCCGTTCAACAACTTACACAGGTTTTCAGTTTGATTTCTATGACATTGACATTTGAGACTTATAGGCAGTATTGTCCTGTCAAAACATGTTATACAGCATAATCAGCATTCTCATAGATGCCTTAAATTTTTGAATGCATTCAAAAAACTACAGTATCAAATTAATTCTGGTAAGTAAAGTATACTAGCTGAGGGTCTGATATAGCAAGATCTGTCTAGCTTTCATGCCAGTGAGCCTGCAGAAGCCAAAAACTTTGGATTCTTCTCTTAAATATACCATAGAAGCATTTTTGGCTGAAATGGCCTACAGTCACATTATACCCTTGATCCACGCACATGATTCTCCTGAATATTGATGGAATTATGGGCATAGATTCATAGTACAATATGGCCAGATGCCTGCACTTTTGTGGTATGTTTAAAAACTCAAGCATATCACACACAGTACGCATGACTCTCCTCTTATCTTGTTGTAAACCCAAGACACACATCCATGCAAGGCCATAGAATCGCACCACTGTAAAACAGGGTTAGGTGAGATTAGACTCACCCCAATAAAAGGGCCCGAATGTGAGACCTTTGTGTTAAATAGCACCATATCAAATGTCATCCTATTGAATTTAATAGGAGTAATTGTGGAGTGAGGCACTACTCATCAAGAGAAAGGGTGTCAGAATATGCCCAAGCAGCAAAGTATTTCATTTTGGAACTTCATGATAACAATAAAAGGGTGTTACTAGAAGCCAGATGACACACCTGCATAGATGGGCAAATGAGAACCAAATGTAGTGGAAATGGGTCATTTCTGCTGTTCATGTGGCCAACAGCACAAAGAACCCACATCCAGGGATGCTGCAACCCTTTGAATGTCACAGAGCGTTGTTCTGTAGCAGCTGGTCTCTATTCTGAACCTTGGCGTAAGTAGGTGCGGAGGGGCATGCCTACCAGGACACATGCACAATCTCTCCTCTTCTCCTTCAGCAAACCCTGTTGCATGAAAGCTACCACAGGCTGGGAATGAAGACTCTATTCTTCAGCCTTGCCATTATTGGACTGGGTTTCTGCACAGGGTAAAGCCCTTCTACTCTGCTTTTCTTCTGTGGCAAAGGGTTTGACCATAATTAACTTACATGTGGACAGAGGGGAATTTTGTATGTAAATCAGATTTTTGCTGGTATTGCTGCTTGAAATAAGATTAAAAAGTTTGAATTTTCCTTAATTTTAGTCACTGCCTTCACTGGGAAAATATCTATCATACAACAACTATATTCTATAAGATTTTAAAAATCACAACTTTCTTTTCAATTTTTCTTCAGAGCTCGTCAGTCTCTGCTCTTTATTGCTGGGAAAACACCCTTTAAAATGTAACATGAATAACCTTAGAATGCACTGAACCTCAAATTGTAAATATCTTTATAAAAAACAAAGAACTGGATGCAGCAAAGCACTTGCTTAATTTTTTAAGCATGTGAATAGTGCTACGTGCTTAAGTTCTTTACTGGATCAGGACCTAACTTATGAACACAGAATACAGACCTCTTTCCTTAAATTCTTCTCAAGATCAATAGGGGCATACAAAATTACAAGTGATACTTTTCTATCCATGAGAGCTGAAATGACAAATTCACAAAGCTTCAATTAAACAGAATTCCTGATGCAAAATTTTTAAACGCATTCATTTAAAACAGTAAAATAAAAAAGTATATTTAATGAATTTGCTGTGTACCCTGCAGGTGGAGATTTGGCTTGAATTGTATTAAGGCACAATAAATGCAAATAATGTATGCATTTTCACAATGTGTTTTGCAGAAGATAACTTTCCACTACATACTGTTTGCTGATGACAAGTCTTTCAATAAGTATTTCCTCTTGTTTTAATATTTTTTATCCAGGTAATCAAAGAAAAAAGAGGAATGTATATTAAAATATTTAAATATTGGTGCAGTACAAAATATAAGCAAAATGCAACCATTTTCTTATGAAATACAGTAAATTGATATTGATATTTTGGATCTCAGCAAAGAAACTTAAATGTTTACATTGATTTCTACACACAATACTTGTATTATATTTTAGTTTAAAAATTAATATTTATATTATGTTAACTTATCTCAATAAAATTTTTTGGTTGGTTCAGTTCTTGTTTCTGTCAGTTTATAAAACTGCTTTTAAAAAGATGGCTTACATAAAAAGTACTGCATTAGAAAATGGTGTATTATATTATCAAAACTGCTGTAAGATAACCTCATCATTTTAAAGTGACAATAAACAAATTGATTTTACATGCTTTCCAAATGGGAAAGTAGAGAAACTCCAGGTTTTCTAATAACCTCTAGAAACTGCACCCCAGAATTGTTAGATTCCTTGTACCTGTGACTTAAATATGAAAATCTCCACAATGTAACTTTAAAAAAAAGAAACACTAGGTCTGCCTAATTCCTTTAGCAATGGAAATGTATTTAGATGGAAATTATAAATGCATTGCACTGAAATTAAAGAAAGAGATGAATGAAACATTTTTCTTAACATTAAATATGATTGTTGTATAGTGCAAAAAGCTCCCCTCTAAATGCTGTCAGTCATCCAGTTTAGATGGTTTCAGGTTTGTATTTTATAGAAAGCAATCATGTTTACGCTGGATCACAGTGCAGTTTCATAAATGATTGATCCTGAGACAGCATCTATTGAAGAATCTGTGACAACTTGACCATTCTGAATAACTTCTGGGTAATTTTTACTGAAGTAGACCTAGAAAAAGAAAACATCCATATGCTAATTACTTTTACCCATCACTGTTAAACAGCTTTTAGTTTCAAAAGACATAGTTCTCCAGATTAGTGCAATGTAAGCATATAAATTAATTTCCTTAAGGAAACTGAACAGGAATATTAGTTTAACAAAAGTCAAGACATAGTTCCTTATTCACTGAGGAATTAGTAAAATTACTCTCCGATCTTTCTCTCTCATCAAAGTGTAACTGAATCCTCACATGACCTGTAGATCCACTCAAGTTCTTCTAATTCAGATCAATAGATATATTTTACCACTTTGCATTAAACAGATAAGTAAAATTATTTTACTGGCTCAAAACATGGAGATAAATTAAAAACATGGTGACAAAGAGTCTGGGAAATCTATGGTCTGCACAAGGGTTTCTCATTTTCACACATAAAATGAACACAATGGATTTGGATGTTAATATCAGGTTGTAATCCCTATATTTTACAAACTATGATTGACAACCATTGAAACTTCACAGTATATGTATGAAATATCCCAGTGTTTAATTTGTGCTGCAGAGCAGTTATAGGGCCTACAGAAATGTGATCTCTGGATAGTGTACCACAATAATGAAAGGAGAAGCAAAAGCCTTAACAATGACTCAACCAAGCAACTTCTCTAAAATGTAAGATGATACCAAATAATAGGACAGTTCTTTGCCAAGCCTTTGAGTTCTTGAATTCTACCAATTTCTAGCTGAACTAGAAGAGATACAGGTTTCCTGATAAATGTATAATCAGAACATAAAGGAAATGAAATGCTGTCAAGTTTCACTGTTCCACAATCATCAGTTTTTAGTAGCTGTATCATATCTCTGTTCCTTGACAGATGTGCATAACAAAATGAAATAATGTCAAGACTTGTGTGCTCTTATCTGAAAATGTGTTTGGGTGAAAAAGGACTTCAAATGTAATTTTTTCAAAGAAGAATGTGAAAAGTTTTGCTTGAGTCTTTAAAAAACAGAAAATACGCTATCTTTCTGAGGCTGATGTGTGTCACAAGTTAGGTCTCATATTCAAACTGTCCTGAATATGGCTTGTGAAACATTTCTCCTATTTATATTTTGGAGGCACTGTCAACAAAGTTAGCTTTGCCTGATAATTATGTTCTTTTCATATATGAATAAATGTATAGGACATACGATATAAAAAAAGATAGCTATATTATATAAAAGCTTATATAAAAATTATATGAATGTCTTCCTTTGTGTACACACACCCTAATGCAACGTATTTGTACAATCTTCAAAGAATATTAAGGTTATATTTGAATCAACAAAAGGACTGGAAGTCAAGCATTCTCCAGTAACCAGCCATAATGGGGTGCATTAGAAGAAAATTAATCTAGTGCTTGGCTACATCTACATATTAGAGGTTGAAGCCTTGGTAGTACATTTCCATCTTTTTATTGATTTAAGACATAATTTTAACATAACATATTTACTGTAGCTTTTGACAGTGAATTTTCTTAAGGAAAGTTAATAGAAAACCTCAGCACATTACTCAGGGGGACGGACAGCTCAGTGGTTTGCGCATTGTCCCGCTAAACCCAGGGTTGTGAGCTCAGCCCTTGAGGGGGCCATTTAAGGATATGGGGCAAAACTCTGCTGGATGATTTAATGGGGATTGGTCCTCCTTTGAGCAGGGGGTTGGACTAGATGACCTCCTGAGGTCCCTTCCAACCTGGATATTCTATGAAATGGCTGCAGCTTTTCAACCATCTCACTGTACGTGTATGGGAATCCTTCCTCTGGGCCTGATATTGCAAGATGCAGAATGCCTGCAGTTCAAGTATGGAAGGTGCATAGGGCCTCACATAAGTCAGGTCTTCCATTAACAGGACCATAATGGCATGAAAACATCTAAAATGTAATGACTGTGCATGCACAATAGCTGATATTTAAATATATCTTTGTAAGCAAAAAATCTTATTTTTATCAATATCTCCAAAGGCTGCTAATACAGTAATTGCCCACTACTGGTGCCATTGAAGTCAGCAGCAAAGTTTCCCTTGACATCAGGATTGGAGTCCAAATGGTAAATTTTGTTTATCTGAATAAATCATTGTTGAGTGTGCAGCAGTGGGGTAAAATAAGCTAAACTCAATTAACACATTATTCCATCTGACAATTATTCCTCTTTTTCTTATGATGATCTCCTAACAGCTCCTTTGAAATTGAACATAGATCACAACAACGTTCACTTAGGGCTCAGTCTTGCAGAGAGGCTTGGAGGCGGCTGAGCAGTGTCACATAGCATTCAGACTCATAAGCAATTCTGAGCATGCTCACCAGGGTAGACTTGAGCTGCATCATACTAAGCCAGGGTTGCTGCCTTTTACATTTGCAGAAAAATAATAAGGAATGCTAAGTGGCTGAAATTGACAGAATTGGGGGAGGGAGGTGTTAGAAGCTGACCCAAGAATTTAAAAGCAGCTACTAAATTTGAGTGCTTTCATCCTTGGACATCTAACCTGAAACACCTAGGAGGGGCACTTTCGGAAAATTAGGCCCCTTTAAGTTGTCTTAAGATGGACAGACAAAATTAAAGACTCTCCATCACTGGTGACTTATGAAAATCTTGGACCTAATGCTAAAGTGTGCATTCCATGTATTTAAATTAGATACACAGCTGCCCTACTGCTCCATAAAACTTACTGTAACCTCCAGCAACTTGTTGCCAATGTATGCTCTGTGGCAGGATTCAAGCAAAGTCAGTGCAAAACTCAGAAATGCCTATAGCCAACAAAGCCACATGCTGAACCATTTTGGTAAGGTAAACCATTGTCAAATAAGTATATGGTTTGAAAGACAGAATCCAATTCTTATCATTATTTAAGGTGCAGCTGATTTTGGGTATAAGAATAGGAACCACAGTAGGAACGTATGAGAATAGAACAGCAAACATATCACAACAGAAAGAGGAGCCACTAGGATCAGCACTTCTAATACATCCTGTGTTAGTGTGCAAGAAACACAGGGGATACTTAAAAAGGAATCCACAAGTTAAGCTTCCTGCTACTTTCACAGCTGTGCCATAACCTGTAGTTTTGAGCAATTGCAGAGGCCTTGGCTACACTTGTGAATTATAGAGCAATAAAACTGCCAAGTGCTCTCTACCTCACTACCCGTCCACATGGGGAAGGCATGTAGAGCGCTCTGACTCCATAGGTGGAACTCTCCTGGTACTCCACCTCCGCGAGAGGATTAATGTTTCTTGGACTCTCACTGGAGCGCCACGGCGCCAGTGTGGACGTCTAATGCGCTCAGACTGGCCTCCAGAAGTGCCCCACAATGCCTGTTTTAGCCACTCTGGTCATCACTTTGAACTCTACTGCCCTACCCTCAGGTGACCAATCATCAGACCCGCCCCTTCCTGTTTGCTCAGCCCAGCATGGAGTGCTCTCAGCGCATCTTTCCAGGTGACCATGCCTCCATGTGCCAGGTGATCCCCAGTATGGGGCAAGGTGCTGGACCTCATCAGTGTTTGGAGAGAGGAAGCTGTGCGGTACCTATGGGCCAGTATCAAGGGCCATGACAGACAGAGGCCATGACTGGGACGCGATGCAGTGTTGGGTTAAAGTAAAGGAGCTGTGGAATGCCTACTGCACGAGACAAACGGTGGCTTCAGTGCTGCCCCAGTGACCTACAAATTCTACAAAGGGCTGGACGTGATACAGTGGAACCCTGCAATACCACGCCCTGTGATAGCGTGAATCCGCTTATAACGCGGGGTGTGCGTGGTTCCCGACGGTGGCAGTGGGTGGTGCTTTGATGTAGCGCAACCCCGTAATACCATGACCCTGCATTTACCGCGGTCGATATTTCTGGACCCCAATCGTCGTGGTATTGCAGGGTTCCACTGTACTTGGGGGCGACCCCCACCATCACTCCAATGACCACCATGGACACTTCTGAGCCCACCACAGTGTGTGTGTGTGGGTGGGGGAGGAACGGGAGCAGGAGGAAAGTGGGAGCAAGGGTGCCAAGGCAGGGGGAGACACTCCGGAATCCCTCAAGGCATGCAACCAGGAGCTCTTCTTGAGCCAGGAGGAAGGCAGCCAGTTGTGGCGGTCAGTGTTGGGGAAGGACAAACACCAGAGGAGGTTCCCGGTAAGCAACTTTTTTATCTGGTAGTAAGTTTTTCGGTGCAGGCTCTTGGGGGAAGGAGGGTTTGGACTGCATGCATGCCTAGATGTGGGATAGGGCACTGATGTGCTCTATCACATCGTGGTAATCAGCCTCAGTGATCTCTTCAAAAGTCTCATCCAGAATGTGGGCAATGCGCCTGCGCAGGTTTATTGGGAGAGATGCTGTGGTCTTTGTCCCAGTCAGGCTAACGTGTCTGCAGCACTCTGCCGCAAATGGTAGGGGGACCATTGCTGCACACAGGCAAGCTGCGTATGGGCCAGGATGGAAGCTGCATTGTAGTAGAAGACCCTCCCTTGCTTCCCCGGTCACCCTCAGCAATGAGATATCTTCCAGGATGAACTGCTGTGGAAAATGTTGGGACAATGTTCAGTGTAGTTGCCCCCTGCAGCTGTTGGCTTTCCCTAAGGCACAGAAACCCAGAGGACAGTACAGCCATGAAACAATCAGTTCCCCTTGACCCTATGCTTATTCACCATTATGGAGGCTCTGTAGCAGGGTGGTTACCCACTCCAACCCTGAGAGCATGAAAAGGAAGCCTTGTAGAATGCTGTGGCTAGGGAAATCAGCAAAAAGGCTGATTGGAATAGCAGCCACAGGCCAATCAGCTGGCCCTTATAAAAGGTCTGTGAGCCACATACTCAAACAATCTCTCTCCAGGCTGGGAGGGAGCAGGGCCTGGCTGCCTGTGGGACAGGGTACCTGAGGTGGAACAATGCTGAGGGAATAGGAAAGGGAGCTGGGGAGCTCCAGCCCAGCAACTCCCCACGCTGCAGGCCTGAAGTGAGGACTAAGGAGGGTACTGGGGGTTAGGCAACGTCAGCTGGTCCAACCCCCTGTAGTGGGATGGCTGCCCCACTCCAGGAGAAGGGCTTAAAAAAGCCCTGCAAAGGGCTGTGGCTGGGAGCAAACAAGCTCCCAGGCTGATTGGTCATAACAGCTACAGCTGTGGCTGGGTCAATCAAGGCCCAGCTGGCCCTGATAAAAGGGCCTAGAGTTTGGTGGAGAGAGACAGTCTCCTCTGGGCACAGAGGCAGACAGGCCTGGCTGCAGGGGAAGCTTAAGATATGCAGAGTAGAGCAGGGCTGGTGGGGAGGCAAGAGGAGCTGGGGGAGCTCTGGCCTGGAGACCTCCAAGCTGCGGGGCCTAGGGGACTGGTCCCACAATGGGTTCTGAGGTTGCAGGGGGCAGACCATGAGTAGCTGTAGAGGCAGCAGGCCAACCCCCCCCTTGCCAGTGATGAATGGCAATGATACTGCAGTCTGCCCCAGAGAATGGGGGCAAGTGGTGACTGGCAGTTGCCTAGACTAAGGCAAGGTGGGCATAGGAGGTGTGAGGTTCCCCAGGGAGGGGAGACCCAGAGTGAGACTGGGGGGGTACTGCAGTGGTGCAGCACCCCAGGGAAGAGGGCACCGGGGGCCAGGGAGGGGACACAGGGCCAGTGCAAGCGGGACTACGGACTGCAGAGGGCGCTCTGGACGCTGGTGAGAGCTAATTCTCAGACAGACCAGCAGGAGGCTCCGCAGGGTGAGTTGCCGCACTGCTACACCCCCCCTTGCCTATAATGACTGGCTCTTACACTGCAGTCCGCCCCAGGGAGCGGCGGCTTGATGATGACTGGCAGTAGCCCTAGACTGAGGCAAGGTGGGTATTAGAGGATTGGGGGTTCCCCAGGGAGGGGAGACCCAGAGACAGAGTGTGGGGGAATTGCCAGGGGGCAGCACCCCAGGAAAAAGGGCACCAAGGTCTGGGAGGGACATGGGGGCCAGCGACAGTGAGACAGTGGCCTGCAGAGGGTGCTCCGAGAGCTAATTCCCTGGATGACCAACAGGAGGTGCCAAAGGGGTGAGTCATTGCATCACTACAGGCTCCCATGGGTTATGTGCGCTTGCTCTGGGACAGGCAAATTATGGTATTGTGTGGACTGTGCTTGCCCTCCTCAAGTGCGGGGGAATCATTGCTCTGTCTGGTGTGTACAATGCTGCCTCTGTTAAGTGTTGCATTTTGCCTTTACAGGTGCAACCTTGAGATCTCAGCCATCCACCTTATCACCGGCCAAGAGACTGCAAAGACCCAGGAAGAGCCCCTGTTAAAGCAAAGAAGACATGCTGCACGAAGTGATCCAGCAGTCTGTAAGCAAGAATCAAAAGGCACAGAAGTGGAGGGAGAGTGAAAGGAGGATCTGCCAGGAAAACGCGATCACCAGCAGCAAAGCATGGATCAACTGATTAACATAATGGAGTGCCAAGAGGACTCTATCCAGGCGCTCGTCACCATGCAAGTGGAGCACGACTGCGCTCGCCCCCCCTGCAGCCCTTGTCCCAAAACTGTCTCCTTTGTGCCCTCATATCTCCTCCAACCGACTTTCCCCAGCATCCGGATTCTTACCACCCCCAGCTGCCTCCAACACCTGGAGCTTCACCAGCCACCCATGAAAACTACGATCCTTATCCACTGCACTTAACCCCCATCGCCAGGCCTTATAGCCATCCCGAAGTGCAGCACTCAGTGCACAGCACTCCAGACAGGATTCCAGAATATGATAGCAGGACATACTCAAGTCTGTGAGTGAACCATTCCCCACTCTTTCTTTCTTTCTCTTTCTTTTCAATAAATTAATTTTATTTTCAATAAATGGATTTTTTGACTTTGAAAACATACTTTATTAGTACATAAAGCAAAAGACACCTTAGCTCAGGAAAGCAACATGCACTGCAAACCAGTGTAGCAAACACAACCACTGCACTTCACTACTGTGCAGGGCACCAGACATTACTGGTGGCTTTCAGCCTCAAATTGCTCCCTCAAGGCATTCCTAATCCTTGCAGCCCATGCTGGGCTCCTCTAATAGCCCTGCTTCATGGCTGTGCAAACTCAGCCTCCAGGTGTTGAACCTCCGAGGTCCATGCCTGAGTGAAGCTTTCACTCTTCCCTTCACAAATATTATGGAGGGTACAGCAGGCAGGGATGCTGTCTTCGGCCGAGTCCAGCTTGCCATACAGAACACCAGCGGTCCTTCAAATGGCCAAAAGCATACTCCACAATCATTTGGGACCGGCTCAGTCTGTAGTTGAACTGTCCCTTGCTGCTGTCCAGGCTCCCTGTGTAGAGTTTCATGAGCCATGGCATTAAAGGGCACGCGGGGTCTCCAAGGATCACAGTGAGAATTTCGATCTCCCCTACAGTGATCCTCTGGTCTGGGAAAAGAGTCCCAGCTTGCAGCTTCTTGAACAGGCCTGTGCTCCTAAAGTTATGTGCATCATGCACCTTTTTCGGGCCAGACTGCGTTAATGTCAATGAAATGCCCATGGTGATCCACAAGCTCCTGGAAAACCATAGAGAAATACCCTTTTCGGTTAATGTACTCGGAGGTTAGGTGGTCTCGTGCCAGAATAGGAATATGCGTCCCATATATTGCACCTCTGCAGGCAGGGAAACCCATTTGTGAAAAGCCAGCCACAATGTCATGCACTTTACCCAGATTCATGGTTCTTCTGAGAAGGATGCGATTAATAGCCCTGCAAACTTGCATCAATACGATTCCAAAGGTCGACTTTCCCCCTCCAAACTGGTTAGCGACCAATCGTTAGGTGTCTGGATTGCCAGCTTCCAGACTGCAATAGCCACCCACTTCTCCACCAGCAAGGCGGCTCTCAATCTCGTGTCCTTGCACTGCAGGACGGGGGCAAGCTCACCACACAGTCCCATGAAAGTTGCTTTTCTCATCCGAAAGTTCTGCAGTCACTGCTCATCATTCCAGATTCGCACGACGATGTGATCCCACCACTCAGGGCTTGTTTCCCAAGCTCAAAAGCAGCATTCCGTGGTGGAAAGCATGTCCATGAATGACACACACAATCTTGCGTCATATGTGCTACGCGACTCGATATCATCGTCGATCTCCTCACTGTCACTTTGGATCTTAAGGAGTAGCTCGAATGCCAAGCATGACATGCTGGTGAGACTCGTCAGCATGTTCCTCAGCAGTTTGGGCTCCATTCCTGCAGATCGAAGGGGAAGACAGAGTGCGCCGCACAGAAACCATTGAAAGATGGCACCAAATGTGGATGGAAACACAGGGATAGCTGGGATGCGAAGTGATGCATCACGGGGCGTTGGAACAGGATCCAGAATGCCCTGCACCTCACGCCTCCTTCCCACAAGCCACAGCACCAGAATGGGAAGAGGCGCTCTGTGGGATAGCCGCCCATAATTCACCGCTCCCAATGCCGCTTCAAGTGCCGCGAATGTGGCCATGCCAGTGCACTTGCAGCTGTTAGGGTGGACAGACTGTAGTGCTTTCTCTAGTGCGCTCTCCAAAGGCTAGTTAAACCCAAAGTGCTCTACATTTGCAAGTGTAGCCACACCCTGAGATTCTCTTCACTCCCATATTTTGGATGAGGAGCTGACAAGTACCTTCTCTGCTCCCTGAGCAGATATTTAAGCATGTATCTACTCTCTAGCCCAGTAGTTATCAAACTGTTTCACACCATGAACCACATTCTAAGAGACTGGTTCATAGAACTCTTCTCCTCCTGTATATAATCACACATCACTCCTGCATCAACAGCAGATGATTTCATAGACAAGTACTATTAGGCAATTCTATTACATATTTTGAGCTCTCTTTGAATGCAGTTTCGCAACTGGAAACAAAAGGAGACATCACCATGTGGTCAAACTCTCTGCAGATGACAGTTGCAGAGCCTTGTCTCTAGCCTGTCCATTGCCTGCAGGATTGAGCCCTAATTTTCCATGAAACTGGTTTTAGCATTGTAGACAAATATTGATTTGGAACTTTTAATTCTGTTTATATACATTTAATTTGTTCCTTTAAGTATAATTTCTATAAATTCCAGAGATACCAAATTTAATTGTCTTTGTTTTCTATATAATTACCATATAGAATACGATGAACCCTTTTCTCTAATAATATATCAAAATATGAGTCACCATGCAACATCCTGGGAAAGCTGGCACGCTCAGGAATACATTCTGGCCGGGATCATGAACAAACAATTGTTTTCAGAGTTCTGAAACTGGTGCTTTACAGGAGAGTTATAATGCAAGATCTGCTTTGCTTTTGCCATTCAATAAGCCTGTTCATTAGTACGCATAATTATAAATAAGGTCTCGTGTACGCTGCAGCTGTAGAATTTGCTGCAGAATACACCCTCGGCTGCTAAATTGTATTCCAATCGAATCTCCCCTTTCTTTTTGTAAAAATTAAAAAAAATACTCTAGACATCACTGCTGTGAAGAAAACCCTGAAAGTGTGAATTTATACAGTGGTCTGTTCTTGCATCTACAGAAAGCCGGAAACGATAACCTTGAGGGGCATGATGTGTCCTGTTCATTGAAATCTCTGGACTCTTTAATGCCATCGCTCCATTTTTCCAAGATGTCAAAGAATTGCCCATTTTTACTATTTAATTTTCTACTTTGCTGTAACCAAGCACCGGTTATTTTGTTTCCTGAATCTCAGCCATGCCGCCTGCCCAGTGTTCTCCAGACTTCCCCACAAACTGGATTCTAATACATGCTCCTCATGCATGTTCTATGAAGCCAGGCAGCAAGATCCAAGGGAGTCGGAGCTGGATTTCAGTTTGCAGAACCAGGGAACGGGGAAAGCCAGCAGCATAGTTTGACAAGCCGGGTTGCCTTGATAAGAATGCAGCAGGTACTGCGTTGAGCCACTGAAGCAAACTGCAAACTCCTTTCTTCACCTACACACATTTGTGAGGGAAAGAGGGGCAGGAGAGGAGAGGAGGAAGGAGGTTCAGCTCTACTCAAGTCACTTAGCACAGGTCAGAAGCCAGTGCAGATGGGCTGCCTGGAGATCATAGCAAAGAGACTGTGATAAAGGTCAAGAGAGAATACTGAGATGTGGAGCTGAAGGGACAAGGACAGGCTGGAGGGGTCAAGGACAGACATGTCTGTAGCTGCTAAAGTTCCCTCAGAATCTGGAAGAGAAACCAGGATTCCAGAGTCAATATTCCTTTCTACTCAGCAAATAGCTGTATAACCAACTGGCAAAATCAGTGCCACATTTACCTCTAGTGGCTAGATCACACAGAAGATGACAACCTACTACTGAGATTGGCTACGCCTTTAGCTCAAGTAGAAGAGGTCTGAGTCGTGGATCTAAAGATTCATATTGAGCAGGGGGCTGGACTAGATGACCTCCTGAGGTTTCTTCCAACCCTAATCTTCTATGATTCTGGAACAGTCAAACCGCTAGTAGGAGACCATACAATTCCATGTGATGGAAGTTGGTTTTTCAGGTTGCTTTTTTAAAAATCCAGGAAGTTACATACAAAAAGCTACCTTAATGTTAAGACTGAAAAGTCAAGCAGTAAGAAATTAGGAAATATCACAGCAAAGTTGCCTGTGGAATCTTAATTCTCCCTTCGGTCATGTGCATCATAGAATGCTCTTTAATTACATGATCACATACTGTTTGTTCACAGGACCCCTGCATCATTCAGTGCACAAGATGGGCCTTTTCTGAGAATAAAGAAGGGCTGTGCACTGAAGGAGGCTGTTGTCTGCAGGACTCCTGCCTTGTTTGTTGCAGAATGTGGAAGGTGTATAGTGAATGGGGCAGGCTGAATGGTGCAAGAAAAAGAGGAGAGTCTCATGGTTAAGACAGGTGACTACCAATCTGGAGAATGGGATTCTATCCTTGCCTCTGCCACAGAGCTCCTATGTCAGGGGTGGGAAAACTATGGCCTGGGGGCCACATCCAGCCCTCCAGATGTTTTAATGTGGCCCGTGAGCTCCCATTGGAGAGCAGGGTCCAGGGCTTTCCCCTCTCCGGCGCTCTGGACGTGGAGTGGGGTCATGGGCTTACCCTGCTCCGTGCGGCTCCTGGAAGCAGCAGCATTTCCCCTCTCTGTTTCCTACACGTAGGGGTGGCCAGGGAACTCTGCGCACTGCCCCCGCCTCAAGCAGTGCCTCTGCAGCTCCTATTGGCCAGGAACTACAGCCAATAGGAGTTGCAGGGGCGGCACTTGTAGACGGGGCAGCATGCAGAGCTACCTGGCCACCCCTCCATGTAGAAAGCCAGAGGGGGGACATGTTGCTGCTTCCAGGAGCTGCTTGAGGGAAGTGCCACCTGAAACCTGCATCCCCGACCCTCTCCCACACTCCTACCCCCCTGCTCCACCCCTGATTTCCCTCCCCCCTCCAAACCCCTAGGTCCCAGCCCAGAGTACCCTCCTGCAATCCCAGGCCCTCATCCCCAGTCCCAACCAGAGTCTGCACCCACAGATGGACCCACGCCCACCTCCCTCCATACCCCAACCTCCTGCCCCAGGTCGGAGCCTCCTTCCCACACCCTGAACTCCTCATTTCTGGCCCAACCCCAGAGCCCGCATCCCCAGCCGGAGCCCTCACCCCCTCCCACACCTCAACCCCCAATTTTGAGAGCATTCATGGCCTGCCATACAATTTCCATACCCAGATGTGGCCCTCGGGTCAAAAGGTTTGCCCACCCCTGTCCTACGTGATGCTGAGCAAATCACTTAAACCAAACTTGAGAGAACTGGAGTTTGATTTGTAGACATGCTAAGTATTCACAGCTGCAAGAGAAATCAGTGGGAGCTGTATTCAGAACAAAAAGTGCTATAAAATGCTAAATTCTCTAAAAAATCAGGCCGCACGCTTAATCAAATTGGGCACACCAAATCAGTACACACTTGATATTAATGTCTCTGTGTCTCAGCTCCCCATCTGTAAAGCAGGGATAATACTACCCCCTCATCTCAGAGGGGTGTTATGGAAATAAATCAGTTAATGTTTGTGAAGCACTCAGAAGCTGTAATGTTAAGCATCATAGAAAAGCTCATGAAGAAATTAATAATTCTTTATTCAGAGCTGGTTTGAACAGTGTAAAATAAATAAAGCCTGGGACCATAAAATAAACAATGAAGAGAAAGCAAAATATTGAATAGTCACTCATTCAATGAGCACCATTCATCTTGTGCACTGCGCAACGAAAAGATAATATATGATCATATAACTAAGAGCTGTGTCACAAGGGGACCAAATTTAGGTCGCACGGGCAACCTTAATTTGGTCATTTTCTAACTTCTGTGTGCTTGACCTAACAACCTTAACATTCTTTCAGGGTCATTTTTTTTTTTGTGAGTGAGGCATGTCTGTAACACACACTATATTATTTATACATGCATATATGCACAAACACATACAGATGCAAACAATCCCAAGCATAATCTTTCAACTCAGGATATACATTATTTTGAGTTCTGAATGAATATTATTTTGTATCCCAGGAATAAAGCACTGAATATAAGGGTTTAGAATTGAAAAGCTGATAGACCCTTAACTACAGGAGTGGATGGGGCCTGCTTTAATACTGAATACGCTAACTTGTGAAAAATAAGACTAGACAGATAAACTTAATTACAACTTCTTTTAAAACTACCTGTTTTGCTGTTTCAATCAGAGCAGCAGCTTCAGCCTTGCCCACTTGTTGCACCATCTTGTAGAACAGGCTCTCTTTTTCTTGTAGCAAAATGTATGGCTCATTATATTCTTTTAGTCTTCCTGCATCCAAAACCTGTTAATGAGCAGCAACATACCTATTAACACATGGAATACTGAAACAATGTATCATAATTAATTCACTACAAAGTAGGGGATAGTAGGTGGGCTTTTTTAGACGGTATTCTTTTGTTTAATGTTAAAATGGATTATATGGATTGATGGTTGGACGTTCTATTATCCTTTTAGTGGGCACAAGGTATATTTTCTGTTTCTAGACCAGGGAGTATGTTGGGAAGCAACCTACCCTGAATCTAGTCTTTACTTGTAATAAAGATGAGGTACTATCAGAGATAGGTGTCAAAAGAAGTGCTAGAACAAATTAATAAATTAAAAAGCAATAAGTCATTACGCCAACAGTACGCGCTCAAGAAGTTTGAAAAAAATTCAGAGTAAAGTCAGTGAGCTGCTAGGAAAAATGTGCAGTCTCTCGTTACCATCAGCCACTGCTAAAGAACTAGAAGATAGCAAATATTGTACATATATATATTTGACGGGGTGATCTGGGGAATTACTGACTATGAAGTCTTACTACATTCCTGGTAATTTGATCAAAATGATAATTAAAAATAGAATTATAAAGCACTTAGTAAATCATGATAAAGTAGGATCTAACCACCTTGGCTTTTGCAAAGGAAAATTATGCCTCACAAATTTATTAGAATTTTTAAAATATGTGTCAGTAACAGAGTAGATAAAGGAAAAACAGTTGACAATTTATTTGGACTTTCAAAAGGCTACTGAAGGAACTAAGTATGCATGGTAGAGACAAAGATGTTCACTGCACAGGAATGTACAGACTAAGAGACAGAAAACAAAGAGTAGAAATAAATGGTCATTTTCTACCATGGCAATAGCAGGATACCACGAAGTTCCATACAAAAACTGATGTTCAATATATGTATTTGTTGTCTGGAAAAGAGGTGAGTAGTGAGGTGGCAAAATTGTGGATGATACAAAATTATTCAGGTAAGTCTAGACCAGAGAGGTCTGTCAACAACTTCAGAGGACCCTAACCAAACTAAATGAAGGAGCACCACAATGACAGATAAAAATCAATTCTGACAAATACAAAGTAATGCACATTGGAGGAACTACTTAACAACTCATATACTCTACTGGGTTCTAAATTAACTATATGACTCATGAAAAAGACTTGGATATCATGATGTACAAACTATATTCTAAGTGCTGTAGCAGTCAAGATAGCAAACAAAATGATAGGATACAGAAGAGAATTGAATGGAAAATAATATAGAAAAATATTTTTAAATTATATAAATCAATGAAATGCGCTTACCTTAAATACTCTACTCAGTTTCAAAAAGGATACAGCAGAAAGACAGGGACAGATGATGAGAATGATTAGAGAGACAAAAACTCATATGGAGAAATGTTAAAGAAGTTGGGATTATTTACTTAAAAGAAGAAATGAATAAGAGAGAGCATGATAAAAGAATTCAAAATGATAAGTACATAGAGAAGGTAGCTCAAAGCCCTGTTCTTGCTGTCCCATAACACAAGACCAACGGACACTCAATTAAATTGAATGATGGCAAATTTAAAACGATGAAGAGGAAACTGCTTTGTACAATGTCTAACCCGCCTATAGCGCTGTCATCAACACACAGCTAAGGGTAGCCTAAAGTCCCTCTTTTACCTGTAAGGGGTTAAGAAACTCAAATAACCTGGTTGGCACCTGACCAAAAGGACTAATAAGGAAAGAAGATACTTTCAAATCTGCGTGGGGAGGTTTTGTTTGTGCTCTTTTTGTTCTCTCTTGGCCAGAGAGGGACCAGGGCAGAAAAAAAAATCTCTTAAAACTCTACCTAAAATAAGCATATAAGATTACAAAAATTGTAATTAAAGGCACAGATATGTGTTAGATTATCTTTTGTTTTAGCTTGTAAATTTTCCCTATGCTAAGAGTGAGTTTTATTCCTGTGTTTTGAACTTTTAAACTAAGCTTAGAGGGGAATCCTCTGTGTTTTAAATCTTTTTATTGTCCTTTAAAATTACCTTCCACCCTGATTTTAAGAGGCGATTCTTTTACTTTTTTTCTTTATAATAAAGTTCTTCTTTTAAGAACCTGATTGATTTTTAGTATCCTAAAAACCCAAGGGTCTACTCTGTGCTCACTTTGTTAACCTATTGGTTAGTATATTATTCTCAAGCCTCCCCAGGAAAGGGGACGAAGAGGCTTGGGGGGATATTTTGGGGAAACAGGAACTCCAAGTGGTCCTTTTCCTGAATCTTTGTCCAAATCACTTGATGGTGGCAGCAATACCATCCAAGGACCAGAAAAGGATTTGTGCCTTGGGGAAGTTTTGAACCTAAGCTGGCAGAAATAAGCTTAAGGGGTCTCATGTGGGTTCCCACATCTGTACCCCAGAGTTCAGAGTGGGGAAGGAACCCTGACAAGCATTCATTGTTACAAGATATAATTAAAGCCAAGAGGTTAGGAGGATTCAAGAATGGACTGGATGTTTATATGGATAACAAGAATATACAGAATTATAATAGTAAAAACTAAAAAAAAAAAAAAAAAAAAAAAAAAGTAGGACGCAATATACACTGTCATATTTCAGAGTGTAAGTCACACTTTCACTCTTAGGGGTAAGGAGAAAACTGCCCAAGAAATAGGTAATTCCAGAACTGTTGGATTTCTCAGTTTTCTCTAAAGCTGCTAGTATTGGTGACTATCAGTGACAGAATACAGGACTAATTGGACCAATGGACTGATCTGTGTGGCAATCCATGTAAGAATTAGGCATTGTTGATGCTTTCTGCCAATGTGTTTTAAACAACTTGACCTAGCATTGGGAAATTCAAACTCTCAGCTTTAAGCTACCAGTTACATTATAATGTACCAGTTATTATACATTTGGAAGTATAATATGATACATTATATTTGAACATATAATAATCAAGATAATTTGCCGTACCAGGCAAATTAGTTGAAACAATAGTAAAGAATAAAACTGTCAAGCATATAGAAGAATAGAAATTGCTGGGCAAAAGTCAACATGGTTTCTGTAAAAGGAAATCACGTCTTACTAATCTATTACAGTTCTTTGAAGGGGTCAACAAACATGTGGACAAGGGGGATCCAGTGGACCTAGTGTACTTAGATTTATAGTAAGCCTTCGACAAGGTCCCTCTCCAAAGGCTCTTGTGCAAATTAAATTGTCATGGGATAAGAGGGAAGATCCTTTCATGGATTGAGAATGAGTTAAAAGATAGAGAACAAAGGGTAGGAATAAATGGTAAATTTTCAGAATGGAGAGGGGTAACTACTGGTGTTCCCCAAGGGTCAATCCTAGGACCAGTCCTATTCAACTTCTTAAATGATGTGGAGAAAAGGGTAAACAGTGTGGTAGCAGTTTGCAGATGATACTAAACTGCTCAAGATAGTTAAGAACAAAGCAGACTGTGAAGAACTTCAAAAAGATCTCACAAAATTAAACGATTGGGCAACAATATGGCAAATGAAATTTAATGTGGATAAATGTAAAGTAACACACATTGGAAAAAAATAACCCCAATTATACATACAATATGATGGGGGCTAACTTAGCTACAACTAATCAGGAAAAAGATCTTGGAGTCATCATAGATAGTTCTCTAAAGACATCCACGCAGTGTGCAGCAGCAGTCAAAAAAACAAACAGGATGTTAGGAATCATTTAAAAAGAGATATAGAATAAGACGGAGAATATCTTATTGCCCTTATAGAAATTCACGGTGTGCCCACATCTTGAATACTGCGCACAGATGTGGTCTCCTCATCTCAGAAAGGATATACTGGTTCAGAGAAGGGCAACTAAAATGTTTGGGGGTTTGGAACAGGTTCCATATGAGGAGAGACTAAAAAGGTTAGGACTTTTCATGTTGGAAAAAGAGGAGACTAAGGGGGATATGATAGAGGTATATAAAATTATGAGTGGTGTGGAAAAAGTGAATAAAAATGTTATTTATTTGTTCCCATAATATAAGAACTAGGGACCACTCTGGGGCATCTGGCATTGGGCACTGTCGGTAGACATTCTTATGTTCTTATATGTAGCAATTATTACAAAAACAGTTTGTAGAACAGTAGCCATTTAAAAACGCTTCTATAGTAAAGAAAAATGCAAATTATATGCAATGAATTCCTCTAGAGAACAATATATATCCAGTACTGTTACGTGTATGGATGTACAAAGTGTTAATGGAAAACTTTTGCAAGCTGAAGTTATATTACACAGCAGATAAATCACTCTTACTCTATAATAAATGCTCAAAGTATGTCACCTGGGCAGGTACTAATTATACATGCAGATATTTCAATATTCTTTCACGCATTATTATTAATTTGCATATTTAAGGATAAATAACAAACGTAATTTTCATTGCAATCTTTTATTTACTACAGTAAGTCATAGTTAAATGCAGCTTTCTTAAACATTTAAGGATAATTGAATCTATCATATATACAGTATGTACATAATAATTAAGATAACCTATAATTTGGCATTCCAAGTTAGGTGCCTTGAATGTGCAATTTTTTAAAAGTATAGCACTTTACTATGTAACCTCTCCTTATGAAATCAAGGACAAAGTATGTTCTCTAAATATAGGACGCTCTCTCTCTCTCTCTCTCTCTCATATGTGAAGAACTATGTAGATAAAATTAAGCTATTTCCTATGTAAAATGCTGTTTTATACTATTATGGAACGCAGATTGTGTTGAAGCTACAAAGAACTTTGTGAACATTACAAAAAACAAACTACTGGATAATATTTGAAGTTGGAGTCTCCACAATGAGAAGGCAGATGTGGCATTATTCATGCACACTCCTCAGCTTTGGAAGTCACTCTCCACTTTAGTTTAAAACAGCTCTAGTTTATCAATCTTTGGAGCAGCATACAAGGCCCATGTTTTTCATTAGCTGTGAGGAAACTGAAAGGGTGTGGTGGGTATTCTCAATTATTTTAAAAATGTTTTTCACTGCTGGATTATCATTATAGATATGAACATTGATTCATGGTTAAAGGAGTGAGGGGCAATAGGTATGGTCTATTTGGTGCTTATATATTTAAGAATAGTCCATGAATGCCTAGAGTAAAAGATAGGCACTCTTATTTAAAAATGGCCAAATATAAAAATCAAACTAAATAAAATACTTTGGCCAAAAGTTGCATCAAGAATGAGTAGTTCTTTACTCCAAGAGTTAGACCTATTAAAATCAATATCTCTGTTCGCAAAGTAAACTGCTACTCAGTGTAAGAGAGGCAGAATCTGGCCCTTAATCACTGACACTTATCTTCTGATCAAATTACCTCCAAAGTGTAACTCAAACCACCATACAATATGACTAAATTCAGCCCAGACACTTTCCCATGTAGTTGTACCTGTTGAATTTAATCCAGAAAAGCCAGACAGACTCTCGGTTAGCAAGATCAGACAGGAGTAAGATAAGCATGGAGGCAGGTGTTGGTGTTAGACTGAAGTCAGATCTTGATTTCAGTGTAAGTGCGGATACAGATTTTATCTGACACCTAGGACAAATCACTCAATTTCTCAGTGCTTCAGTTTCACTATTTGTAGCCTCACAGGGATGTCGTAAGGATTATGAACTGCTTGTAAAGTTCTTTGAGATCTTTGGATAAAAACACATTATAAACCCAAAGCAGTGGTATATAAATTAGGGCCTGATTCTCCACTGCCTTGCACCTTGCGCATCATTTATTTACACCTGTGCAAAGTGAGTGTAAAAAGCAAGCATTTTGATTTGGCAGCATTTTTTACCCACTTTGTACTTATTCTGCCCTGGTATACACGACTACACAAGGGGCAAAGCTGAGGAAAGACCCTTATGTCTGATCTTGTCATTTACTTTCATGGGGCTTTTCTCCTGAGTAAGAAGTCGAGTTTACAAGATAGGATCTTGGTGATCACCCACAGGACTATATGAAAGTTCATCTCTAAAGTTAATTGAAGGCATCAATACACCTTAATATGCAAAGCGCATGTGATTATAATTTATTTCTGCCCAGAATGCCATTTGTACTGAGGCTGCATTGGCCATACAGTTTTTACTTTAAAAACGTGTAAATGTGTCTCTTGGTTCTTGAACGGAACGCCTATCCATTTCTGAACCACCGAATGTTTCATCTGAGTTGTGGTGTCTTCTGGGGGTGAATACCTGTGATCCACCCCATCACACACAACTTAATGTGAGAGTTACCAAAAGGGAACAGATAGAATTGGATCGGATAGAAGGCACTACTGAAGTTTAGTTTGACAAAGAGAGAGATCAACAGAAAAAAGAGCGGGAAAGGATTTAACAAAATTAGAGGAAAGCAGCAATTTTACAGTGACTTGCAAAAGCAAATTTGGAACTGCAGTGTTATCCGTACAAAAATATATCCTCCACATCGCCTCTCTAGCCAGCCTCTGGGGGCTATTTGCTTTTGCCACAAAAATATTTCTGAGCTACGTTTTTATAAATTTTTTTTTTTTATGTCACAAGTTTGTTGGCCATTTTTTCTCTGGTATCTATTGCAATTTAGTATGTTTTCTCCACGCAAATGGTGCAATTTTTAAAGATTATTTTTTAAAATTTCATTTGTATTTATTAACCTGGGCCCACTCTGTGCAATAGTAGATATTTTCACCATCTGTGATCTCAAAGAATGATGCATTCTGAGTGTCCACAGCAAAGAGAACTGGCCAGCAGACTTCAGGAACATTACTTTTTGCTTAAGATTAGTTTAAATTTATTATGTACAGAACTCCCCTTACAAACTGTTTATTTTGGACATTGAGCACATTGTTGCTCACTCTGTATTCATGCTTACTTTTGCAGCTCACTTAACGAATGTAGAAAAATATAAGCCAAAGTATAAAATACAGGATAAAGAAAAGTTATGTTAAATCTAAAGGTCTTTTTGGCAAAGAGACAAAGGGTTTTAAAAGACTTTGAAGACAAAGAAAGTACATACTATATAAAAACAAGATTGGACTTATGCATCGAAACATAAGTGACAAAGCACATGAATGTGCACTATTTATGTTTCTTTGTACATCCCTGTATCTGTCCCATATTATGCAGTTATGAGTTATGCAGGACTTGGTGAATTCAAATGACATACATTCACAATATGCAATATAAATACTAATTTTGAAAGTGAATAATACTTTTTTACTTACATGATCTGTGTTATCTGCATTACCTCATCAATGTATCACAAGCCACAGATTAAGGTAAAGCATACAGCCTTTGAAAGTGGTGCAAAAAATATTGCATAACTGGCTATTTAGAGAGACAAAAGGTAAACTGTTTTTTTAACCTTTGTATATATTATTTTCTAATTTTCAACAATGAAAGCAGCCAAACAAATAGAACCACTACCATTATATAACATTCTGAAGAAAATAGAATACAAGGGAGTGGTGGTGTATTTCAATTATTAAGAATGAATAGTATACACAGCATAGCAACAGGGAAAACTGATATTCAAGAGTTGACCATAAATGTTTTTATTACCTATTAAAAAGGAAACTAATTAAATCAAATTTTCTCTGGGGGAATATATCTGAATTAATTTGGATTTAGGGAGAACATAACTAAACAACAAAATTATTATAAAGTTCAAAATCCTACTAGGGAAAACTACTTTAAACGGTGTTATCCTCAGAGGACACATCAAGCTGATCTTCAGCAAAATGCTGGCAAGAAAGGAGTACTTAGGAGACCCTTTTATTTGCAGCATAATTATAAAAAATATATTTTATCGAACATTCTAGATAACGCATAGCTTTGTGGGAAAGAATTCAGCAGCTTGTGTCCCAGTTTGAATAAACTCAGATTTAAGTTTTAAGCCTTTTCCTCCTCATCATGGTTTGCCTAGCCAGAAACATATGCACATTTTTCATCAAAATTATTTTGTAGATCTCATCCTCCCTGGTACAGGATTGTGACCCGAGGATACAAAGTTGACTGCAAATGTAGTTCAGGAATAATTTCCAAGGGTTTTACTCTCCACGCGTAATATAAATGTTCCCTACACCCTTCCTGAGATTTGGTACAACTACTCCATTGTTAAAGGCAGCTCAAATTTGGCACTGATTTCACATACCACTTGCTGTATTCCTCGCCTTTCCCTGTACAGTACTGAGCACAATGGCGCCTTTAACTTCATTTGATTTGAACAGTTGTCTTTTCATGCTCTTAACCTTTTCTCCACTGTCCAGATAGGACTGTGGTGTGACAATGCCGCTGACCATTAGGATTCTGAACATGCACTCTTCCCACTTTCTAGGGGAGAAGTAATGCTTAAGTAGTCTTGTTCTAGCATCTGGACTGGTGGGTCTGCTTAATCTTAAATTATAACTTACTGGAAGTTGACCATGCTACCATCAATTAGAAAATTGCCCTACCCCAACAAATTAAAGTTTGAGCCACCTCCACCCTTGTCAACCTTTACTTGTAGGTGCTTAACAGTCTAGTCTTTTTCTATTTGCCCATTTGATTGCAGACACCTGTAGCTAGCTATTATGACATAACAAAAATCATAGCCATGTGCAAACTGCTGAATTCCATACACTGGTGGCCATCTTCTGATACCAACACCTCATGTAGTCGGTGTTGGGCAAAGATGTCTATGTGTATCAGCCACTGTGGAAGTTTTTGCATTCTTCAGTCTTTGCAACTCAAAACAATATCTATAATATACTACTAGATTCACATAGTTTTCACTATACAGCATGTAAAGGTCTGGTTCCACCTCCTGCCACGGACAAGACTGTATGTTAAGGGATACATGCTTCCAAGAGTTTCACTTGCAGGTTCCTCACAGCGGCACAAGCTTTAGCAGTGCTTCTTTGTCCATTCTTAAGTGACCAAACAGCAAAGCTTGGGTCATGCACTACTTCATCACAGTGTGTCCTGAAAGAATCATCCAGGCCCTTTCCAAGCTCAGTGATATTGAAACTACAAATATTTCACCTGTAGGAATCAGATCATATATAACTACTAGCTACTTGCAGAATGTCCAGAACCCCAAAAAACCGTGACATACATTTTCTTATGACCAGCCAGCAATAATAGCTTTCTTCAGTGTAGATAAACGGAGACCTCGCTTGGTTGCGACACTTAGTTCAGCCATTTTCATGCTTGACAATGAACTTGTGGTTCAGATGATTCATTCAAATTGCCATGTTATTCCAGAAACTATCTGCTTAAGGTTTCACTAACGGGTATGTCCTTTTCTGGTCGGCATTTAACAATAATGTTGGGTTCCTTCAGGAGCAAAAAAGCATTCGTTTTTGTTTGGTGGTGCTGCTGCAATCTGGGTTTTATTACCCATGGTTGCCTCCAAAGGATCTGACTCCTTTTCCTTTCCTCTCCCCAAACTGTACTGATGGAAGTGCTCACAAGGAACACAACTGTATGAATTTCTTTTTCAGTCTGGGCATAGATTATTTCTGTGGAGATGAGAGACTTGAATGTATGAAACAATATTCACTTCTTGCAGTAACTCAAACCCAAGTCTTCACTTTGATGCTTCCATGTGAAAATATTGCTTTAGCCAATGTGCTTGCATAAGCAATTAATTGTTTCATTTAGGTGACAGCAGATACTTGCTGGGCATCCTGTTGAAACTTAGTCTGACCCTTTCTTTAGGAGATTTCTCAGCGGTGCCAACTCATCTGAGAGGTGTGGTTTGAAGTTGGCAAGGCAAATCAACAATTTTCTTTTCAAGCTCAGCAGGATTCTGACTCTCTCATTTTAGAGATTGCTCCTGAGTGTGCGGGGCCAGGCCTAATACCTTCAGCTGAGGAAATGCGACGGACATTTTTTATTTCAGTTGTTATGATAACACATTTGTCCAGACATCTGGACATGGCTCGGCATTGTTTTCCTCAACACAGAGCACAAACATCAACATGTCTTCCTTAATGACTGCAACCCCACAAAGCCCTCCCGAGCTTTAATCCACGGTCTTTTGAAACACTTCTTGAGCTGAATGAATACCAAAAAGTAAGCAGGCAAACAAGTCTCTTCCTTGTGGGATAGCAAACATGGTTCGCAAACCTGGCTAGAGAATGGTAATTCCATTCTGCAGAGAATTTCAAGATTTCCAAATTTGGTTTCCAATTTTCAGCCCAGCTCTACTGGAAGTTCCAGCTCCAGGACAGCCCACCTGTTGGGCTGCCAAGGATCAGGGAACCCAGAAATCCTGGGCTGCCAAGGACTCATGAGCCTGGTGAGTTGCAAAGTAGCTTGGGAGCCTGGAAGTTCAGGCTCCTCAGAAGCATGCAAGGAAGACTCCCATGGAGGCAACCTGGCTGAAATTCTGCCTGGTTTCCATCAGGATTTTGTCAGAACTGAACAGTTTCTGCAAAATGTTTTGATTTCGAGGTATTGGCAAATTCTGATGACAATGTTTTGTCAAAATTTTTCCAACCAGCCCTAGCGATAAGTATTGCATTTCTTTACCAGTTTTCCCAACTTTGCCTTTCAGACACTGGAAAACTCGGTATCCCAAGAACGCAGTTGTCACTTCACCAAATGTATGCATGTGGTAACGGTCCCGTTTGATTCTCTTGTTCAGGTGCCATGGCACTCAGCACAATTGTACCTCTTCTGTGTGCATCTTCTCCTCTATCACTACAGAGTTCAATCACCTAATTTCACTGCATGTATCCGACGAAGTGGGTATTCACCCACGAAAACTTATGCTTTAATACATGTTAGTCTATAAGGTGCCACAGGACTCTCTGTCACTTTTGCAGATCCACACTAACATGGCTACCCCTCTGATACTAATTTGACAATTACCCCCTACATGTTCCAGTTTCAATATTTAATTAGGTGACTGATTGATTTTTGTGTTGCAGTATAAGTGGGATTTTTCTTGGACCATGGTACTTACTCTGAGACCTATTGGAATCTAGACCTTAATCTGGTGTTCCCTGGCCAGTATTGTCAAAACTAGAAACCTAACCTCTACAGAAGCTGCTGATGCTCAGTACCGTTGAATAAGAGAGTCATTTATTCAGATGCCTAAATATGGATTTAGGAGCCTGACTTTAGGCTTGGAGTTTTGAAAATTTTGTCCCCAAATAACTGCTGTAATCCTTAAAACATCTTTGTATTCTTTCAGTAGGTCATCTGTTTTGATTGGTGTCAATGGCACTAGAACTTTGATGTTTCTCACTGACATTATCCAATTGATCAGTTCATGATCCAGCATCACTATAAGATCAGATGCTTCTTAGGTTTGTGTGCTTTACTATATAATATTGTATATATTTTATATCCTCATTGCAGTTCTCTCCACTTCTGGATTTCAAGATGTGCATGCAAATTGAACAACTTCTGCTCCTCAGGATGTTTTATGGTTTCCCAGTTCATGCCAGGCTGCAGGAAACTCTACAGTCTTGGCCAGATGATCTATCTCAGCCAGTTTTTGCACATGCAGGGCTTTTGTCGCATGGAATGCTTGCAGGAGTGAGTATGTCCATTAGGCAATAGCTCTCCACCAATAAATGATTCTAGACAGAAACACTTGCAGGGAGAATCAACTTTCCTGGTGATATGCTCAGCTTCTACAAGAAACTGCATTGCAACTAACATCTACAAGATCAAACTGCCTGTATGGTCAGCTAAAAGAACTTGTAAGATTATCTATAACAGGGGTCGGCAACCTTTCAGACGTGGTGTGCCGAGTCTTCATTTATTCACTCTAATTTAAGGTTTCGCGTGCCAGTAATACATTTTAACATTTTTAGAAGGTCTCTTTCTAGAGGTCTCTGTTATATAACTAAACTATTATTGAATGTAAAGTAAATAAGGTTTTTACAATGTTTAATAAGTTTCATTTAAAATTAAATTAAAATGCAGAGCCCCCCAGACCAGTGGCCAGGACCCGGTCAGTGTGAGTGCCACTGAAAATCAGCTCGCATGCCACCTTCACCAAGCGTGCCATAGATTGCCTACCCCTGATCTATAATAACGACATCCAATTATTTCCTTTAACACAAAAAGCAAAAGATGAGCCTGTAAACCACTGTATTCAGAGTGGTGCTAACACAGCATTTACCCTATCTACCAGCTTCCCCCATTCAAACTAGTACACTCACCCATACATGCAAGATAAGCACAACAATATATAGGAACCTGGAATAAACTTTACCAAGGGCACAATACATTAAAAACAACAAAAACATGGGGACAAGTAAAATGAAGGAAATTCACTGGAGAGTTTAAGGAATTACTTTTATTGACAAAGAACACAACTCTAGCTCATACGAAAGATAAACTAAAAAATCAGTTGTAAATTGCTTGAGTACTGAGAAATTTCAATGGTTTCTCAATATAAACTGGCAAATGCTTTCAATTTAAAAAAAAGAACAACTCTACACATGGATCTGCCACTTTAAAGCGAATACACCAACAACACATAACGTGTCACTTTTTGTTTCTCCTTCAACAGTATCATTTCTTGATTCTCATGCTTCTAAAAAGTCCATGACCTTTGTAGGATAAGTGATACTATATTTTATTACCTCTGCTTGGTATTTACAGACAGACATGAGGCCAGATTGGTACAACAGCTGCTGATAAAACAGAATGGATCAGACTGAGTCTAAGCATTTCCTAACAGAACAATGGATATTGGCTTATTGCTGTCTGAACTCTTGAGCTCTGGCTGTGAAGTACATTACAGTACTTTCACATTGTCTTTCTAGATATTAGTTATTTCAGGATGTAATCAAAGTATGTTTTCTGTATAACAAAGTACCACTACACATAAGTTTGAAGTTCCTTTTTACCAGAATGGAGAGCTACATTTTTTTAAATTAGAAGATGAAGTATTGTTTGCATACACAGTTTTTATATCAAAGAAACATTCCAGTTATATGAAAGTTTCCAGGAGGGAACATCACTATACTTCAGAAATTTGGCAAATATTTCTTAGCACTTCAAAGATTCCTCTAAGGCTTTCCTCATACAAAAGCACTATGATGCATGGTTCAGAGCAGACAGAAGCATGAGGACTCGAGTATTTTTAGTTTTGCTGATGGCTCACTGTGACTTTGGGCATGTCCCTTAATCTCTGTGTCCCTCAATTTACCCATTTGGGACATGGGAAGAATAAGTCCATTAATGGCTATTAGCCAAGATAGGTAAGGAAAGGGTAAGCCTCTGTTTGTGGTGGTCGTGATGGATGGCAGGAGAGAGCTCACTTGATCATTACCTGTTAGGTTTGCTCACTCCAGGGCACCTGGCATTGGCCACTGTCAGTAGATAGGATACTGGGCTGGATGGACCTTAAGTCTGACCCAGTACGGCCGTTCTTATGTTCCTATTATTATGGTATTATTATTACAGGAGATGGGTTAGATGACCTGACCTAACAAGTCTTTTCCAATTCTAGTTTCAATAACTCTGAATACTTCCCTACCTCACGGGGTTGTTGAGGTTTATTTAATTAATGTTTGTACTGAGCTTTGAAATTTCCAGATGAAAGGTTCTATATAAATGCAAAATATTATTACTCATTGATGTGATTGTGTTGGAAGAGTATCATCTTACACAATACAACTCTTCTCTCAATGATTTCAAGTGTTTGAAGTTTTGATAAACATATTTGTAATTAAGCAAGATATAGTGGAGATAATCTTAAGGTGTGACCTGGATTATGAAACCAGAAATATGGCTTTAGGGATGGAACAAACTAGAATTAAAACAATTCCTAAGGCCAACTTTGTCTGTAGTTGGGTAAAAAGTATTGTGTTCTTCCTTTTTCTCTTTCAGTTAAGATTCTTTCCTTTTCCCAAATAGAACAGATTATTATAATGGGTGTTAACAGAAGATTTTAAATTTTTACACTAACCTTTTATATTTTCTCATGACTTTCTCAAAAATTTCCTTGATCTAAAATTTTCCATGCTTGGACTCAGCCTAAACATGAATATTGTTGAAAGTTTTAGCCAACTCAATCTAACCATTTAAATATTTGAGCATTAAACAAAAAACAGCAATGACTTGTCCTTCTATTCCAATTAGAAATGTGGTCTGGTTACTTTCACTATCCTTATCAAGTACTATCACTACTTATGAAGGAAATATCAAACTTGTTTTGTTTTGCAGATTGCATTTAGATCTGTGGTTTAAGCCACTTTTGTTTGTTTTAGTTTAAATTTAGTTAAGTGTGATTTCACTCCAAACTCTAAAAATATTAGTTGTAGGGGTCCACATTACCAGTGACTGATTTTAATGTCAAATTTGCTAAGGCTGCAAGTGACCACATTTATATTAAATGCCAGCCCCACAAACTCATCCTGGGCTCTGACAGTATTGCATCACTACTAAAGTTTCTGCCAGGCATATTAAGCCTTCAGCATGCATGCATCCCATTTGTCTTCAGATTATGCCCCTTTTTAAGCTAATGGGGTTGCACAGGTTTTTGCTGAGGATAGAACTCCACTTTAAAGTCAACAGTTCAGCACTAGGGTCAGAATTTTTCTACAATTTCTTTGTGCACAATGGTTTTGTTAGGATATCTTGTTCTCAGAGCATATACTGAATGCAAATGGTTGAACCTTGAAATTTATTAGCAGATTTTCTTTTAATTTAGCTTGGTTTTAGTAGAGCTGGTCAGGAATTTTTCAACAGAACAGTTTTTCATCAGATAATGTTGATTCACTGAAATCCAAACATTTTGCAAAAATGTATTGTTTATGATGAAATGTTAATCACAAAAGATTTCTCAGATCCAGGATGGAATTTCTGGCCTGACAGACCCCCCACATTCTGTATAGTCCATTGGTTATGCCACTCATCTCGGGTGGGGCAACTTACATTCAAGTCCCTGTTCTGCTGTTCTCCCACCTCCCAGCTGAGTGCCTTAACTATCAGACTAGAGAAGGAGAACAAAGGCGAGACAAAATTATGACAATCAACAGATGACTTGGGCAGTGGTGGTATAAGGAGGGTTTTCAGATGTTTGACCACTGGGAAGCATTCATGGATAGAGGTCTGTTCTCATGGGATGGACTCCACCTGAATAGGGAGGGATATAGACTCCTGGGATGGAGGTTGGCACAAGTGATTAAAAGAGCTTTGAACTAAGAACTCAGGGGAGATGGTTGAGAGATGCTCATGTAATGTCCATGCCTAATTCTTACATCAAGCTGGAAGAAAATCAAGTAAGAGAGAATACAGCAACGGACAAAGGAATAATAGAAGGTAGGAGAATGGATATCAAGAGAAATGATAGTGTCAATACCAATGAAGCAAACAGGCAGGCAATACTGGCTGTAGAATGGCTGTACCTAATTGGGTGAGGAATCTGGGCAAAGCCAAACAGAAAAAACTAAGCCTTGGTTAACACTAGAGGGAGGGGATTGATCTAAGTTACGCAACTTCAGCTATGTGAAGTTCAGTTGTAGCCGAAGTCAACGTACTTAGATCAACTCACTGCGGTGTCTTCACTGTGGTGAATTGACTGCTGCCACTCCCCTGTAGACTCCGCCTGTGCCTTTCGTGGCCTTTCGACCCCCGCTGGATCGATCACTACCCGCCAATCCAGAGAGTAGTATAGACATACCCTAAGATGTTTGTACATCAATGCAAGCACCCTAGGTAACAAAATGGAGGATCTAAGACTACTGGTGCAGGAAGTGAAACCAGATATTATAGGGATAACAGAAACATGTTGGAATAGTAGAGATTGGGGTACAGGTATTGAAGGATATGTGCTATTCAGGAAAGACAGAAATAAAGGTAAAAGAGATAGATTAGTATAGTATATTAATGATGAGGTAGACTGTAAAGAAATTAGAAGTGATGGAATGGATAAAACAGAGTGTTTGGACCCAAAATCACTTTGGGGAAGAAAGCTACCAGAGGGTCCCCTGGGTTAGTGTTTGCTACAGACCTTCAGGATCCAATTTGGATATGGATAGAGACCCCGTTAATGTTTTTAATTAAATAAATACTACTGGGAATTGTGTGAGTTAGAGAGACTAATTTCTGAGATATAGATTGGAGGACAAGTGATACTAATAACAGTAGGACCCATATTTTCCTGGATGTGATAGCTGACAGATTTCTTCACCAAACAGTCACCAAATCTACAAGATGTGATGCCATTTTAGATTTTTTATTGGTGAATAGTAAGGACTTAACAGAAAAACTGGTTGTAGGGGAAAACTTTGTTCAAGAGATCATGAGCTTATTCATGTTAAACTAAATGAAAAGATAAACAAAAATATATCTGCAATGAGGACCCTTGATTTCAAAAGAGCAAACTTTAAAAAATTCAGGGAATTAGTTAGGGAAAGGGACTGGAATGAAGAACTCAACGACCTTGTAGACGAGCCCTTCACTGCTCGTTGCACAAATGAGTCGGAGACCACGCTGCTGCCAACACCATTGCCCTTTTATTTCCCTGTGCAAGTCCCCACCACCACCATCACCTATATACAGTTATGTCCACTATAGTACACTTAGCTGCTTGGGGGACAGCTAGCTCCTGCAGCTAGCCAGGAACATTAACAACCACTCGCTTTTCCTGTCCCCCCACCCCCGTGCATTTTCTTCCTGCCAGCTTTATCCTGCTGGCCTCCAAGGCTCAGAGGTGCTTTTCCTTAAACCCTTCCTTCTAAGAGCCACACCCTGTCAGCGCCAATTAACTCCCCTGGCTGGGAGCTGAGCTAGCAGGAACAGAGCTAACAGGGGCTGGCTCAGAGGTTCTTGGCCAGCACCCTGTTACAGACCTGAATGTGGAAGAGGCTTCAAGTTACTTCAAGTCAAAGATTTAGAAACTATCTCAAGCCTGCATCCCATGAAGGGGAAAAAAGTCTTAGAGAAGGATTCTAGACCAAGCTGGATGAACAAGTATCTCAAACAGGTGATTAAGAGAAGGCAGAAAGCCTACAGGGAATGGAAGATGGGATCGATCAGCAAGGAAACTACCTCTTGAAGGTCAGAAAGTCTAGGGGAAAAGCCAAGCAGGGTTGGACCTTGCAAAGGAAATTAAAACCAACAGTAAAAGGTTCTATTGCCATATAAATAAAAAGAAAGGAGGAAAGAAGCACTGAGGATGTGGTGGAGATTAAAGATAATCTAGGCATGGCCCAATACCTAGACAAATACTTTGCCTCAGTTTTAATAAGGGTAATGAAGAATTTGAGGGTAGTGGCAGGGGGCGCTAATGGACATGAGAATATGGAAGTAGAAATTACCACAAACGAGGTGGAGGTCAAACTCAAACAGCATAGTGGGACTAAATCAGGGAGCCCAGATAATCTCCATCCAAGAATATTAAAGGAACTAGCACATGAAATTGCAAGCCCAATAGCAGGGATTTTTAATGAATCTGTAAACTCAGGGGTTGTGCCCTATGACTGGAGGGCTGCTAATGTAGCACTTATTTTTAAGAAAAGGAAAAAATGTGATCCAGGAAGCATGTTAGTTTAACCTCCATTGTATGCAAGGTTTTCGAACAAATTTTAAAAGAGAAAGTAGTTAAGGACATAGAGATAAACTTAATACGGATAAAATACAACATGTTTTTACAAAACATAGATGACAGACCAAATTGATCTTTTTCTTTGAGACGATAACAGATTTTTTAGACGAAGGAAATGCAGTAAATCTAATCTACCTATATTTCAGTAAGGTATTTAATACAGTTCCACATGGGAAATTATTAGTTACATTAGAGAAGAATGGGATTAATATGAGAATTGAAAGATGGATAAGCAACTGGACAAAGGGGAGACTACAACGGATCATACTGACAGATGATCTCTCAGGCTGGACGGAAGTCACTAGTGGAGTTCCTCTGGGAGCGGCCTCGGGACCAATCTTATTTAACATTTTTATTAATCACATTAGGACAAAAAGTGGGAGTGTGCTAATAAAATCTGTGGATGACACAAAGCTGGGAGATACTGCCAATTCGGAAGAGGATCAGAATATTACACATGATTCAGATAACGCTGAAAGCTGGAATAATACAAATGACATGAAAATTATTAATGCAAAATCATGCACTTACAGGCAAATAACAAGGATTTTTGCTACAAGCTGGGGACTTATCAGTTGGAAGCAACAGAGAGAAGAAAGACCCGGGTGTATTGGTTGATCACAGGATGAGCTGCCAACGTGATGCTGCTGTGAAAAAAGCTAATGAAGTCCTAGGTTGCATCAGTAGAGATTATACAAGGCACTGGTGAGACCTCATTTGGAACACTGAAATTCTGGTCTCCCATGTTTAGGAAAGATTAATTCAAATTGGAATATGTGCAGAGAAGGGACACTAGGATGATCTTTGAGGAATGAAAACCTACCTTATGAGAGGAGACTCAAAGAGCCCGGCTTGTTTAGCCTAATGGAAAAAAGGCTGAGGGGAAATACGATTGCTCTCTAAATATCTCAGAGGGATAAATAGCAGGGGGAGGGAAGATTTAAGTTAAGCGTCAATATTGACACAAGAGCAACGGCGTCGGGGGGAAGGGGAAAGCAAAAATCCTTACTTGCTTCAAGATTGTGCTTGATAAGTTTATGGATGGGATGGGATGGGATGACAAGACTGCCTACAGTGGAATGTAGCCAATCTTCAACTGCTAGTGACAATTATCCCTGGTGGCCAGCGATGGGATACTAGATGGCGAGGGCTCTAAGTGACTAGAGAGAATTATTTCCTTGTGCCTGGCTGGTGGATCCTGCCAAAATGCTCAGGATCCAACTGACTGCCAAATATGGAGTTGGGAAGGGATTTTTCCCCTGGTCAGATTGGCAGAGCCCCTGGGAATATTTTGCTTTCCTCTGCAGCATGGGGCATGCAGGTCACATGCAGCTTTAAACTTGTATAAATGGTGTATTCTCTGTAACTGGAAGTCTTTAAATCACGATATAAGGACTTCAGTAACTCAGCCAGAGGTTAGGGGTCTATTATAGGAGTGGATGGATGAGGTTCTATAGCTTGCAATGTACAAGAGGTCAGAACAAATGATCATGATGGTGTCTCATAGACTTTAAGGCTAGAAGACTATTAGTATTCTGGGTGACTCTCTCTCAGTGCCTTCTGTAGGGCTGTTCTACTTTGTATATCTGAAGTTGGAATTTGAACCTATGAGCTTGGCTACACTTGCAGCTGTAGAGTGCTTTGGGTTAAACCAGCCTTTGGAGAGCATCAGTCTGTCCACACTGACAAATGACAACTGCAAGTGCACTGGTGTGGCAACATTTGCGGCACTTGCAGCTGCATTGGGAGTGGTGCATTATGGGCAGCTAACCCAGCATTCAAGTGCCTGCAGTGTGCTTTTCAAATGTGGAGGATGGGGTAGAGTGTGATAGGGAGTGTGTTGTGTGTATGGTGGGGAGAGAGTGGGTTTTTGGGGTGCTGAGAGTGTGTCAGCATGCTATCTTGTAAGTTAACAAACCCCTCCCACGCCTCTCTCTCACTCACTCAAAGCAAACTTTTACTGTTTGCTTTGTCTCGGACCAGATAAGCAGCCAGCTGTCCGAAACGGAGCTTTAAAAGGGCACTTCTGCATTCCTACAGATGATTTCACAACAATGGCAAGAGTGGCCACTTGACTTAAGGGGATTATGGGACGTTTCTGGGAGGTCAATCAGAGCACAGTAATGCAACTCCTAGTCCACACCGGCACTGCCACGCTCCAGCAGGGGCACATCAGACATTAATCCTCTTGCTGAGGTGGAGTATCAGGAGCGCTCCAGCCAGGGAGTCAGAGAGCTCTACATGTCTTGCCGGTGTGGATGGGGAGCAAGGTAGAGTGCTCTGGGAGGCTTTATTGCAGTATAACCTGCAAGTGTAGCCAAGCCCTAGGTCTCCGATATCCTAGACCTGTGCCCTAACCTGTGGGATATAAAGTCAGTCTCATGAGCTTTTGCTCACTCTCTGTACTAATGAATATTTAATATATAGTGGAACCCCAATGGGCTATTCTGGTTTAGTGTTACTCTCTCTTATCAAAATTTCAAAAAGTTCATGTTTTTGTCTGGTATATAATGGGAAAATATTTGAAATTTTCACAAGGCAAGAAAACAGTCTCCTACCTAGCTCTAATTATTAGATTTTGGTGAGATTTATAAAACAAGCCCAGTAAGTCTAAAGTTTGTAGTCTGCACTTAAATCCTGATAAGTTATTGAAAGCCTATAATTTGAGACAGCATAAATTTGGGATGGCCTAGAATTGGAGGCAGTTTTCTTAAGAAGCAGAAAAATATAAAAGGCTTAGAAAATTATAAGTCCTGGAAGATAAATAGCTTATTTCCATTTTTGTATTTTTACTCTTAGCGCCCCCACCCTACCCCTCTGTTGCTTTTGTATCATGTTATTTTCAGGGCTATGGCCCTTCAACACCACCTCGTTGGAGTGTTGACAGAGTTCTATGCTTATTCTGGGTCCAGTCACTTAAGTGGGGGCACCCATTAGCACTCCAAAGGGGCTGGATTCTCAGCCCTCCAGCCAAGTTCCTTAGGATGCTTACCGCTTTCGGGGTCACAGGGAACAAACAGCTTAGGAATAGCAACTTCTACAGACACTGCCATTTAGCTTCTGACTGCCAGAAGCTGGGAGTGGATTACTCAATGATTGCCTGTTCTGTCTCTCTGAAGCACCTGGCATTGGCCACTGTTGGAAGACAGAATTCTGAGCTAGATGCACCATTGGTTTGACCCAGTACAGTTGTTCTTATGCTGTTATTTTCAATAGTGTACAATGCTTCTGATCTCTTGGAGGCAGAGCCAACAGTTTCATGTTGGTATAGTGAGAGAAGATTAAGTCTCACTCATAGCTACTGGAAACCAGCTGTAAGTGGCTCCAAGCCAGGAAAAGCTCTGTGTAGTGACTTGAAGAAAAGAGGTTTTTTAATGACTCACAATAGGTATTAAATTTCTCATTCTTTCTGTATTATGTTTCTCCCCCGTGCAAATTCTTGCAGAATTCTCAAGCCAACAATGTGGACTAGTAAAGCTTGATGAGCCTATGAGATATTTTGTAAATCCTCTCCTTAATACAATCTAAAAAGGACAGCAAAAACATTCCAAGAGAAGTCAGATTGGATTGTATGTGGACATAAAGGGTTTTTAAAGGACAGGGGTCTGTAATGTAAGCTAAGAGGAAACAATAAAACATCAGAAATAGAAGCTAACTCCAGAGCAACAACAAATAAACTATCTTTACTTGTAAGAGAGTGAGCAGTATGGGAAGAAAGACTATTTTTAATTTGTGTACCTTGCTCAAGTATTTTATAGCAAATGAGTAAATAATTAAGTAGTTATCATTATGACTGTGCCATGTTTAATAACGTGAATACATCTTTATAAAACAGCATTCTGAACCTAACATGTTAATGGTGCCTAATGAACCAAAACCAGCGGAAATCCCTTTGAATAGCCAACATACAAACAAAGCTATTAATTAAGTTGCAGTTGTTTTGAACAAGCCTTTTGTTCAACATAGTGGCAGTAAACAAAACCAGATCCATCAGTCTTTGTGGGGAAGTATTCACCAATGAAGAAATACTTAATTATTACACCTTAAGCACTTGCAGTTACATGACTTATTATGACAATATTTATGGAGTGCCTAGCCCACAGTAAACTATAATCTGCCAATTCATAGGCTAATGTTTATGATGCGCCAGCACACCAATAGGCACAGATGCTTCATTTTTGTATACACCACACAGCCATTACAATCCTTGACTATTAGTTTAAAAAGGTGTTTATGGTGTCTAAGAGGAAAAAATAATTAGTGAGAATTTAAGCACTCCCTATTTCAGCCTTTTATGAGAGAAAAAGTTTAATAAAGATGGTTCTATTAATACCACCCTCATCTGGGGGGAGAGTGTACGTCAGTCTTCAGCTCTGTAAAATCTTGACCCTCCTGTCAAGGGTGACCTCTAGTGTCATTTCTATTGTTGCATTTTGTGATCTATGTGCCCACAAAGACCCTCATCTTACAATTAATAGCATGTGGGTGGATAGCTGTGCCCAGGCAGAGTTGTACTAATTTGACTGAGGCTCTGTGCAAGAGTAGCAGTCTGCTATGAGCTACCAACTGCATAATCGGGATCTACAAAATGAGCTGAGATGACAGATCCACGTCTAATAAACCATTTAACAACTGGCAGTTGCTTTCATTGTTTATTATCAAGCTAGTTTCAAACCAATCAACAAGAGATTAAAGGCTTCATATATTTTGGCCCAGATCAGTCTCAAACCAAGATCTATTGACACGGCGCAGCCAAAAGGACACGAGCACCATCATTGCTAGGAGGCGTGGGAGATGGATGAGTAATGTGTTTCGGATGGAAACTGATTCCAGCACCAGAGTAGCAAAAAGATGGAAACCTGAAGGCAAGCAAAAATGAGGCTGCCCCAAAACAACATGGCAAAAAGCGGTGGAAGCCAAGCTGGAAGAGCTGAGGCACAGGTGGGGAACCATTGGAAGACTTGCCAGAAACAGACAGGAGTGAGGAGCTTCATCACTTCCCTAAACGCCAGAGGCATAAAGGGAACATGATGATAATGATGATGATCTATTCCATTTTCTTGGCAACATGCTGACCTCCATCTTGATGTACTATGTCTATATCCAGTTTTCAAGTTTTTTATAGTAAGACAGCGCAAATGACTGAAAAAACATGGGGAGCAAATAACAAACCGAGATAAAATTTACACAGATATTCAATGGGAGGAAATAATCTGGAAAGCAGTACTTCTGATAGAAGGGTAGAAGACAGAGCGGAATAAGGGACCAAATTAGACACAAGTTTGCAATACAATATAGGAGTAAAATAGGCCAATACAAATGTAGGCTGCTCAGACACAACAATGACAGAGCAGGGAAACAATGGTCCTTATATAGCTCTGAGACAACTGCACATGAAATATCTTTTGCAGTTCTGTACACATCAATGCCAGAAAGATCCTTACAAATTGGAGAAACTTTAGAGAATAGAAACAACAGTGATTAATAACTAGGAATTTGGAGGAACTTACAGTAACTCCTCGCTTAACGATCTAGTTTTATGTTCCTGAAAAATGTGACTAAGTGAAACAATGTTAAGCAAATCCAATTTCCCCATAAGAATTTATGTAATTAGGAGGGGTTAGTTTCCAAGGAATTTTTTCACCAGACAAAAGACTATATTATATATGTGTATACACAGTACAAATTTTAAGCAAACAATTTAATACTGTACACAGCAATGATGATTGCAAAGCTTGGTTGAGGTGGAGGAGTCAGAGGGTGGATATTTCCCAGGGAATGCCTTAGTGCTAAATGATGAACTAGAACTTGGCTGAGCCCCCCAAGAGTTAACACATTGTTTATGTAGCCTCATACTCTACCAGGCAGCACGAATTGAGGGAGGAACAACAGCATGGCAGAGAGAGACAGAGACACACACACCGTGTGTGTGTGTGTGTGTGTGTGTGTGTGTGTGTGTGTGTGTGTGTG
>ML677364.1:39820283-39931818 GCA_007922305.1 Dermatemys mawii | reverse complement strand
GTGTGTGTGTGTGTGTGTGTGTGTGTGTGTGTGTGTGTGTGTGTGTGTGAGAGAGACTCCTTGCCCCTTTAAGTATGCTGAACCACTTTTGCCTTTTTAAGTAGACCAGGAAGTTGAGACAGCAGCTGCTGCCAGCACACTCGCTCTGTCCTGATCCCAGCCATGTTCCCCCCTGCTCTGTGGAGATGGGGTAAGCAGGGGGCAGTAGGGGGGAGGGGGACACACTGACATTAGCCCCCCTCTTCCCCGCCCTGCCCCAACCTCCCACCAGCAAGCAGGAGGCTCTCAGGAGCAGCTCCAAGGCAGAGGTCAGGAGCAGTACATGGCAGTGTGGGGGAGGAACAGTTGAACTGCTGGCATCTGATAGCCTGCTGAGTGGCTGCCACACAGGGAACTTAGGGGAGCAGGGATCTGATGGGGGGCTGCTAGTCCACCCTGGTTCCAAGCCCCCACCAGCTAGCTGCAATGGGCTGCTCTTCCTACAAGCAGTGGACAAAGCAGGCAGCTGCCAAACAACATTATAAGGGAGCATTTCACAACTTTAAGGGAGCATGTTCTCTAATTGATCAGCAACATAACAATGAAACAACATTAATCGGGACGTTTTCCATAGATTTATATTTGCCAAAACCACCTTCTCTTCCTCCCTGGATCAGAATAAAAAAAAATCCTCGTCTATTCAATCTTATTTAGAGAGATCTTGAACCGATGCTGTTAACTTTCTTACCATAATCTTATCATTGTCGATAATGGTGTTCAACCTGTGTGCAATGGTCAGCACAGTGCACTGGGCAAACTTTTCACGGATTGTCTTTTGAATCAATTCATCCGTTCTGAAACACAGGAAGCACAGGTCAAATGGAAGTGAGAGATTTACATGAACAATGATCTGATTGCAGAGAATTTCTATGATTGTGTTGTAAATTACATTAAATAACTGTAATATCATTCAATCCATAACCAACAGGTTTTCTGCTCTCTTCTTGGAGACACTCCAGAGACCAAACCCTGCTATTGTCCAAGGGGGAAAAACAGGGCCCTGATAATCTCTTACTCACCTGAGAGACAGCAGCTCAGGGGAGAGAGAAGGTCCCACTCTCTGAAGCAGTTGTGAGGATAGTTTATATACACCCCTCCTCTCCAATAATTCTAGATATGAGGGTGGTTGGGGATGGTATATATAGAAGAGAGGGGAAAACTATTTTTTTTTAAAGGACAGTCAATAAGCTTATAACCATTTTTACTGATGGGGCACGCAGGGACCACAAGGAGTTATAGCTTAATAAGAAATTCTGAAAACAATTAAAAATAAAGTTGAAATGATTTGGAACTTTCAAGTTGTGCCCACTGTCAGCCTCTGTAGTCACACGATCCTACCATCATCCTTGTTCTCCCTTTCTTCCTATTGTTTGTTGCATTCTCTTGTTGCATCTTTTATTAGGAAGTTCAGATGCCATGTTTGCTTATATTTTGGACAGAATCTAACACAATGGGACCTTGATCCCAAATAATAAACCAATGGTTGTGTGTATGTGCAGTTTCAAAAAGTTCTGAAAGTGGGGCTGAGAAAAGAAGGATTAACCATTGTGACAAAGCTCCAAGTTTGTACTCGTGGGTCCTGCACTTCCTGGCAGATTTAGGGGCCTCAGAAACTCATCTAGGCCCCAGAGTGACCTCCCTTTCTCAGTATAATTGGCAAGAGTCACCACCTAGTGAGTTACCTTCATCACAGGCCAGTATGGAAGATGGAAAAGGGGGGAGCCCGGGCCCGCCCTCTACTCCGGACTCCAGCCCAGGGACCCTAATAGTATCAGCTAAGATGGCTGACCTTTTAGGCACAAAACACAATACAATTCCCTGGGCTACTTCTCCACAGCAGTCCCTGCTTCTTCAAACTCCACTTCACCCTTACCTCAGGGCCTCCTTCCTTCTGGATGATATGTTGTCCACCACTCAGTCTCACCAACAGCACAACCTCCTTCCACAGCTCCTGACACCCACAACCCACCTGACTAACTGGGAGGTTTTTATCTGGATTCAGCCAGTCCCTGATTGGCTTCAGGTGTCCCAGTTAGGCTAGCTGTTTCTACTCCTTTCTAGAAGGTTCTTAATTGGCCCCAGGTGTCTTGATTGGTCTGGAGTAGCCTTTGTTTGGCTATCCAGGGAACAGGGACCTGCACATCCTGAGACTAATATACCTGCCTTCCAGCACTCTCCTATATCCTTCTGGTCTGACTCCGTCACACCATATTAATTAGAAAAAAGTGGTGGCCCATACTTAAAACAGCACAGGTTACAAAATAATATAGAACCTACCATTGATAGGTACTAAGACAGATTCACCCCTAGGTTTATGCAGATTCTGGAGGAGAGTCTGCTGGACGGAAGGAGGAAAAGGTGCTGTGGTGGTTGAAAGCAGCTGCAACTTTACCTTCAACAAGGGAGGGAAGAAAGCAAATATAGCCTCAAAAAAGGCCCTTCCCAAATTTAGCTGGAAAATGGGTATGAGGCACGGAGCATGGGCTGACTGAGTGCAATGCCATTCCCAATGTGAATGACAGCTACCCACCCAGTAGAAAACTGAGGCAAAGTAGCAGTGGCTCTTCCATTCCTCTGAGTGAATTCACACTGGGAGCAGGCACCTCTGTGGGCCAGGTTGACTAGGGCCCCGATCCTTCACGTAAGTTTGAAAACAAAAACCTGATCTGAACATTAATCAAATAATGGTAAGGAAACCCAACCCTATTTTAATTAAATGTCATGCACACAGATTTATCTGGGGATAAAAAAGGGATGTAAACTCGCCAGAAAGTTTCACAAGTCCCAATTACTGGAGATTTTCCAAGACATAATGCTGGAAATGAAGTGATTCATATCATTTCCAATTCTAATGTTGAGGGTTTCATGAGCAACTTTTAAGAATCATTTAACTACTGCAGAATTATTTTATTCATGGGGATAAATTTCCAACTTCATGACCATGAAGAAAAGCTAAAATTGTACTAAATTTCCATCAATCATTATGTGAAATAGACCTCCAAGCTTATGTAAACTTTCATATTTAAATCATTTCCTATTTGCCAATAGACTGCAGTATTTCCTGATGTGCATCCTATTAGGTTGCACTGCTTAAAAGTCTACCACCACAGCTAAACGCAATACGTTAAGAAAAAGGTAGTAAAGACTGCAGTGCAAACCAACTCAAAGAAGGAACTTCAAGTTAAAGTTGATACCACTTCAATCGTTTGTTTTGTAATGCTTACAGTTACTATTAGTAAACATTTACTTTCTTGCAATATATCTGCAGCACATGTCAGGTAAGATAATTTAAATTGATAGTGCAAATAAAAAATAATAAAGATCTCAAATTGGGGAGGATGAATAAGAGGATATGAAATTTCCATTGGTCTGATTAAATCACAGATATTACAACCTAAGCAGCCCAAAATCTATGGAGAAGGCAAAGCATTTTCTCTAAAAGTTTCAGAAATTAAATGCATGCTTCACAGCAAAGCTTCTCTGCTGGCACCACTCTTCTCCCAGGAAGAGGTTACAAAAATGAGTCAGGGGCAGAGACCTCAGTGGAAAGATGAATCTGCAGTTCTGGACTCCACAGAAATCAGGAAGAAGTCTATTAATTGCTAATGCTGGTGGTGGTGTTTTTTTTTAAAATACAAGTGAAAATAAAATAGCTTGTTTCTTCTGTGAAAAGAGGAATGCCGCCTTTGCTATTGATAGTATAAGGAAGTGAAAATGATACTTTGCTTCCAGAATTACAGACTTACTATAGGTAAACAAGGTACAGTTAACTACAATTTGGAGGGTTTCACTGGACACAGCCCTTAAATTTTTGATGTTTGGCATTCTATACAGAAGGATAACTTCTCCAAGCACTGGACCATTACACATCTTGCCAGTCTCACACACAGCACTAAAACACTTTGGCAATATGCAGCATTGCAGTGGTGGAAGTAACTGTGTATTTTGTATAGAATGACTGACTTCTTTGGGGAAATCAAGAATTTGTACTACCTTTCCCAGAAATGGCCATAAAATCTGTAAGTTTTGCATGTGGCAATATGTTCACAACTCCTCAGTCAGCTTTTCACTCTCTACTAGCACCCAAATTTAATTTTCCTCAGGAAAACTACAATCATGGACACTTCCAAGTGACCTACAGTGAGCAAATCAAAAACCAAACAGACCCCAATCCCGCAAACTAATTATCACAGGTCCACCTGCACTGATCATATTGCATCATAAAGCATTACTCTCCTTTGCCATGATGCCTACAAAAAGTTTGACAACAGTTAAGCTGCTGGTGTAAAGAGAACTCTGCCTATCCTGCTGACCAATACTGTCTCATTGTTTCTCTATACTCTGCCGTCTGTCTATATCCATCTGTTATCTAATCTTATACACAGGTTGTGAGCCGCTTGTAACAGGGACCATCTCTTTGTTCTGTGTTTGTACACTGCTTAGCACAATGGAGTCCTGTTCTCCTAACTAGACCTCCTACATGCTGTGGTAAATCAAATAAATAATAATATTAAGTATTGCTCACTGGAATACTACAGGCATGATTTCTCACTAATGCTGTTCAAATCATTACTATATCCGGAACTGATTATTGTAACTCCTTTTATAGCGGAATAGCAAAGCAACTCCACTGATTGTATCTAGTGTAAAAAAGTGCACCAAATTACAGTCGTGAACATACAGCATCAATTCTTTGACCAATGAGTGAACTACAATTTGCTTTGATGATGCATAAAATTTTATTTAACAATAAATTTTATTGTTTTGGGATTTTTTTCAAACCTCAGTTTGGTGGAACTAGCTGTTCAGCTCAAACTGATGCAGCATATTTTCAATGCTTTTAAAAAAAATATGGTCTCCTTTAGTTATTCCCACCAGTGTTCAAAAGAGCTTTAAAAACTACTTTATTTTGTAGGTCCTATGATATTTGAAGATCTCTTAGGATTTTGAATCTCTCTCTTTAATGAGTTTTATCTGTAACCCACTCTATATACTGAATAGCAGTCTGAGCATTTGGAAGAAATGACATTAATAAATATTTGTTATTTGTCAAAGTCATTTTTCCTTGATAGTCTTTGTCACTATCCCAACACTGTGCCTAACTTTTTCATCATGAGGTCCCTCATCTTTGTGGGTTGATGGTGGCCCTAGAATCTTTCCATTCTGTGAAGCCTCTCAAGAAGTTAGCTACACTGCAAACAAAAGATGAGTCGGTCCTAAGATTTTAGAAAGACACCAACAGAAGTTGGTCCAATAATAAAAGATATTGCCTCATCCACTCTGTCTCTCTAAGAGGTTATCTTGACAGTGTTGATCTGCATTTTCAAAAGGAGTCTTTTATTCATGGCTGCTGCAAGATAAATAGCTTTGAATGTTAATTTACACAGAGAAATCAAGGATATTTTTCTCCTTCTGAGGACAGAGTCTATCTTCTCTCAGGATGCATTCAGAAGAGCTTTCATGATTGAACTCTTAAATCATACACAGTGTGTGGTTTGCCTGCTCTGATTAGGCATTTCAGCATGTCAGTGATGCTGTCAGTGCTTCATGAAAGCATAAACCCCAGCACAGGTTGCACAAGATATGAAGCTTTTCAGTTCACCTCTGCGTTACACCAATCGTGTACAAACAGGATAATTTATTTTACTATGGTCTTTGGTGCTTTACCTTGGGTCCACATTTGCTGTTGCTTCGTCAATAATCAGAATTTTATTTTTTTTGAGAATTGCTCTGGCAAGGCACACGAGTTGTCTCTGACCAACGCTAAAATTAGATCCAGATTCTGCCAACTGTGTCTCCATTTTATCAGGAAATTCTTCCACCGCCTCCTTCAGTTGCACCTGTAAGTATGCCAATGTACAGTAGGATGAGTAACTCACTTCTAAACAAAATATTGTTGTTCTGATTAGGCTGCCTATTCTTTGTTATGCTTTACACAACAATAAGCATGCAAGGTTTAACTTTCATACTCATACATACGTTATGTAATTCAATTCTACAGTGAAGTCTAAAACTGTTTAAAAATCTTTTTTTAATTAATCAAAATATCTCAAACCTGCATCACGACTGATACAAATATTAATGCAAGATCCAGCAAGTCAATGTTATATAAAGAGACATTTATATACATTTATACACCCCACAATTGTTTCCCTTTCTTATCAGCCATATCCTTACTGAATCCAACAAAACCAAATCAAACCTATGTATAAACACTATGAATAATGTTATATTATGTATAAACATTAGATACAAATGATTATATATTTGGAATTACCTCTTCTAAAACATTCCACAGCTCTTCATCAGTGTATTCATTGAAAGGATCTAAGTTTTTTCTCATTGTTCCAGTGAACAGAACAGGCTCCTACAAACCAATGCAACATTACATTTTACTTTTTATATACACTTAGTTTTCATACTGCAATGCAGAATTTAAACACAGTAAAGATTATTTGAAGCATGAATGGCACATACACATAGTACAACAACAAATTATTCCTAGTTACAATGCAAGGGAAAAAACTGTTGCGATTCTTTGCATATCACAGAAGTAATAAAAGAAAAGAAAGCTCAGAAGTGCATTAGAGGCATGTTGAAGAAAAAATAAGATAAATGAATAGCAAGCTTGCATGAAGATATTTTAATAAAACAGATTAAACAAACATAGGTATTTTGAAAAAATCAATATATATGGAACAATTTATTTTGTCTGTATTTGAACTGGCATATGTGTGCTACTTTGGACACCACAACACTTATAGTATATTTACAAGCTAGGCAATTAAATTCCACTGACATGATTAGTGGAAACAAGCAACAATGAGATGATCAACTCAACACACTTACATTCCTAGGATACTTGGGTGCTTTTGAAACTGTGCTCCAAACTTATATAAGGCACAGACAGAGAGGAAGACTCAAGTGGATCAACAGGTAGAATAGAAGGTGTTGGGATTTTTGTTTTATTTCAGTCTGGAGAAACCCTCCAAGTTTAACATTAAAGAATCTGAAAGATAAATAGATTTCACAACTTTTCTGCAACACTTACATCTACACATGTATCTGTTAATTATGGTTAATACTAATGTTTGCACTTTGTATTTGTGGACAGGCATGACAAAGCTCTCCTGAGCTGCTAAACAGAACTGCCTCATTAGATGAACACTGCTTGGTCTCTGGTTGGTTCTTCTGGGCAGTTCTGCCATGAAGAGGAGAGATAGAGGGACCTATCAAAGAGGCACTACACTGGAAGACCTGAAGGCAAAGACCTCCATGCTCTTAAGGGGAGAAGAGGTGTGAGAAGTGAAAAGGCCAGGAAATAAGTTTGTTCCTACCCAAAGGTCCCGAAGGAAATCAAAAGGTTAAGGCAACAAAAGTGGGAGAGCACTGAACTAGTAGTTTTAGCTCATAGCCACAAACTAATCTTCAAGTCAACAAAAGCAAGAGGAACATGATTTTGCCCAAGAATTCCCTACTAACAGCCCTGAATGCCGCTGATATTCAAGCGGAGATGGCACAGTCTGAGAATCATGGACTGGAGGAAATGTAAGATGTCAGTATTTCCTGGTGCCATACACAAGGTATCTGAGCCAAAATAACCATCATAATGCTGTTGATGGCTGTGAAATATCTGACTTGTCAGCAGAGTTTCTTAAATCTACAATTTTTTTAAAAAAGAGTAAACATTTGTTTATATATGATATGATTTTTTTTAAAGACATCACACATCTTAAAGGTTAAATCCTGCCCTAACTGAGACCCCAGGTAACCCTCCTGCTGTCCATGGACTTGTGTGAGGGTGTAGAGAGTGGGCAGAATTTGGACTTAACCTTTTATGATAATGAGTTAATTTTTAAGACATTCCTGGAGTACTATGAAGATATTGATGTTGACAGAATGTGGTACAATAAATGTAAAAAGATCATGTGTTTTTTTTCTTTTTATTTTCTTGTAATGTGCAAGGTATTTGAAAGTATTTGTTGCATTAGGAAACTTTAATAAAAACCTTTTGAATAAGCAAAAGGGGTTTAATAGAATGTTTGAGGGAACATTTTTCTTTAAAAAAACAACACTAAGTAATTTGTTTAACAATACACATCTTAATAGGTTATTTGAGATGTTTTGAAGGTATTAAGATAATTTTCCATTTCGATCTATTTTTATAGGTTGACAAAATAAGAAATTGAATTTATAAAATGTTCACAACTATTATAAGAAGTCCTAAAAGCAGACATGTTGCAACAGCAGATAAGAATAATTTTTAATTATCATTTCTGACACAGATTAGTATTTAAAATAGCCCATTTTATGAGAGGAAGTTAATAAGCCAAACCTGTAAATAATTGTTGTAAAAATGCTTGCAGTCAGAGTAACAGATAATATTTACAGACAGACACAACCTTTATATAGCTCCATCCAAGCAAACAATTAGAAGTCTAAGCACATTTTTATTTCTGTAGGTAGATATTTAAATTCACATTGAAGAAAACTTCAGTCTTGTTTCTCACCACTCTCTGGAGAGTGACTCAGTTAGCATGCTACATGATATATTTTACTGAACGCCTACAGCTAGACTACATAGTTATCCCAGAGAACGCGGAGGATTGCAGCTCCAAGTTGTTGCCCCATGTTATGTAGCTATTTTTATACTTATACAAATTTTAGCAATACAGTACAAAATGTTTATTGTGGTATAATTATTCCCCCACCCTCCAAAATGGTTAAAGTCATTTCTTGGTCTTAGACCTTTGCATATATTTAGTAGACAACAAACCTCTCTTTATCTGCAAGAGAAACCCTACCTGCTGCTAACCTTCAGATACTTAAAACCCCTGGGGACCATGACAAAAACCTTCTATATAACTAGGAAGATAAAAATAATAACATTTTACTTTCTTAAAATAATTTTATGCCCAGGTCAGGGAGCTTCTGCATGAATAAAATATACAGTTAATTATGTGTGCTCAAGGTGTGGAGACAGCATCTGATCAGCAGCTTTCCTTCTCTAAAGTTATATTATGTTCACCTGGGATCAGATATCCAAATGTGGAAAACACCTGAAATACTTGTGGTTAAAGTTCTCAAAACCCTGTAGCCCTTGAATGAACTGATCGTCATCCATTTTCAGGTGAAAAGAACATTGTGCACAAACAAAAGAAAAAGAATTTAAGTCTATGTAAAGTCCTCTTTAGATAGAAAAAGGTCACTAACTCCACTGAGTAGCACCACTGTGCATTAATGAAGCCTCCAGTATGCAGAAACAAAAGACGGCCCACATTAGATTGCAATCCAATTGTATTTCTTTGCTAGTAACAGCATACCTACCGCTTTCTGTTTGGCTTCTATTCTCAAGAAAGAAAAAAGAAAGCCAGGTGACGAAGAGAGGCATTAAAGAGCCGTTGCTTGTTAACCTTCTTATCACATTCACAGTTATTTTTAAAAAGAGAGATAATAGAATATAAACATATAAAACAGTACATTAAGTGAATGCTACAATTGATTTCTCCACCTAGCTCAGGGGTCTCCAAACTACGGCCTTGAGGTCAGATCTGGCCCGCGGCTTTGATTTGTCCGGCCCTCCAGCTGAGCAGGCACACCAAGCAGGCATGTGGAGAAGCCACCGCTGCCCCTCTCTGCAAGCTGCAGCTCGTGGCCCCATGTGCAGAGGGGTGAATGCCCCCACGGCAGGGGCCGGAGGAGTAAAGGGGGGTGGGAGTCGCAGCAGTGGCTGGAGGAGCAAAGGGGGGATTTTGCATATATTTGAACATATTGAATTTTTTCACAGTCGCTTCAGCCCGCGAAGCCCCTTCAAAAATTTAATATGGCCCTTGTCTGATGAAGTTTGGAGACCCCTGACCTAGCTGATGGACCAACAAACATTCAGACACCAATATGGTCAAAGGGTTCTGGATTCAACGTTATTAAACAAAACAGAATGAAATCTGAAAATTAACAGTTAAAATGCTACCTACCTAACGAATCCCACTGGTGTCTAAACAAGCGTTTCCTCCCATCACCCAGACAAATAAGATGAGCTACCTGCAAAGCACATGCCTTCATGAAAGAAATAGGGCACTGCAGATGGAGCACCCTATAGTCATGGCTGCTAGAGCCATGTTCCCCCCTAAAATGGGAATTATGGCCAGAGGATAGGTTAGAGTCTCCATGGAATCTGGTGACCTGCATAGGCCCAGCTATCCAAAGGTATGTGGGTCATACCAAACTCTTCTGCTGGAACAATGTCTAGCTTGCTCTTTCAGTCAGCTGTAGGGGAAAGGTGTGTGTGTGACTGCTCTGATGAGGAAAAGGGCTACTTCCAGAATCACCGCAAGTACTTTTCTTCCAATGCCCCTCATCAGGTCTAGGATAGCAGCTTTATGGCTTTGTAGCTGGTAGCATCATTGTCAGTCAGGACCTAACATGTGGCTTGTGCCTCTTCTGTTAATAAATTGAATGCCTAGAATAAATAATAATAATTGTTGCCCTCACTGAACAACATTGGTCACTACTCAGAGGTAGGCATCAGGACAAAGAAGGGCTGGTATTCACTGGCTGCTTAACTGGTGTCCCTGGATTACTGAACATAGATAGTGGATCACTGCTTGGGCTTGTTTCTCCTTTGTGATTTACAGTAAGAACTGCTGTTGTTGGGCTATAATTGGTTTTGCTGCTGCTGTCCATCATCCAGTTTATGATTTCTTCCATTACTCCCCCTTTTTATTCCTCTTTTGCAGATGAGGTTCAAAAGAAAACTTCCATGCAATACCACATGCAGAATGCTCTAGAGGTCAGCAACAAGACACATCTTTTCAGAGAGAAGAGGCAAGACATTTCTGGGAGCTTTGGAGCTTGATCCCTTCAGTAATCCAAAGCCAGAACATGGTAATATTTAAGATGCAGTGCAAATAGCATCTCTTCAGACTGGCATGTTAGCTGGCAGGAAATGTATGGTCAGTTCAGGAGAAAAGAGGAAAGTGACTTAAAAATTAGAAAGACTGTTGTTGGAGAGAGGAGCTGAGGGGCAAACCGAGGTTTAGTTGTGAAGTTTTGTTTGGCCATTGATATTGTTTATTATTAATTTTTGTGCTTACATGCAAATAATATTAGGATATGGATATAGCCAGTAAAATAAGAAAACACTCCAAACATTCACATCAATTAAGTGCCTAAAGTACCAATGCAAAAAAAAAAAGTGTGTTTAATTTTCACTCAGAATTTAATTAAAATACATGAAAAACCAAAAGTCACATACTGCCAAACAAATCTAGCTTTCAGGAGCATGTATGTGTGTGTGTGGGTTGGGGGGAAGAGCTGGGTTTCTTTCTTTGCTTTTTTTCTTTTTAAAAAAGAGAACAATAATAAAACCCTACACACACACTCTCTCTGCTGCACCACTTTCCAAGTAATCCAGCTGAGGGGTGAGAGATGGGTATCAGGGAACCCACTGTAGGTCCAGCTCCTGCCCTGATCATAGGCACTGACTCTGTGGGTGCTTTGGGGCTGGACACCATGGGGAAAAATTAGTGGGTGCTCTGCACCCACCAGCAGCCAAGCTCCCTTCCCCCCCTGCCCCACCTCCTTCCCCTCCTTCCTTGCTGGGTGCGCTGCATCCCCTGCTCCTCCACCTACTTCCCAGAGTTTCTCACCTGGCTGCCGCCAAACAGCTGTTTGCATGCTCCTGGGGGCAGGGGAAGGAAGAGTGGAAATGTGGCATGCTCTGTGGAGGAGGTAGGAAAGAGGAAGGTCCGGTGTGGGAATTTGGGGAAGGAGTTGGAATAGGCCCTGAAGTAGGTTGCACAGCTGACAACTGTCCCCAAGGGATCATATGCCAGCTGGATGTTGCTGGAATGCAACATACTCCTGCCATGCCTTCTCTGAATCTTTCTCCTGGTGAGGAGGGTGACATACTGCTTGCACCCCCCTAAATTCCTGTCAGAGCAGCACAAAGAGGACAGAGATGAGGAGAGAGTGAGACCCAAAGGCTAATCCTATATGTTATGGAAGTGACAGTCTGTAGGAAATAGCATGATCTTATTCAAATTCTTTCAAATACATCAGATTACACAGAAGCACAATCTCAGTTACTGTCTCTTACCAGTTATTGAAGAACTAGTCCACAAGAATAGACTGATTTAAATGAGCAAGACATATGGCCCTAAAATTTGCCCTACTTTCAGACTGGCTCATTTGGATACCAAATGTATAGGCTCTCGTTTTCAATTTAGTAATCCATTGCAGAGACATTACAGAAAATAATAGCCACTAGTATTTTTAGGTTCTAGCAAATATGCTTTATCCTCTGTGCTGGCTCTTCAGCAGCAGCTAGAAAGCAAACTTAATTCAAACTGTTTCTAGAATTGTGCTGATATTAATATCACTGATGCACACACAAAATAATTGGCTGACATGACAGGAATCCATAGATTATGAAGCTGTTAAAAAAGCCGTTATTATTTTAGCTTCATTCTAAGATTACAGTTGTGGGAATAGGGGAACTAATATTTGCAAAATGGACATGGATGAAATTCAGGGATTTAGGAGTACTGGAAACAACAGAGAGCAGAAAAAGAAAAAATGATTATAAAAACGATCTTGACAGAGTTCTTTGAAATGTTACAGCCCTAAAATGAAAATGCATGTGGCAGACAAAGTCAGCTTCATACCTGAGGTATGATTGAAATTTTCTTCCGCAAGTCATGAAGACCTAGTTCTGATGTTAGGTAGTTATCAATCCAAATTCGTCCTTTGGGTTCAGCCAACCGAAAGAGAGCTGCTATCAAAGAGCTCTTTCCAGCTCCTGTTCTTCCCACAATTCCAATCTGCAAAACCAACCAAGCCAGTATGATTAACCCCAGTAGTTTCCCACATAGTATTTGTAGTACTTTTCCATTAATGTAAAATTAGATTTATTAAAAGGGAAGACAACAGGTAAATTCCTTAAAAATTTTTTTTTTTTTTTAAAAGGTAAACTCTAAGAACACCAAATCTCATCCGACTCCAGGGTGGTGAAGCTTTAAGAATTTTCTAGATCATCTCATTCAAAGGTGAAATGAATGTTTTCTTAACAAAAGGCCTCCCTTAATATGAGCCGTGGAATGCCTAAATGAGAGACAATGTAGCCAAGTGGATAGAGCACTGGACTAATACTTAAGAATCCTGAGTTCCATTTCCAGCTCTGTCACTAGCCTGTGGGTGACCTTGCACTAACCACGACTCCTCCCTGTGCTCAATTTCTCCATCTGTGAAAAGGGAACAAGCAAGAAGCATGTAAGGGATTACTTAGAAAAATGGAATGCACACCCAATCAACTGTCTCACAGAGCCTGCAGCTTGGGATAACTCTCTACAAACGTTCCCTGACTTACGCAAGTGTTCCATTCCAGAACGCCTTGCATAAGTTGAATTTTGCATAAGTCGGAGATGTATCTCCAGCCATTATGCAAAAAAAAAAACAAAAAAAAAAAACCCCAACAAAAAAAACCCACCTATTTTTAGCTTACGGAGCCTTTTTTTGTAAGCGCAGATTTCTGTAGGTCAAGTCTTACGCAACACAGAGAGCGTCTATATATAGATCTGCTCTGGCAGAACCTATTACAGTAGAACCTCAGAGTTATGATCACCAGAGTTACAAACTGACCAGACAACACACACAGCAATTGGAATCAGAAGTACACAATCAGGCAGCAGAGACCAAAAAAAAAGAAAGAAAAAAAAAGCCAATACTGTACAGCTCAGTACTATGTAAAACAAACTAGTAAAAAAAATACAGGGAAAGTTTTAAAAAAAATATTGACAAAGCAAAGAAACTGTTTCGGTGCTTGTTTCATTTAAATTAAGGTGGTTAAAAGCACCATTTTTCTTCTGCATAGTAAAGTTTCAAAGCTATATTAAGTCAATGTTCAGTTATAAACTTTTGAAAGAACAAGCATAACATTTTGTTCAGAGTTACAAACAAGTCAGAGTTACTAACAACTTCCATTCTCAGAGTGTTCATAACGCTGGGGTTCTATGTATTTATTACATTCAGTTGGAGGTACCACATTTCCAGAGAGATATTGGTAAACACTGGAGGGATTTCAGAGATGAGCAAGATAGGAGACACTGATGTATGAGGAAATATAAAAGAGTTAAATATGCACAGCAGTGGTTCTCAACCGGGGGTATGGAGAGGTACATCAACTTCAAGGGGATACATCAACTCATCTAGATATTTGCCTACTTTTACAACAGGCTACATAAAAAGCATTAGTGAAGTCAGTATAAACGAAAGTATCATACAGATATTTAAACTAAAATATCATACAGATATCATGGCTTGTTTAAACTGCTCTATATACATTATACACCAAAATGTAAGAACAATACATATTTCCCAATTGATTTATTTTATAATTATATGATAAAAATGAGAAAGTCAGCAGTTTTTCAGTAATAGTGTGTTGTGACACTTGTATTTTTATGTCTGATTCTGTAAGCAAGTCGTTTTTAAGTGATGTGAAACTTGGGGTACACGCAAGACAAATCAGACTTGTAAACAGGGTAAAGTAGTTTGAAAAGGTTGAGAACCACTGATGTACAGTAAAGCCTAGCTCAGTGATTAAGAGGGCACATGAAAACAGAAGAATATTTGAAAAATACAAACACCAAACAAAAGAAGGCAATTATGTAGTGTGATACACAGAGATACTGAAATAATATTAAGGAAAGGAAAACTTAAGGTGAATATCAGGAGAAACATTTGTAACAGAGAAATTAAGCTATGGAATTAAGCTCTCGAGCAAAGTGGCAGAACCTGCATTTAAAAATAATAAAACACCCTTAACTAAGCACAAGAAACTCTACTGGAAAAAGCAACTTGGAAGATGGACTGGATAACCTAAAAGGTCTTTTCGACATCTAACTTTTCCAGTTCTAGGATTTTATTGAATAACATTCACCTAGGTGTGTACAATCACCAAATACTATGTAAGTGCTAATAATTATTTTATTGTTACCTAAAACACAGCATGGTTTTAGCAAATCTGTTTAAAGGAATGGTATAAAAGTAAAAGGAAAAAAATAATTGAAATAATGAGAAATATTTCTGAAGAAACTCTACTAAAACGCCTCTTCCTTCAAAAAGATCAATCAGAAAGAAAAAGCTAAAAGGAGTTCACACATAAAGTGTTTTAAAAAGGAAAGAGTTCAAAAGCATTTCTTTTGAAAACCTTAGTCTCATACACTACTGTATTAGCAACATGAAGAAAAACATTATCAAAAGTAAAGTAACTCTTAAAATAAAAATGTATATTGTCAATATCTCTCTTTCAGCCAGGCATCAAATGAAAGCATTGCATTTTTCAGTGTTTCACCAAAAATACAAATGGATTTCTCTAAATTGACTACACACTGCTAAAATCAACATGAATTTGAACGGGCTCTCAGTAAACAGAATTTTATTCCTTTTTATAAATCATGTTATTCAAAAGGCACATTATTTTTCCATAGACAAATCACAATAAAATCTGTCTTGCAAAACTGAAACCAGGCAGGCAGGTCCCTGTGCAGCCCTACTGAAGCCAGTGGCTACTTGCATACACAAAAGGGTCTGTCAGCAGGATTGACTGTATGTGTTTAGTAATCCAAAAGGGTCAGGATTACTGAACACATAACTCAGATTTAGGTCATCCAGACAAAGACAGAAGTGACAAAAGTCCTGTGGCACCTTAAAAACTAACTGAAGTATTGAAGCATAAGCTTTCATGGGCTAATACCCACTTCATCAGATGCATGCAGTGGAAGTATCCAGGGGCAGGTATAAATAGGTAGGCAAGAACCAGGTTAGAGATAACAGAGTTAATCCAGTGAGCTGAACCAGCTTGTTATCTCTAATCAGGGAGGGTGAGGTATTCCTCTAGCAGCTGAACTGGAGGCGTGAACAGCGAGAGAAGAGAAACTGCTCTTGTAGTTAGCTAGCCACTCATAATCCCTATTCAGTGCTGTGTTGATTGTGTCAAATTTGCAAATGAATTGCAGCTCTGCAGTTTCTCTTTGCAGTCTGGTCTTGAAGTTTTTTTCCTGCAATATGGTGACTTTTAAATCTGTAATTGTGTGTGCAGGGAGATTGAAGTGTTCTTCTACAGGTTTTTGTATATTGCCATTCCTGATATCTGATTTGTGTCCATTTATCCTTTTTCATAGGGACTGTCCAGTTTGGCCAATGTACATAGCAGAGGAACATTGCTGGCACAAAGACAATAACTTATGTTTAGCAAACGTAAGAACCAACACGCGTTAATGTGTTTTTAAACATCACTTGCCAACTAGCTTTGACACAGACAGTTGTGTTGTGTTTAAAAGCCACTACTATTTTTTTTCTGGTATACCTTTAAAACTTATACCATAAAAACATAAGAACAGCCATACTGGGTCAGACCACTGGCCCACTGATCCCAGTATCCTGCCTTCTGAAAGTGGCCAATGCCAGGTGCTTCAGAGGAATTAACAGAACAGGGCATCCATCTTCTATCATCCAGTCCCAGCTTCTGGAAGTCAGAGATTTAGGGACATCCAGAGCATGGGGCTGTGTCCCTGACCATCTTGGATAACAGCTACTGATGGGTCTATTCTCTATGACAGGGGTGGCCAAAGTTACTGACACTCTGAGATGAATATGATAATCTTGAGAAGTTTGAGAGCCAGGTGCACCTGTTGGGGATCGGGGCATCAGCCCCACAGCAGGGTGGTGAGGCTTATCTGTCAGGGCATCAGCTCTGCAAGGAAAGCCTGCCCAGGCGCAGGGAACTTGCAGGGATTTAACTTTTGGCACTGCACCTTTTAATTTCTGTTTAACTAACATCCTCACTTTTGTCAAGTTCCCCTTTCTGAAATTAAATGCTACAGTTGTGGGCTACTTTGGTGTTTTCCCCACCACAGGGATGTTAAATTTTATTATGTTATGGTCAATATTACCAAGCAGTTCAGCTATATTCACCTCTTCGATCAGATCCTGTGCTCCACTTAGGACTAAATCAAGAATTGCCTCTTGTGGGTTGAAGGACTTGGTGCTCCAAGTAGCTTCCACAGTATAGACATAGTCTTCATCTATATTAGGTGCTAAGTGTTGTTTGAGGCCTTAGAGGGCAGTGAGGAAATACTTTGGCCTAATCTATATTTAAAACTTAAGACAGGTCGACTGAAAAATCCTGTGCATTGTAGCTATGTCAACCTAACCCCCACTGTAGAAGCAGCTAAGTTGATAGAAGAATGCTTTCATTGACCTAGCTACCATCTCTCAGGAAGATGGCATTCCTACAATGATGAAAAAACCCCTTCTATCACTGTCATCTTTGTCTACACTATGGGATTGCAGCAGCATAGCTTTGATGCCGTAGCTGTACCATGGTAACTACTGTAGTGTAGACATGGCCTGAAATGTTAGCAACTTCTAGGTTTCCAAGGAATGCTTCCCTCTTACTAAAATCCAGGGAGGAGGAGCAGATACTTGGAAACCTATTATTTTACACATTATAGTGATGATGGCCTACTGTCAGACCACGTGATGCATTATAAAACACAGTAGTTTTTAAAATGGAAACCAATTTCTCTCCAGAGCTGCAAGAGCTTCAAATGGGGCAAACTTATTTAGGATGACAAACCTACAGCACAATCACTCAGATCAAAAAAGCAACAAGTGTTTAGCCACTGTCTGGGTACCTCTCTTCTTTCTGTTCTTTTATTTTATTTCTGTTTCTCACCATGAAATTTAAATCTTCTTATTCACTATTACACTAGACTAGCTTATTATAGCTGCTACAGAGCTGGCCCAAAGGCAAGAAAAGTATAGAGAAAATAAACAGCTTTTTTGCTACACTTTGTAAACTCCTTGCCCTCAACTCCCACTTACCTTTCTCTGTGAAATCATCTTTGTACAGGATAGAAGGGCTGAATTCTTGTAACACATGCTTTTTATTAAAATGATTCACTTGAGGAATAGAATGGAGGTTCGGGCTGAATGGAAGTGCAGGTTACATATTAAGCAAGAGCAAAGATTGTATAGAACTGAGCCAACCTCCCAGGGAAGATTTCTTAATCAAAAAACATATATCTGCATTTGAAATGTGGCAAAACATGAATTAACACTGCAGGGCTCTAATTTCATTTTGTCTATGGGGGAAACTTGCCCTATCACATTCTTTCAACTGAGATCATTTCAAAATTGGGAGGATGGGGCAAAGGGAGAAGAGTCAAAAGTTTTCAGAATAAGGGTTTTTATTTCTGTGTTTCTTTTGGCTACCAATCTAATTAATGTTGACAGTTAATTGGATAAGTTGCCAAAAGGAACTGAAATAAAATCCCCACGATCCTAAAATTATGCAATTGACTTTTTCCCCCCCTTTTCTCTCCTTCTTCCCTATCCTGGGATTATGTGTGTGTGCGTGCACCCTCCTTTATTTTTTATTGTCACTGTCCACCTTTTGTGTTGCCCCTCCCTGCCCCTTTTGTGTTTCCTTTAGTGGATCCTCAGTGTCCCTTTCTACTTGTCCCCCCTCAAGACCAGTGCTGATGGAAAAGGTATTAAACCTGTATCTAAACTAGGGAGAAGGTCACATGCAGTTCGCTAATACAGGTTAGTTAAACTCAATCCGTCCTTGACTCTTTTTTCCCCTTAATGGATACAAATGGTTGGACTCATTGGAACAGCTTTGTCTTCTCAGTGGTGGAGACAGAAGATGCTTTCAAGCAAAGTGTGATCCTCCCAAAATAAGCATTTCTTTGTAGTTAATCAGAGTTATGTGTTCATAAGGTGGCTAACAGTTTAGCATATCCTTAATTATTCATTTACTTGCTTTTAAATTCTGGGTTTTGTAAATGACGTCTGGCATGCATGTTGTTTCTCTTAGTGACCTTAGTTGCATTTTGAAATAAAACCCATGATCGTGCAATCAGATCTGTGCAAGAGGATCCATACGCCTGGGCTGCGTCCCACTGAAGTCACCATGGCTCTGCACGTGCACAAGGATTCAGATCTGCCCTCATGGATCCAGTCACAGGATTAAGACCTGCATTTGTTTTATTATAATTATTTATATTATGTGGCACCTAAAGCCGCGAGCCCAATTGGGATAGGCACTTTACAAACATATAACAGAGAGAAAATCCCTGCCCTGAAGAGCCTACCATCTAAGTGGTTTTTGGTTTTGGAGTTTATGCAATAGGCAATCACAAAGTCCCTAGTTTCCCAAGTTCTTAAGTAGGTTATTTACTCATAACCATGCATATTATCAAACGTTACTGCAAAACTTACAGTAAGTAAACATGCTTTATCCTTTAGTATATATGAGTGATATTATTACTTTATTATTTGTTTTAAACACGGGCCTCATTTTCTAAGGATAGTATATTTCAGGGGTTGCCAAACTTACTGACCCTCTGAGCTGCATACCAGAATCTTCAGAAGTTCAAGTGCTGGGGCATGCCAGCTGGGGCTCAAGGCTTCAGACCGGCAGGGAGGGTGGGTCTCAGAGCTTCAGCCCTGCGGGAAGTGCCTGCCAGGGCTTGGGGCCCCCTTCCTGCTGGGCAGAAGCCAGAAGCGATGTGTATGGAAGTCACATGGGATCATGTGTCCCCCTCTGACTTTGTTAGGGTTTGCAGGTCCCCACTGGGTCAGTTCATGGAGCAGCAAGCTGGAAGTTGCGGCCATGTGGAGAGGCAATGGCGAGCAGCAGGGAGCGCCGCTGAGGGTAAGAAAGGTATACCTGGGGGTGAGCTCAAACTGTTTAAACCTTTAAATTGTGCCCCCCACTCTCAGCAGGCATCAGTTGTCTCTGGCAGAAGCCCCTAGCCCAATCACCCCACTGCAGGGCAAAAGCCCTGAGCTTTCCACCCCAGTCTGATAGGTGGAGAATGGGAGTGCCGGGGGGGGGGGGAGGGGACTCCACAAGCTGCACTTTAACAATAAAAGAGATGCCTGCAGCTCACAAGCCACAGTTTGGCCACCCTTGGTATATTTTATAGCCCTGTATAGAGCTGGGAAAAAAGCCCATAAGGTATTACCTCCTGAATGAAAATGTGTATATTTGAAGTAAGCATGCAATGCATACCTTTTCTTTTGAATTAATTATAACAGACAAGTGCCTCAACACCAAGGGTCCATCTAAGCTGTAAGTGAAGTTAACATTTTCAAAGACAATCACTCCTTGGCTTGGCCATTCAGCTGGTGGACATTTGTTAGACTCCCAAGGAGCTTCCTTTTCAAGTTCCGTGTATTCCATTACTCTTTCTACGGAGATCATCTAGAAAAAAGTCACACAAGCAATAAACTCAAACTCTTTTATATTTTGAGTAACATTCTGATTGCAAAAAAGCTACAAAATGACGAGAGAGAGAGAAAGAGAGAGAGAGGACGAATCATGGTACTGTCCTATTTTTATTAGATAGGAATGCAAGTCTTACCTCCTAATATAGGTCCCGATCCAGCATAACTTTTAAGCATGTCCTTAATTTTAAAGCATGTTAATTGAGTCAATGTAAGCATTAATTTGAGGTCAATGGGATTGATTACATGCTTAAGTGCTTTGCAGGACTGGAGGCTTATTTTCTACATGATAGGCTGTCACTCTGAAGAGCATCTATCGGAGTAGTACTAGAGATCAGACTTACATCTGAGCTACAGGAAGATCAAGCCTATTAGTAATATAATTTATAAGTTTATCATTTTCTGAGCCACCACCATCTCTGGGGTTTCACCAATGGGCTTGTCCCTTGCAGCTCTGACCAAGGTTATTATGTGCTTGGAATGAATATCTATAATTCAGGAGTAGAGCCAAATCAATATACTGGTTACCACAGTATTGGCTATATAGCTAGCAGAAATTTTTTCATATCCATGGACATACGAATATGAAAGAGGCAGCAAGATTTATTGATAAGTGAGATTTTATGGGATTCTAAATGGAAAAGACTAACTAACTAATGGAACATTTGGGCTGCCTCTCTCTTCCTGCAAATATGGGAGGCAGTTCAGTTTGGACCATGGGGTACCATCTCCACCCCCGCAATAGATTATTACATTAAAAACTGTAAGAAAAAACTAAATTTTTCTTAGTAGATGATATTTCCCCTTACTCGGCTTTGTTAACTTCATGTGAACCCATAGTAACAATACATAAAGACTTATCTTAACTTCAGGGGATCTGGGGAGGGAATCAGTCCCAGAAAGCGAACCACGGAGTAGCAAGGTCTCCATTCTGGACCTCTCCTCTTCAGTTGAAAACACATGAGAGACAGAAGGTTGGCTGCACTTACATTTTATAGCGCTCTAACTTGCTGGCTCCAGAAGGTGAAAAATCACCCCCACACACACTTCCACCCCCCCCGAACGCAGCAAGTCTGAGTGCTTTAAAGTCCTAGTGTGGACAGGCTCCAAGCACTGGGATTCATGCTCCTAGCACTTGGAGCTAATCCCCTCATGGAGGCAGATTACCAGGAGCGCCGGAAGACCTCTCTCCCAGCACTCACACTTCAAAGCGCTGCTGTGGGAGTATTCCCGTGACCACACTTTGAAGTTTCCAGTGTAGCCACGCCCAGAATGCAGTAAGAAAAAATTACTAGTGAAGGAAAGCAAAGTAGGACAAAAACAAAACCTGGGATTCTCCAGAGTCATGGAAAAAGGAAGCCATTTACACCCCCACAGGAGAGCCTCACAGATCTAAACTTCATTAATCCACAGCCTCATAATTCAGACAAAAAGCCTAGTGGTCTCCCTCCACCCCTTTGAAAAGATTTATTAGTATTGGTTATTTCATGCCTGCAACATGCTTTGAAAGTGCAATGAGCTATGCAGCATAAATGCTAAATATAAAATTATTATTAACAGGGCATTGTAGTACAGTTTAACACTAAATAAGCCTTTGTTATTTGTTACGCAGCATACAAGGTGTATTTAGCAGAATGTTATGGTGACTCATCATAAATAATTACAAATAAACCAAAACTGTCAACACAAAAGAATAAGTAGATTTTTGATGTAGTAGTTTTTATTGTGGTTGCTTACTCATTAATTAAAAAAATTAATATGCAACAAACAGCATCTTAGTAAATAGTGTAAATTGATGTTCTACCATATGCAAAAATGTATTTGGAAATTTAGAAAATATGCCAACCTTGTATAGTATGACTTGAATAAAGATTTAATACATCTTAAATATTTGTTAACTTTAAACAAACTAACAGGGTCTAAGGCTTTAGATAGAAATAACAGGGGCTTTAAAATTCCATTATGCAAAGATAATGCTTCTAATGTATTTCATGTCACTTAACAGCAAAGAGATATGAAAAATACAAAGTTGAGCAAATTAATATTACCAGACTTTCAACTTCAGCACTTTGCCTAACTCCCCACTGGAACATTCCCATGAGCGTGATTGCATAGGACAATGCCAAGCCAACCTGTCCTGCGTCCAAAGCTGTAGGGCAAGGAGGAGAAAAATCACATCTATATAATTACATAAAACTCTACCTAACTCTTCTTTCAAACTAATATGCCATTGAAGTGGCAGAGCCAGATTGGCTCTCGGTTACACCAGTTTAAATAGTAGCTCTGTGGAAAAAGTCTATCTTGTCACATTATTTTTGTAAGCTTTCTAAAACTATATTTGTGTTTTAAAATAAGGTCCTGGTTCTCCTCTGCCAGGCACCTTGTTTTTTTTAAAAAAAAGCAGCAGCAGCAGCCCAGAATCAACTAATCTCTTAAGCACAAGTTTAGGGTCATCACTATTTAGTTAAGCAGTTGAGAACCTTTCAAATAATTTCAAAGGGAGTTGGATCAGGCCCCTAAACCTATGCCTGGTGAGTATAAAATGCTACTAAAACACATTGCTAGTGTTTACACAAAGTATGTAATGCTATAAATGGGTGCAAAGCACTGCAAGAGCAGACAAGAAGTTTTTGAAGGGCGAACTTCAGTTCCCCTATTCAGATGGACAGACTCATTACACTCAATCAGGTCAGCTCTTGTGAAGAAACTAAACTGGATTTGATCCTAATATGGGACCCAATTCTCCTCTCACTATAGTCATTTTACATCAGCATAACTCCACTGACTTCACAAAAGCTACTCCTTATACTGATTGGATGCACAAATCAAAACCCAGTGTTTTGATTTGTCCTCAAGTCTAGTAACTCGAAACCTAGCTGGAAATCTTCTCTATAATGCAAGGTATATAGGTCTATATATAATTTATCTAAAGGAAAAATAAAGAAAACACAGAACAGCAGATTAGCACCCACATTTCATGTCCAAGATAACTACTTCCTTTGTATTTTAGAAGACTATCTAGTTTTAGAACATCTATCATATAAAACAACAGCACAAGAAAGATAATGAATATAAAACTTCTTATAATGCAATCCCTCTTTCTGGGATTGGTCTCTCCCTGAATCCAAGACATTTGAGCTGCATCCCTGAATGTTTAGCCTGCTCTGTTTGGCCTAGTCGGCCATGACAAGAAGGGAAACAAACGTCGTCCCAAAGACAGCTTTAAAACCTAATATTTCAACTGTAAAGGCAAGAATTGCAAGTTTGCCTGCAACACTTGGGGAAGGTAATATGGAGAAAGAATGTTAGGTTCATGGCCCAGAGAAGTCTGAACTGTCTCCAGCACTTACAGGAACGTCTTGGATTGGGGGACAGACCAGGATCTATAAAGAAACATTTTACTTAACTGCAATCCTTAAACAATTAGAGAAAGTAATTCTGAAAAATAATAAGGTATTGCTATAAATTGTAATTATATCATTAACATTCCTAGGATCTGTACTTACTCTTTGCGAGAAGCAAGGAACCAAAGGCAACCACTACAACAAAGATGGCACAGATGGCATCCAGCCGCACAGCAAACCATCGGGAGGTAGTCAAAAACAGAAACCAAGCCTCTAAAGAGTTTTTTAAAAGTCATAAGAACAACAATAAGTTATTGGGAAAAAATAAGTTTTATATTGACTCGCATAAGACAGTAATATAACAACATCAGTGTGGACTACCTTCATAAGTTGAAAAAATATCATTGTCTTGGAGAGAGTTTGCACGTGTTGATGATAATGCCTTATTTTCCTAGCTAGTGCTAGCCAGTTTTCACGTTTTCACACTGTTTAACATAGCTGATACTAGTATATCAAACAGGAGTCATACCAGAAATAAAAGATGATAGGACCTGATTCATAGCCTCCTGAAGCCAACAAAAAGATTCTCATTGATGTCAATGGACTTTGAATCAGATGTCTAGTATGCTATATAAAACACCATTGCAATTTTCTTTCCTATAACATTTAGATAAAATATATCCCAATATGCTTCACAGAATTGAGCATTACTGGGCATTGGAGGTTATATGATATAAATCACAGAAGCCAGCAGCATAGTCTGTATGATGAAAATTAAAGTATTCAAATTTAAGGCCAATAACAGAAGTCAAATATGCAAAAGGTAGAATTCTGTATCACTTTGTAATCTGGGCCTGTTCGTATAAAATGTATTTTCATATAGCCAAATTCAAAGTTGTGTGTCTTGGAAAAAGAAATGTAGGCCATATCTACAGATTGGGGACTGTGTTCTGGTGAGACTGATACAGAATACTGTGTACAGTTCAGATGTCCACATTTTCAAAATACAGCGGACCCTCACTAGAGCTCGCGTCAGTAGAACACAAATTCAGCTATGACACGCTCATGGCCATGGATCCCAAAGTAGAACACTGTCATTTTATATCATTTCATTTTAACACAGCCCCCACTATAACGCAGTCGCAGCATGGATTCCAAATCCCACATTCTAGCAAGAGTCTGGTGTATATTAAAAAAATGGAAGTGCAGAAAAAAGTCACAAATTATTTGGCTTTCTGGAGAAAATGCCTTGCAGCATGAGACAGAGAGGTCAATCAATCAAACAATCAATCTGTTTAGTTTATCAAGAAGAAGACTAAGAACTGACTTGATTACAGTGTATACAGTGCATGGGGAGAAAATATCACACACTACATGGTTCTTTATTGTAGTAGAGAAAGGCATAACAAGAACCAGTGGTTAAAAGATGAAGTGAGACAAATACTTCAGGTCAAGACTGGATGACATTCTGGGGGATATACTTTAGCCAGACACAAGCATCTGGGTTCAGTAGGGGTAGCTAGGTGAAATGTAATGGTCTGTAAAATACAGGAGGTCAGGTTAGACTAGGGGTCTCAAACTCAAATGACCGTGAGGGCCGCATGAGGACTAGTGCACTGGCCCGAGGGCTGCATCACTGACATGCCCCCCCGTCGCTGCCCACGGCCCCGCCCCCACTCCATCCCTTCCATGAGGTCCTTCCCCTGCCCCACCTCCTTCTCTGAGCACGCAGCTCCCCACTTCCTCCTGGAAAGCGCTAGGCACCGCCAACAGAGGGCTCCTGAGAAGCGCCCTGGCTGGGCCACTGCCGAGCCCCGGCTTCCAGGTGCAGCTGATGCGGCCTCAATGAATGAGCTGGGGCGGCGCTTCGCAGGAGCCCTCTGCAGCAGCGGCCAGGAGCAGAGGGAGGGAGCCTGGCTTTTACCACTCCTGGACGCCGCTGTAGAGGGCTCCTGCAAAGCGCCGCCTCAGCTCTTTCATTGAAGCTGCAGCAGCAGTGCCTGGTAGCTGAGGATCGGCAGCAGTCCAGCCAGGCAGCAGAGAAGTCTCCGCTTCTGGCCCCTCCCTCCCGGAAACTGCTATGGTGCGGGGGTGCCAGGGAGCTTAGCAGCCCTGGGTTGGACGATAAAATGGTCTCTTCTTGCCTGAAACTCTATGAATCTATCAATTAAAAAAAAAAAAAAGAAGGCAAACTACTACTGAATACTTGGTACAACTATAATTCAGATTACTTTTGCATACAGAAAATTCATATTGCAGCCAAGAAGACTTTAATAAAAACTAACCTACAGTATTAACATGGCCAGGAGCTCTTAAAGTTGTTCAGACAAAAAAGATAAGGTATTAACAAATTTTTATATTTTTCTGAAGAATCATTTACACTAAATATTTTTGTACAATTTTAGGATTGGCCTACACTACACAATCAGGTCAATGTAAGGCATTCTGCCAGTGTACATACTACAGCCTTGTCCCGCTGATGTAAGTGCCCTACTACACCGACATAATAACTCCACCTCCACAGGGCTTATGGAGAGAGGCACAGGGCTTATGTCAGTGTAGTTAGGGTGACACAGAGTCTATGTAAACATTGTGTTACATGCATCAGTTGTTAGCTCTCTTGCCGATTTCATGGCTTGCTGTGAAATTGACAAGAAAGTCAGGCAGCTAGAGTCCTTGGAGAGCTAAGTATCTGTATCCCGGTCCCAGCAGGGAACAAGCAGGTGAGGAGCCCTGGTGGGCTTCCCCGCCTGCTCCTGGAGGAGAATGGGGAGGCGGGAAGCTCTTGGAGGCTTCCTCCTTCTCCTGGCAGGGAACAGGGAGCCAAAGGGGCGGGTAACCAACTGGGTTCCCAGCAGGGATCTGCCAGCGGAGCTGAGAGACTGGACTCTCAGCTCCGCACACTGCCCCACTTAGGTCTGTGGAACCGCTCCTGTTGAGATACGTACCACCAACCCAAGTAGATTAGTATAGACGTACACCACAGCAGTTCTGAGGTGGCTGTAAGCCGACCTAATATAGGGCGACTTAGTTTTTTAGTGTAGAAGCATCCTTAGTGTTCCACCTGAATAATATTAAATATTGCTAAGCATGACTTGTTTTGCCTTAAAATATTATGCAATACAAGAACATGGTGGAAAATGAAACTTTAAATATACTCATTGGATATATTTTAAAATGTTTATCTTAAATATTGTTATTATGCATACTTGGATCTCTCAAACTATACAGAGTCCAAAGTGTATTCTACAAATCCAGAAAGCGAGAAGAAATAATTAATGGGGAGATTTTGCCCAAAAGAGAGCTATACTAAAACCAATGTGAGCTGTATGTACACTGCACACGTGTATCTGAGGGGAGAAAATATTTCCCTCTGAAAGAGCTACATACTTAGTTGACCATGTTTATTCATGACTAACCTGAGTGAAGATCTTGGTGAGCATCAAACAATTCCTGGAATCTTTGCTCTGCTTTGAAAGCACGAATCGTCCAAAGTCCCTGGAGAGATGTTGATAAGTGGGAGAACACCGGACTTCGAGCTGCAAAGTAAAAAGGACTAATTTATTGTAGCTGAAGGGCAGTGTTGATAATTTTTTGCACTATGTAATCTTTAATCCGACTTCTTTGTTTACTGATACAAGCCCCTGAGTCACATCTTTTAGGATAAACAAAGGATAAACCTACTTTCCTGTTACTCAGTTACATCCACTTGGATGGCAAAATGGATTAATCTAATTGACACAAAAAAAGTTTTCAATTGTTGTTATCATCCATGACTTCTTCCTTTGTTTCTTTCACTAACACTGGTCTACAATTTTTTAGAAGTCGTCTGCTTCAGAGATAAAATGTGATATTTATTATGTATTTTGATGTGCTGAATTCAAATATGACAATTAAAACAACTGATTGGCTATTGTTTCTAAGATATTTAAGTTTTTACATATTATGTCTACGTATATTGTGTAGATAGTAGAGTTTTAATCATAAATTGTAAACCTAGGTCTTTTCATGTGTTTATGATTGCTTTACATGATAATATTTCACCTGTCTTGTTTATGTAGCACTTTAAAAATCAGCAAAAGGGTTATATAAATAAAATGTATTATGAAACAAAAGGCAAAAAACTATTATGCACATAGTTCAGTCCTATTCAGTGTCTACTCGGTGCTCCTTGGCTTGTCTCTTGTATTCATTAAACGGAGCATCTCTTGTCACTGTCCAGCAATAGTCTGCAAGCATTGATGGGCTCCATTTGCCCTGATAGCGTTTCTTCATTGTTGCAATGTCCTGGTGAAATCGTTCGCCGTGCTCGTCGCTCACTGCTCCGCAGTTCGGTGGAAAAAAATCTAGATGAGAGTGCAAAAAACGTATCTTTAGTGACATGTTGCAACCAAGGCTTTTGTATGCCTTGAGGAGGTTTTCCACCAACAACCTGTAGTTGTCTGCCTTGTTGCTTCCGAGAAAATGTATTGCTACTGACTGGAAGGCTTTCCATGCCGTCTTTTCCTTGCCACGCAGTGCATGGTCAAATGCATCATCTCGAAGAAGTTCACGAATCCGAGGACCAACAAAGACATCTTCCTTTATCTTAGCTTCACTTAACCTTGGAAATTTTCCACGGAGGTACTTGAAAGCTGCTTGTGTTTTGTCAATGGCCTTGACAAAATTCTTCATCAGACCCAGCTTGATGTGTAAGGGTGGTAACAAAATCTTCCTTGATTCAACAAGTGGTGGATGCTGAACACTTTTCCTCCCACGCTCCAATGACTGTCGGAGTGGCCAATCTTTCTTGATGCAGTGGGAATCTCTTGCACGATTATCCCATTCGCAGAGAAAACAGCAGTACTTTGTGTATCCAGTCTGCACACCAAGCAAGAGAGAAACAACCTTCAAATCGCCACAAAGCTGCCACTGATGTTGCTCATAGTTTATGCACCTCAAAAGTTGTTTCATGTTGTCATAGGTTTCCTTCATATGGACTGCATGACCAACTGGAATTGATGGCAAAACATTGCCATTATGCAGCAAAACAGCTTTAAGACTCGTCTTCGATGAATCAGTGAAGAGTCTCCACTCATCTGGATCGTGAACGATGTTGAGGGCTGCCACCACACCATCGATGTTGTTGCAGGCTACAAGATCACCTTCCATGAAGAAGAATGGGACAAGATCCTTTTGACGGTCACGGAACATGGAAACTCTAACATCACCTGCCAGGAGATTCCACTGCTGTAGTCTGGAGCCCAACAGCTCTGCCTTACTCTTGAGTAGTTCCAAATCCCTGACAAGGTCATTCAGTTCAGCTTGTGTTATGAGGTGAGGTTCAGAGGAGGAAGATGGGAGAAAATGTGGGTCCTGTGACATTGATGGTTCAGGACCAGAAGTTTCATCCTCTTCCTCTCCTCGTCTGACTCAAGTGAGAATGATTTTAGTGCATCAGGAACCGGCAGTCCTTCTCCGTGGGGTATTGGGCGTATAGCTGATGGAATGTTTGGATAATGCACAGTCCACTTGTTCTTCTTTGACACACCTTTCCCAACTGGAGGCACCATGCAGAAGTAACAATTGCTGGTATCATCTGTTGGCTCTCTCCAAATCATTGGCACTGCAAAAGGCATAGATTTCCTTTTCCTGTTCAACCACTGGCGAAGATTTGTTGCACAAGTGTTGCAGCATATGTGTGGGGCCCACCTCTTGTCCTGATCTACAATTTTGCAGCCAAAATAAAGGTGATAGGCTTTCTTAACCATAGTGGTTATACTGCGCTTTTGAGATACAAAAGTCACTTCACCACAAACATAGCAGAAGTTATCTGCACTGTTCACACAAGTACGAGGCAACTCTGCTCACTTTGGCTAAACAGAAATGTGTCCCTTTGCAAAATCAAACACTGACAAATAAGAGAGCACGACACTGTACGATTTCTAGAGCTGATATAGGGCAATTTCTTCAGCAGAGTGATGGAAGCTTTGTTATGATTGCATCAGCCATGACTTCTAGGAATAACATGATGCAATTCATATCATGTAGGACGCAATAGCAGCTTCAGATTGCATCATTCATTGTTTTGCCTAAAAAGCAAGTACTGTCCAAACCCAGTCATAGATTTATTCATAGATCCAGTCAAAGATGTATTTTAGTCATTTCTGGTTTAAATTGAGATCCCTTCCCTTTATAACTCACTTATCCTCCGCCATTCCCATGTCAAGGGTCATATATACCGACCCAAGAGCATATCTTGAAAACTACAGCCAATCAACAATTTTAAGCATCATTTTCATTCTCAGTGACCCAGAATTAGTAAAGTTTGACTACATTTATTTCAGAAGCATTTTGGCTGTAGAGCAGTGTAATCAGATAATGCATCCAATTTTTTTTTATTCATGATGCTCAAAACTCAGACTCTGCTATTTAATACTATAGTTAATTTGAAATACAGAGGTATTACTGAGTCAAAGGTCATACTGAGTCAAAACCTACATTTTTATGTGCAGTTATCCCACTAAGGCCAAGATCCAGCAAATCACTTAAATATGTCCTTAACTTTAAATATATGAGTAGTCCATTTGACTTCAAAGACATTAATTGTGGGCTGAAGCCTGGGGTTAAGCAAGTGTTGAAAGATTTTGTTGGGCTGAGACTCAAGACAACAAGCAAGTAATTTGCAAAACTAGAGCAAAAATTCCTAATTCACTGATTGTTTGCAAAATTTTAGCATCTCATATAATTGTAGCTCAGACTTAAAATCAGCTCTATCCAAGCAACGTACTTGTGGACTCCAGGCGTTTAATATCTCTCGCTGTGTCTAAGAAATACCGTCGAAGAAAAATGAAAAGAATACAAAGTGGAACTAAAGGGATGAGTATCCAAGGAATCACAGCCACAGCCACAGCCACCACGCCAAAAATCTGTAGGAGAGTCTGCAACAATACAGCAAAGAGAAAACATTACTTCCTTACCCATAAGGATTCCATTTAAAACAAGCTCAAAAACTATTTCACATCATTAAAAGGTTAAATATTCAGACATAAAGATGACACTCCAATTAAAAGGCTAAACAACAACTCTCATATAATAGCTAGATCATAATTATTTTCACAATATAATTAGAAGATTTAATTATTTTAATATTTCAGATTAATTGTAGAATTTACTCTATTTTCTGAGTTATTTGGTCTAATGGGAGTTGCTACAATCAACTTGACCCAACATGAAACACTTGCTTCCATGGCGTTGTTCCATTTCCCATGATCCTGCAAATAATTAACAATGTACTAGATTTACAAAATGGACACGTTCAAGACAGGAAAGAGTTAACTGCTCTGCAAGCCATTCAGAGACCCATAAGGATGTATTTTCTAGCTCAGGTGAAAGGTGGAACTGAGCTTTGACAGAAACTCAGGTGTTCTTTGAACCACCTTGCCCAGCAAAAACTGAAGATCCTATTGCCTGACAGTATTTTTAGAGTATGAACTTTCTGTGCCTATCTGATTAATCTGATAATAGGAAGGGTAACGTATACAGCGAAGAACAACATGGAACACTGCCAAAAGAAGTTTCCAAAGAGACCAGTATACCAGGTTAACAATCCAACAACAAACGGGAGACTGAACAGCTGGCTAAATCTGAAGCTCAGAGATACTAGAGTGAGAAGGTTACTTGTCTAGAATGTGGAAATCCTCAGGGCAGTCAGTGCTCCCATATGTACCCAATGGTAGGTAACACAAGCCCTTATGACATGTAGACAGCTGAAATTCCAGGTTTCTGTTGAATTCCTGCACAGTGTTAATTATTACTTCTTGGAAGGTTCACTGTTAGAAAACTATTCTCCATACACCGTACTAGCTCCTAGGTGTGAAATCTCTTCTAGTTACACACACAAGTTGATAAACTAAATTCCAGCTGAATTCTACTGCTGCTTGATTTTCAGATGTCAATGGAAATGTGAGACTCCCTTTGGATATGAGAAAGCAAGACTTGTTGGTAGGAAAGCATCAATCCTTATCTTTTTAAAGGTATTTGGAAAAGTTTAATGGATGGATGACCTAATGGATAGACTGAATTACCTGGATTTTCATAATATTTTCTATTAAGTTGCCTATGAAGCAGGAAGCATTCTCATCTTACTTTCAATAAAGTCCATACATATTGAATAAAGTCAAACTTGCCCCCTCTTGGTGGTTGTGTTATTTTTGAGTTATCAATAGAGTCAATCAGCACAAACCTCAGTGGAACCTCTCCCCTTACACCCAAGTGTTCTTAGGATTTCTTACAGAACCTTCCAGTCTGAACATTAATTTCCCCTATACACATGTAAAGGTCCTACACACCCATTTCTGTTATATCTTGGTGGCACAATGAATCAACATAATTTACTTATCAACTTAATGCAGGATTCTAACTCCTGCTTACAGGATGGATCAACAAAAGAACCCTGAATCCCTATGTAAGATCATGCACTTTGCCACCCTGTTACAGTACCTCATAAAAGACTATTAAGGAAAATAATTATGTGGTAAGAGGTAAAGTCCTGCAGTGAATTATACACAGACTCAACAATAGGAAATAGTTGTTGTAGCCCACTATTCATAAGAGTTAAAATAAGTTAGTAGGGGTGTCAGGATTACCTCCCCACTCTGAACTCTAGAGTACAGATGTGGGGATCCGCATGAAAAAAAAGAACCCCCCAAGCTTATTTTACCAGCTTAGGTTAAATTTCCCCCAAACACAAACTTCTCCTGTGTCTGGAGCTGACTGCTGCCACCACCAAGTAAAAATACCCCAACAACTATGGGGCAGGGCTACTTGGACCTCCTTTCTCTTTCCAAAAATCCCTTCAAGTCTGTACCTCCCTCCCTGGGAAAGACTTGAGAAAAACCTCTCATTGATCCTGTGAGGCAAGCTGACCCAAACTAGGATCTTACACAAAGGAAAACAAGCGGTCAAATTCTTAAAAGAAAGATTTTAATTAAAGAAAAAAAGAAAGGAACAAATCCCTTGTAAAAATCAGTAGGAAAAGCACTTACAATCACAAAGAATCAAGGAGACAACCTCCCACCCCATTGAGGAACTCCTCCCTTTGCTGAATCTCTGCTGAGCTTTAAAGTTACAGAAAAGAACCTAGTGATAATTCCCACAAACCTGAGAAATTCAAGAGTGATATAACACAACCATAAAGCTTACTGTCTTGCCTGGCGAACTTTACTTGTTGTTGCTGTTTAGAAAGATTACAGATAGATGGAGGAAAGAAATAGGTTTGATTCACCTGATAGCTCCAAGGGAACAGACAAAGGAAACTGAAACCCTTTCCCTCCCAGCAAGTTTGAAAGCATCTTCGGTTACTATTGGTCAGGTGTCCCCCTTCTCAGGTTTCCCTTGGCTTAACCCCTTACAGGTAAACAGGAATTCTGAACTACTTTATACTTATGACAAGGGGAATACTCCAGGGGTCAGTTTTGAGGTCAGTGTTGATATATTTATAAATTACATGGAAAAGGAAGTGCAGAGAAAGTTGATAAAATTTGCCAGTGAAGTTATGTTGTTTCACTTGCTTACTACCTATGGTGGATTGAAAGTACTCTGGATAGATTTATACCCTGGGAAACAAAGCAGGGTGACAACCGGATACATTTTACTTGGATAAATAAATGTACAGTAATACCAGAAAAAAGAATCTAAACTTCTGCTACCAGCACTGCTCACAGCCCCTTCGCCAAGTGAGTGAGGAGAGCACTCAGGGGATCAGTGTGATCAGCAAAGCAGATATTTCATTTTCATTTTCACTTTCACTGTGGTTCCATGGCAAGTGGGAGGATCCAATAAAAAGACTCCAGCTCCTCAAAAACCTCCCATTCCAGATGACTGAAAATGAAAATATGAATTTCTCCAGCATACCATTCCCTCCAGAGTCAGCTGTCCCTACCTTAGCCAGCTCTAAAGGTACCTCCTTGCCTACCTCTGCTCTCAACTAGAACCACAAGACCTGAAAGACATCCTGTACACCTGACTGCAAGTTGCCTCGTCTGGTTCCTAGGCAGTCAAAGACAAGCAGTCTCTGCAGTACCTCTTCTGCATCATGCCATCAACTGGACACCTGAAGTGAATCTGGGGGAAAGTTGCTTCAAGAAAATAATTACAAGGTAAATTAAACTTTAAAAAGAAATCCAAATTTGAGTTTTAGTGATGATAACCCACAACATTTTGCCAAATACTGTTGTGGGTGGGAGGAGCACTGCTGAGATCTAGCTCATGTAACAATAGCTTGTTAGGATGCAAATAAGGGGGGAAAAAAGGTTACTAATCAGGTCGCTGGAATGCTGAGACCACTGCTCATGATGCTGATTAATACTGTCTCACTGTTTCCTTGTACACCCATGTCTGTATCCCTCTGTTGTTTTTTGTCTTATATTATCTTATATTTATTGCTCTGACGCAGGGACCGTTTTTGTCCTGTGTGTGGGTACAGAGGCTAATACAATGGGGTCCTGGACAATGACTAGGGCTCCTATGCTATCATCATCACTACCACAAACATTTGAGGTCGCATGCATCTCACATAGGGATTTATCATCTTATGGGTAGAAGATATCAGATTGTTAGAAATATTTTTTTGGTAGGACTCCAGTAACAGAAAACACCTCTGAGTCTTGGTCTCTCCTGAGGCAGTACAAGCAGTACAGGTTGAACCTCTAAAGTCCAGCATCCTGACCGGTGCCCAACCAGAAAATTTGCCAAACCACAGGAGGTCAGTGCAGAGTGCCAGTGGGTCTTCATAGGTGTGAGATGTTCTGGAGTGGAAGTGCTGCAACTTCCCAAGGCTTTGCGCCCAGCATGGCCCTCTGCCTGGGGTCCCTGTTGCCACCTGGGGTCCCGGCCGCCAGTCCCAGGTCTTCCCCCTCCCTCCTGGCACTTGAAAGCCACAAATCTGCTGTTTGCGGTGCTCCAGAAGCACTAGGAGGGAGGAAGAAGAGTTAGTAAGCACAGGGCTGCAGGCACGGAAGAGGTGCAGTGGGAGGGGAACCAAGGAGGAAGTGTGGCGCCAGTGAATGCTCTGTACCCACTAATTTTTCCCCCGTGTAGGAGAGTTGTATGGGAATGTGTCACTTCTCCCCATGTGTTCACCCCTCCCTGTGTGAACCCCAAAGCCTTAAAGATAAGAAGGTAAATAAAAAGAATCCAGCTATGCAATATTTCTTTTTAATGGGTTTGCATATTTTTGAATGTTTGTACTGCATAATTCTGATTGATTGCTGTTGAACTTGTTTGAATACGAGTAATTTTATCAGGTGTCCTGTATTCAGCATAGGGAAATATGATCACCCTTATAGGTTTTAAATTCAGTCATGCACAGGGAACACCATCTTCTGAGTGGGGATCTGTTGTAGTATTCTTGCCTTTGAGAAGCACAGATAATATCTGAATGGGTAATAAATAAACTACCTTAACAACATTGTAGATAAAATATAAACCTTTTAGAGGGTATTTTTGACAAACTGAGGACATATATATACACTTTTCACAGTTGTTGGCAGATATCAAAACTGGAACCAAAACCCCAACCCTCTACCTTTTGAGCTACGGAGAACTCTTTTAGCTATTAGTAAGTTATAGGCTGTTATAGTTATAGAAGCAGATCTAAGGAAACAGTTACTAAGCCAGTGTATTACTTATTGGTAGCCTAACATTTTTTCTCAGCAATGAGGACCTAAAATAATCCATTTAACAGGACATAAATGACTTGCACTAAAGGACTGTGCTGTATTTCAAAGTGGATGGGGAAAAGAGGATGGAAGTGAACACTGGTTTAGAATATTAGCTTTCCACAATAATGCAGGAATAGCTGTTATCTAGAAAGTGAAAGTTCTTTTTTTTCCTCTAATTTTCTCCTATTTTCAGAACTAGAGAAAATAATACAAACAAATGGAGAAAGTACAAAGTGCTATTAAATTAATACCAAAAGACAGACATGACTTCCAAAGCAAGAAATGTTTCATTCCTGTTCAGGCCTTGAAAAGTGCCCTCCTAGATGACCCAAGCTGCAGCCATTATTTTATGGCCAACATAACTGAAACCTATTTCCACAGCCTTGGACAAACTACATACAGACCGCTGCTCTATTGCTGATACTGTTAAAATGTGGAAAGAATGTCAAGAAATACTGAAGAAAGAAATACCTCAAAACAAAGTTAAATTGTAGGCAGTAAAGAAACAGATGGATCAAACACTCACTCCGCCTCATTTTCTTGCCAATATTCCCAACCCAAAGAACCAGAATAGATGTCTAACTGCTGAAGGAGATGATGCTACTATGACATGAGCATCTAATGATTACCCAATAATCATGCTAACCATAATGACTTTCAGGGCTGGAGGTGAACCACTCAAACAATACATGTTTGCTGATGATCTAGCATTAGCTAAGCACCTGGAATCAGAGCCTGTTGAAGCGCTACCACTGCTTTTGATAATACTAGCCTCCTCTTCAGGCATGGAAAGAATATTTTCTTCATTTGGACTAATACATTCAAAGCTGAGAAGTCAATTAGAAGTTGAAAAAGCAGGAAAACTTGTCTTGTCTCCTTCAGTTTACGAATAAAAGCAAGGAGGGAGGGGATGAGATCCCCTAGTTTTAAAAGACTGAAGGACAGTCTAAGTAACATAATCGATTGCCTCATTTTCAAGAGATTTAGCCCAAGTCTACATTATAAACTTACATTAGTATAACTACATCGCTCAGGGGTGTGAAAAATCCACACCTCCGAATGACACAATTATGCCAACCTAACCCCTGGCGTAGACAGCTCTCTGTCAGTGGGAGAACTTCTCCCATCAATATAGCCATCGCCTCTGATGGAGGCGGATTAACTACGTTGATGGGAGAAGCTCTCCCCTTCAACCCCGTGCACCTTCACTGAAGCACTACAGTGACACCGCTGCAGTGTTTTAAGTGTCGACCTGCCCTTAGGCAAGTAGAAACTTAAGCTCCGGTCATATTCACTCGTACATATTGGAAAAATTTACCACGCTGGGCTGAAATAATAGTTTAGTTTACTGACTACAGTTAATGACTCTGTTTTAGAAATCATTTAGATAAAATTTGAAACAGTTTGATAACTGAAATTTATGTATTAAAAAAATTGTATATGTTTCTTTGTGTTCAGTTAAATTCCAGCTCCCACCCTAATGCAACTTGACACAAATCGTGAGAAAAAACATCTTAATTATCTAGCAAATAAGCAATATATCATTCACCATTTTCTAACATAATAAAAATGTATAATTAATAATAATCTGAAAAATAAATTATATTAAATGTTAAATATTAAATAAATGTATATATATGTATAAATGTATATACAAATGTAAATGTATATATCTGTATAAATGTGTGTGTATGTATGTATAAGTGTAAATGTAAATGTGTACATATCTGTATAAATGTATGTACAAATGTATATACATATGTATAAATATATATACACATTAAAGAAAAATGGATGACAGTTACAGTGTGAATACACAGCAATGGTTGTAGCATATATTGGCAAATATGCTGGGTTTTATGAAGATTACTCCGTTTGGCTCCTGGGATTTAATAGTTGGGGCATTTAAAAGAGGAATGAGAAAGTAAATAAAGGGCTGCATTATTCAGCCAATCTTCACCTCATACCACGTTAACCTCACACCTACAGCATTTCTGGTCTTCAAGGCAGAAATCCTCCTCTCCTTTTTTTCACATCAGTGTAAATAGTATATTTTTATTCTGAGTTAAAGGTCACCATGAAAATGCAAAAATTAAAAAAAAAATTAAAAAAATCAAGGGACTTCAGAAAAAGTTACAGAATCACTTCTTTTTTTAAACGAACATTTCCACCTCACCATATTTCTATCTAAATGCATGTGTCATCTTCTAGTAGCCCTGGCAAAAATCACATTCTTATTTTCACCCCTCCCACTGTCCCAGTAAGTCTTAATTAGTCCTATGTTAAATACTAACCAATCCATTGTGGCATGGATGCTGGGCAAGAGAAACTGGAACAAGTAGATGGGAGCAGAAAAAGACTTAGATAGTCTCCCTTGATTAACTGTCACCATGCTGCAATTTACTGCTCTCTTTTAGCTAAACTTCCTACAGTGGCAAAAATCACAGAATGTTTGCACCTACTATCACTCAAAAAATCGGAATGTAACAACACACACAAGACACGCTTGCACCACCAGCTTCACCAAAGAGAGCAGACAAATATTTTGCAAAGATCCCAGTCCTTGGGTATTTTTTGATACACTCATTATTTTGATGTTTTAAAATATCATGAAAATTGAACCAAGTTACGTAATCTTTTAGCAGACAAAGAACTTTTATGTAATTATCCTATGCACACATACCTTAAAATTATCTTACACACACAAAACCTGACTAACTTTGGGGGAAAAAACAAACTATAGGAATCACAAAATGACAAAGTCATTGTAAAGCTAAAAGTTGCTGGAATTCCTTCTACACACTTTCCCTGACATTGCCAAACAATAAAATGCAAGGGTCAGTGGTACTGAAACAAGTAAAGGCAGTTCCACTCCTTTGCACCTATGAAAGCAAGGGACACTAGCTTATTATTCCAGTCTTAGGCACTTTTTGTTCTTAATATCCAGATGCAGCAGCTATTTTTTTAAAGGAATGACTGTGGACACCTTCTTCACATTTTCCTTTTCTTCAGTATTTTCACTTCATGAAGCTGCAGTCAATGTGTTTTGTGTGTGGTGAGAAGGGAATGACACATTCAGCGGTGGTCTTAGCCAAAGCCTACATTGGTGGCTCAAGTAGTCTCAAGATTAGGTCTTTGTATGTGATGAAAGGATATGAAAAGTCAGTTATTTAAGCTCAGTCAAGCTGTTGATTTTGGGAGGAAAAAGGTTTTCAATTCAGTTTTCCTCAATAAATCACTGCCCTTTACCAAGGGCAGCTGCTGATAGTTCACATGTTCACAACGTTCCCCAGAAACAAAACAAATCTTGACTTTTTTAAAATCCAGCCTAGGGTAAAATCAAAATGAGTGGGAGATACTGCTTTTAAATTATCTTCTTTAAATATGCTGAAAACTAAACCAGCAATTTATTTATCTACAGATGAATAATGAAATCATAAAGGATTCACATTTTATTATCAAAAAGACAATAAACTAAGACATCTATATTATTCTGACTTTAAATACCAACTAGTGGCTGGTTATTGTTGAAGAAAGGGAGCATAAAAAGAGAAAGAGCATGAAATGGTGAAGCTATTGGAAATGGAAGAATCTGTGGAAATTTATGAAGATGGCCAACACTTTCAAGTGATTACTAATTTTGGGAGCCCAACTTGAGACACTTAAAATGCTAATTTTCAAGGATGCTAAGCACCCACAAGTCCATTTGAACTTAATACGATATGGACTCTCAGCATCTCTGTAAATAAGCCCCTATAGTGTCTCAAGTTGAGCATGCAGAAATCAAGGCATCATAAACAGTGGCCACTTTTGAAAATATGGGCTATTGTATATAAAATGTTATTTAATATAATGTTATACCTTACATTTCCTATTACACTATGAGTACTATAATATTCCACCAAAGGATTCTTTCTTCAATTAAAAAAAGCCAATATACAAATTTATGATGTTAAATTGTATAGAGATGTAATATTTTAACCAGGTGTATTTAAATGATAAGCCCCAGTCTGTCAATGAGCTCCACATGGCTGGAACCTTATGCCCGTGCCGTCCTAGAGACAGAGTCAGGAAATTTTGGCTAAGATACTAAGTGAGCTTAGAAGGGATTTTCAAAAGAGCCTAAAGGAACTGAATGTCTAAGTCCTATTCACTTTAATAGAATTTGGGCATTGAACATCCTTAAGCCCATTTATTTAAATCTGATTCGTTTTATTGTTCACTAAACAAAGGAAATTTGTGGCTACTATTTATATTCTGGTAGCACCTTTAGACCTTACTCAGGACGAAAGCACCATTATGCCAGATACAGTACATATATAAACAGGTATAGAGTAAAATATTTTGAAGCATCTAAGATGTCTTTCAGTGCAAAAAAAAAAGGTGTTCGCTAATTCAGAATAAAATAGTAGTGAAGACATCACAACCCAGCTTTTAATCAAGTTAGCACTTGAGTGCAACCCCAGACTCCCCTACAGCAGGAGTCTCCAAACTTTATGAGACGTGGGCCATATTAGATTTTTGAGGAGCTTTGTGGGCCGAAGCGACTGAGAAAAAATTCAATATATGCAAATATATGCAAAATCCCCCCTTTGCTCCTCTGGCCGCTGCCGCCCCTCCTCTTTACTGCTTCGACCGCTGCCGCGGGAGCACTCACCTCTCCACACACGGGGCCACCGGCAGCAGCTCGTGGGGGAGGGGAGGCGCGATGGGCGGGGAGACAGCAGTGGCTGGAGGACTGGACAAATGGAAGCCGCGGGCCAGATCCAGCCCCCGGGCCGTTATTTGGATACCCCTGCCCTACAGGCTTTACCTTGAGCTTCAAACTCAAGATAACAGTGGAGCTTTCATGTCCACACTGATATTTTAACCTGTTAGCTAACCTGAGTTAAGAACTAACCCTTAACTGTATTTACAGCGTAGATGTACCCCAAGTAATTTTAGGTGTTTAAATCCCATTGAAAGTCAGTCACCTCAGTTATCAATGCACTTTCGAACATTTTATCCATGGTTCCTGCCTTGAAGAGCTTACAACTTAGCTGAAAATAAGATGTCCCAAATGAATGTAACCAGCAGCAGGAAAGGAAGGGGAAGGAAGAATGAGGGTACAAGCTATAAGGCAACTGACTAACAAAATATATGGGCTTACAACACCCAAACACTGTTACCTGCATTTTGCTTTTCAAGTCACTAACTTTCTAAAAATCAGCTCAGACCATAACACTCATAGCAATAAATGTAAATGATCAGTTATGAATTTAATAAATATGGCACAAAGTTTCAAAGAGATGAGCTGTCATGGAAACTTACGCCCATAGAGTCCATTAGAGGCATAAGGGCCCACACCAGTGCACTTATTTCTGGATACAGGCCTTGAACACCAGCGGCCTAATCCAGAGCCTTATTGAAGTTAATAAAAAGATTTCTATTGACTTATACGAGTTTTGAATCAGGCTGTAAATGTAAAATTCAAAGAAACTCAGTTAAGTATAATAACCTACCCTCTGTCTGCACATACAGCTCCATTTGATATCAGTGTAGCAGCATATACAGGCATGTCGCGTCTTAGGTGTATTTAACATACACGATTTCCACTTTATGCTGTTGGCAAAAAATAAAGGGGGGGGATTTTAAAAAAAACTTCCTGTATGGGGCGTGATTTCGCCTGCCATTGAAGTGAATGGGTTCTGGCTATACACGGTTTCCGCTTTATGATGTAACCGTGGAACGGAACCCTCGCGCAAGACGCAACATGCCTGTATCCTTCCATGTGTGCTCTGACTGATCATTCTAATTTTTATTTATAAAATGATGAAAGCAATAATTCCAACACACAGTGATCAAGCGAACATGACCTTTCCCGTATTCTTTTAAACATTTACAAAGTAGCAGGCAAAAAATGATTTCCTCATTCTGTAAGGCCAAAATCATCTCTTTTTAATACCTTCATGCTGAAGTTGAGCAGATCTTTTCACAAAACAAGGGGAGCAAATTTATAGTCTCCTGCTCTTTAATCCTCACATATTGGACTATGAGGAGCTGACTTTGGGTGCCCTTTCAGATCCACAGTTCTGAAAACCATGGTCAGCTGTGGAACCCAAATATAGTAAAGCTTTATTTAAACATTTTTGAGTTTCTTGCACACCCCCCATTTCATTTTTTCTCTAATAACTCTTCATGACATGTCCAGACCATTTCTATTCCCTTTTAAAAATAAACAAGCTGTTTCTTTCTGGTTTACCCAATGACAGACAAAATAAATGTAATTATTTACATTTTAGGAATTATTTTTCATCTTCATCCAAGATAGCTATCTAGACTAATCATGTTCATTAGAACTGTAGTGCAGTGTGTAAATCTCATTAGGGAGTCTATGGTAATACTGGGAATTCTTGGTATTCTCTTAAAATCTATATTCTTTTTAACTTTGAAATTCTTGAAACTAGTATTTTTTTTATTATTTATTTAAAGGTACTTCTACCGCACTTCTCATTGTAGTATCTAACACCAGCCAAGTTAAGTTTATTTGTTCAGAAATGAAATATACACTTGCTAATATAGTAATGGACTGGGAAGCTTCAAAACTACCCTAACGATAATTCACAAGGACCACTTCTTCAATGCAAATCCTCACAAGAAAAGCTTCTACACATGAAGTAATATGAACCAGTTACTGCATTGTTTATTAAATTTCACTTGATCCCTCCTGACAACCATTTAAACAATGAATGTTGGGAAATGTCCCTCAAAGAATCAACAACAATAGTAGGGATCAGAGCTTTTATACTTAGCTAATACTGTTCTTAAAAAGAAGAAAATATTTCTTCCTGAAGGGATTATAGAAAGTCTTATAAAAGACACCTGCAAACAAAACAAGTGACAAAAGATCTTTATCATAATTGATAACAGTTATTCTCTCCAGAAATCTATGCTTCCTTAGAAATAAAAAATGTAATATAACTTTGCTGTTAAATTCAAGATATATTAACTAATAGGCACCACCGACATTCAGAAATGGTACATTTTAACAAAGATAGGGAATACTTTTCCTATCATGCTCAGAAGTTTAATAGCTAAATGCAACAAACCTATAATGAGATTTAACTAACTAAGGCTTCTTTTCTTATGCCCAACAGAACAGGGAAGCACTGAAATTTATGTACAAAAAATAATTTAAACAATTTCAGTAAAAATTCTGGACATATACTAGTTTTTTTTAAAAAAATCCTTTTTTCACACTTAACTATACTATACCATACATCTGTTCCCAAAATCTGTGTGTTTTCACATATAGTGCAAACTTTAGAACATCTGTCTTTCAAATACTTAAATACTCTATTTACAAGAGATGAACTAAGTAGCTAAGCACATGAGATTCTGGATGGGAAAGTTTTGCAAATTGCAGTTTTCACAACATGGATAAGAGGCTTGATAACAGTCAAAAGAACAAGAAATTCACATTTACAATGAAATACTTTATTCTTTCATCCCAGATCAGTTTCGTTTGGGAAAACACACAATACACTGACTCTGCCCGCATTTGCCTATAATATCTGAGCACTTACTAACTACAGTAGCAGACACTTGAAAGACGCATGTAATAATACAAATTACCTGCACTAGTTGGAAAGACATATTTGTACTGCTCTAGCTCTAGACACTCCACAATGGGACACAATCCCCCTTCCTACTGCCAAATGAGTGACAACATGGGACATGTTAACCCTAAATTGAGGAATATAATGTGGAACATCATTTCCCCTCCAATTTTCTGTTCACCCCTGCTCTCTTCCCCTTAGTTTCTCAACACCCCGCCCCTTTCCTTTTGTCCCCTAAATTCTTTCCAACTCTCTCCAGCTTTGGCAGTAGCCACCAGGCTTTGTGGAGGAGACGTGTTTCATGCTGATTACAGGGGCAGCCAATCAAGTACCAGAAGCAGCAGCAGCAAAGCCATGTCATTTCACTGTCGCAGCTCGGACTTACCCAGTCCTGCACACAGTGGGGAGAGCAGAAGCACACTATATGCAGGAGAGGAGGCTAGTAAATGGGCAGTATGCAGAACAGTCTGGGCACGCAACAGGATAGCAAGACACAAATGGATTTACTAAGCCAATTGAAACAAAGCAAGATGTCCTGTCTAATAAAAGACAGTTGATAAGTCTAAAGAAAGAAAGTTTTGATTTCATATAACTGATAGAAATAAATGGCCAATACATATAAACTCTAGAAGATTGTTTACCTTCTGCACATAGGACAGATCTCTTGTGTACTTTGGAAACCAGGCAAATTCGAAAGCTTAACATTAAGAGTTAGGGAAACAGCAGACAATGATAAAATGTGTTTACAATTTCTAATGGAGGTCCTGCAAGCAGATTTTTTTTAAAAAAAGCCATCCTATCTCCCTCTCAAAGGGGTCCACTGCACTGAATAGCTTTGAAAAGCAGAACAAAAAGCTCTTCAACCTTAAGGCCTTGCTTAGGCAAGAAAACAGATGTTTTCTAAAAAATGTGTTTTAGCTAAAAATGTCCTAAATTAGTTTTTCAGCACACTTTAAGAGTTAAGTATTAACAATGTGATTAAAGTAACTTTTACAAACCCAAAGTACATTTAAATTCAATATGAAAAAACAGGTGAAATCTCCATGAAGTCATTCGTAAACAGACTGGATAAAGCACTAAGTAATATTAATGTAGGAAACATTTCTGAATAGGTAGAGTGATGAATTTACAGATGGCTTACTCAATCTTTTCCATCTCTAATTTCTGCAATTCTGAATTTTAAGTCTACAGGCATTAAGAGTATTTTAGCATACAGTGGTTGTTTTTGTAAACATTTTGCTTTAGAAGTACTCATGAAAGGAACTAACTGGGATGCCAATCAAAATCACTGGAAGACCATAAATTTAATCCTTTCATTGTCACTAAAATCATTTGTGCTTATAGACATTTTTCTATTTGCAGTAACTTCTTTCTCCTTGTTCCTATTAAGACTATTATTTTCACCCTGTTATTACTAATCCTTTCTTTGTAAATAGCCACACCTATTTTAATCCAAAATGGTGCAGTAAGCATTTGCTTCTTTGTGGAAGTACACACGTAATTAGGTTAATCTGTGCTATCTTGCCCTGTGAATTGATTGTTTCTTTACTGTGGATATATTTCATAACACATTAGACTTGCCAGACTGCTTGGAGGCAAATTCGGAGCAATTTATGAAGCATGTAACTACTATGAACTGAAATCTTGACATGATAGCAAGCTGTATAGCCACTCCTTCCTGCCACTTATTGCTCATGATAGCTTTTCACTTGCACATTAAATTTTTACCACACCCTTCTTTCACAAACAAGCACTTTCATTAAATTCACTAAACTAAAACTTTGGCAGATAAGGGATTGGGTTTTGCATTTCAACTGAGTATAGAGGACTTGAAATTCATAGTACAAAGTAAAATTTTCAAACAGTAGCAACTACATTACCTGTATGAAATCCAACATTGTCAGTGGAAGCAAATCATCCAGATGGCCAATATCTTTGGAGAAACGATTTAAGATTCTCCCTATAAAAACAGGATTTAAAAGAAATTGTGGTTTTTTATGACATTTTTTAAAAATTCACAAAAAAAATCAGAATAATATTTTTAAAAACACATCATGCTTTAGTTTTACCGACAATTTAAAAATAAACAAAAAAGATCTTCCAAGAACAAAACACAAATGGAGACTATTTTTACAGATAGTATGATATATTTTGCTAAAAAAAGAATTAAAATATTATTTTTGAATGAATGCTTCTTTAAATACACATGTAAATTGTTTATTTAACAGTTACAGTGTGTGGTCATCCTCATTTCAAATATTTCATAACGGTCTGATACTAGTCATTTAGATAGAACTGAAGACCCTAATCCTGCAAACCCGTACATACATGCATAACATTATTCACATAAGTAAGCAGTTATAGGACTAGATTCTTAATACTTATATGTATCAATCAATATGGGTCATAATCTGGCTGACTCTAGTCCTTGCTTGCAAGTTCCACTGACTTTTACCTGAGTTTTCTGCATTTACTGCAAGGCCTAATATGGTACTTTTCAGTAGTTCTGTGATTTTTAACTAACTTAGATTTCATAAAAGAAAAAAAATAAAGAAATCTTAGCATATTTAAATTCATATTGCAGATGTTACTGAAATCAAATTTTAGTTAGGTTTGTGTTGATGTGGCATGTTTTTATGTTAATGCAGCATGTTTTTTATATTTATTCAAAACCTTAACAATGCTGATCTTTATTAAAACTAATAACATTTTTAATCGGTTATCACTGACGCATTTATTCTCTTCCATTTTCTTAAGTTCTACTTGACTGAAAAAAAATTCATTCATAGCAAGAGAGCTTTAATTATAAACGTCACCATTCTGCCATCATTAGGTAGATTAGTACTTTGCTCCACAAGCTGATGCTCCTACTCAGGAAGAAAGGTACCACTTAACCCAGGGATGTGAATCTTGCCTTTCCTAAGGGGTTTATGCATGTGGACACATTCAAGTTTCTATCTATTTATCTTGATTATTTTAATGTATTTTGTGATGAGATTTGGTTTTTCTCTCTTTTGGAATTGTGGATCATAAGGGGAGGGAATCAAGGAAGAATGTCTGTTTGAAGAAAAGTGACAAAAATCAGTGATTTCCAAATCCTCCTTTGGTAGAGAGGCAAGAGCAGATCCTCTGTTGAAAATTCTGTTGAGTTTAAAAGTTTGGCATAAAGACGAACTGCAGATTGCAAAATGAAAACAGAGTTAAACTGAGATTTTTGGGATGAAAATGAGGTGGGAGAGGATAATTCAGTTCACAAATGTTTTTTTAAACAAGCTTTCTCAACAGTCTCTCCTCTCTCTCTCTCTCTCTCTCTCTCTCTCTGAGATAGCCTCTTGGTATGTCTAGCTTTACTGAGGATATCTGAAAGTGAATTATTCTGTGACATCACAAACACTATGTGACCAGGCTGTGCCTCTAAAATCCCCATGCAGATCTCACCACACAGTGAGAAAGGACAGCTACTTCTGCAGCACTATCCCCAGTTACCTAGTACCTCACAGAAGACTGCTCACATGGTCGGGATTGATGTCTGTGGGCTGGACAGGGACCTGGGGGGAGGGAACCCCACATTGGGTGGGAATGGGGTGAAGTGAGAAACACAATCTCTCTTTCAACCTTGCAACGCGTACTCATGAAAATTAACTGAGGTGCACTTGAATCATGGGGAATCATATTTTAAGGGTGGTCACCAGAAGGTGTCCCTGCTCGTGCAGAGCCATTTTAGTGGGAGAGGAAGGGCACCGGCATGGAGACAGCTCTGAGACACAGGGTCTCTGTGCAGATGGTGCAGAGATCCTGCAGTTTCTGGGTATCTTCCAGATTTGCAAATGAGCCCTGCCAGTTGTTTCATGTCGGAACAGAAAGATCAGGGAAAACTCCACCAAGGAATGTCTTTTGGAGGTTTCTTTCCCCTGGGTCCCCTCCTGGGGGTTTTGACACAGGAGAGGTGACTCAGCCCACGAAATGCATGTCCTGCAGTGAGAGACCTGGTAGCTCTAACATCACACTCTGGGATATCTTCAAGGGAACCAAATAGTACCAAGATGATTTCACAAGGGAAAAGATCATTTTAATAAGTTTAGTGCTAACTTCTCTTCAGACCCGCCCCCATGGCCTGTTTAGCAGGGACATACAGCACAGAAGCCTGAGCTTCTCTCTGTTTCAAATTTTGTTTTCCCACTCACCTTTAATCTGGTTTATTTGTGATAGTGATAAGAGATTGCAGCAGAATTATCTTGGTTATTCCTCAGAGGAAATTCCATAATACACAGCACTGCACCAACAAAGCAAGTTCTTTCAGATTGGTTACTTCCATACCAGTAATACAGTGCAGATCATTATTAACAACGTCAGGGAACCTGAAATACCTTCACCATGCCCCATGATTCAATGAGTAGATAGCACATGCAAACTCCTTCCTGGAGCAGCATTACAGTTACTCTAACAGAGTTGTGAAAATAGTTTAACTTTGCACTTTTTGTAGACAGGGTCCTAAGGTGTAGAATGCTGAGTCAAATTAGTAATGAAATTGTCACAAATTAGTAATGAAATTGTCACAAATTAGTAATGAAATTGTCACAAAGCAGTTTATCTCTTTGAAGTTTCAATCCCAACAGTATCTGAAGTTTTGTTGTCCATTTTCTCACAGGTTTTTATTGCAATTTACAAGTGAAAGTTACTCAAGGAGTTTTTAAGAGGTTTGTCACTGTAGAGGTTTGTGGCTACTTCTTTGCACTACCTCAAATAGTTTCAAAGCTCTACTACAGCCCCCACAGAGAAAGTTTTAAGTTGCAACAGTAATAAAGTTCTGTTCTGGCTCTTTAAAACAAAATAAAACAGAGACAGCACAAAAATCGTATAAAATGATACCAAAACTCATTGTGATGCCAAGAACAAATTCCAGATATTCTCATTTACAATAACATCTTATTTGGCTAAAGTTCTTTGATGCATACAGACCCACACTAAAAACCAAGCTGGGTGAACCATAAGAAAGATTCCTCTGGCGTGATTATCTCTTCCTCATATCCACATTACAAACAAGCTCCTACTTAATTCTCATGGGTAATCAAGTTGCTAATTAATACCAAAAATGTAATTTTGGCAATTGGCTTATAAAATGTTATATGTTTGTAGAGAATATTTTTGACATAGCAACTAATAGGAAAGTAGAAATTAATCTGATATTATCAATAAAACGTGAAAAAATCTTTTAATTTGCTTAATCCACATTCAAATGTAAATACAGTAATTCTGTAAAATGACAAGGACTAAAATATGAGTAAGAAGAACAACTGGTGTATGAACATGACTAAACTTGAAAGCAATGGGCCCTCCTACAATCCACCCCATGAAAAGAAAAGAAATGTAAATATCCTGGAGTTGGATCAACCAATTCCTAAATAGGATATTCAGGTCTATCTACAATTGCAAGATTTTAATATTTTGGAATATTCAACAGTTATTGCACAAAGCTGTTTATTGTCTATTCAGTATTTATGCACACTCCTTTTGGTAAAGCATGACTGTGATCATTAAGCTCATGGCAGTGTTTGCCTCCTAAAGGCTCCCGTTTCCTTCTCCGATTGCTAATTAGTTATTCTGGTACCCATTACTGTTGTATCTGGGTGCATTGCAAATAAAAACTAAAAAATTCTAGCACAGAAGAAAGAAAGAAACAAAGCAATGGGCCTTAATCCTGCTTTCACAAAAGCTGATTTTACCCCAGAGTTACTCCACTGACTGTATGAGATCAGAATCAAGCCCAAGGGACCCAGTTCACAGAAGATGTAACTTCTCTGAACAGTAATAAACGCAGGGCATGTCTACACTTACCTCTAGAGCGATCGATCCAGCAGGGATCGATTTATCGCACCTGGTGAAGACGTGATAAATCGACCGCCGAGCACTCTCCCGTTGACCCCGGTACTCCACCGGAGTGAGAAGTGTAGGCAGTGGCGAGAGGAGAGCGTCAGCAGTTGACCTACCACAGTGAAGACACCGTGTTAAGTAGATTTAAGTACACTGACTTCAGCTACATTATTCACATAGCTGAAGTTGCGTAACTTAGATCAATCCCCTCCCTGCCACCCCTCTCCCCCCGTAGTGTAGACCAGGCCTCAGGCTATTACAGCTCACCATAGAGAGCGAAATACATCATCAGGGACCAGTCACTGAGAATAGCCTGCATCCAAATCTCAGTGCCCCATTTAGGGATTTGCCATTCTGATGTTGCACAGGTAGAGACTGCATATTCACAGTATGGATATGCTTTATACTGCAGTTAGACACCCGTGGCAGGCCTGTGCAGCTGACTTGGGCTTGTGGGACTTGGACTAAAGAACTGTTCAACTGAGGTGTAGACATTCAGGCTCAGGCTGGAGCCCGAGAACTGGGATCTCCCACTTTGCAGGATCCTAAAGCCAGGGTTCCAGCCTGAGCCCTGAGACCTTGTGAGGTGAGAGGGTCCCAGAGGTCAGGCCGCAGCCTGAGCCTGAACATCTACACTTCAGTTGAACAGCTCCTTAGCCCGAGCCCCACAAGCTTGAGTCAGCTGGCACAAGCCTGCCATGGGTTTCTAATTGCAGTGTAGACATTACCCTAAGTTTCTAATTCAAACTGAAGACTGTTTCACAAGATACGAAGAAACATAATTCTACTTCTCCTTTTTAAATAGCACATGGTTTAGTTGCTTAGGAAAGCACTGTTGACTGTGCAAGAGAAGAGATTCTAGATGTGAAAGCAAAATTAGTCATTCTTTGAAAACTTCTCAAACTTTCCCCAAGAACATTACACATTTTCTGACAGCATTCACACACGCAATTTGCCCCGGGCTGCTCCCCAGATTCAAAGGATTGTTGCCACACACAAACACACACTGCACCAATATTTGGGACCTATAAAGCTGGCCTACAGAAAATATTTTCTCTAAACGCTCTGGATCCCTCATAGCCTATCACCATCTCTACGGGCTCCCTTACGCTTCTCCAGGTCCCTTAAATAAGCTGTGAGTGTTTCATGGATCATTTGGACTGTGGTATTTTCAGGACACTGAATATGTAATAGGTATGTCCCCACAAAAATCCTGCCTTAGAACTTACTCACAATTTCAGCTTGAAAAATTATCAAACTCAACTACTGCATGCAACCTGAACTATTCAAATAGGAATCACATCTTCTTCACATAGCATTTTAAAAGGAGCAAAATTACTAAAAATATAGACATTGTATAGTAATGAGATGAATAACTTACACCGACCAAAGGAAGTCTTCCCATAAATTAATTCAGAAATCTTTTAAAGCGCAAGTGTTACCAGAGTACTTGAATCTGCTAAAAGAACCTGCTATTTTTGGTATTATGAAACTTCCAAATGCTTTGTGTAATTTCAGTAGCAAGCTGCAGTGGAGAACGTGCTCACTCTAGCAGTTCCATGTATGCTATTACATTAAATAACTTAATCAAACCACACTCTGTTCTTAGATTTATTCTAAAGTAATTAAATAACTATTCAATGCCAATTAATCACAGTTAAATAAGGGTCTGTCAGCAAAGTGCTATGTACACATTTGAGACTATTTAACTGTCAAATACTTGGCAGTATCTAAGTTAAACAATGATTCATAAAACCGCCCTTACTACACAATGGTTAGGCTAAACTTGAAGTGAAAGAATCAAAACTCTTTTGTTCTGCATGAAAAGGACATCAAACCTCAGAGTGTGACGTTTTTTTCTTACTACCTCTGTAAACTGCTTTAATTTCATGAACCAGAATGTATTCAGGTGCTCTATATCCACTCTGCTTCTGCAGGTGTTTGTTGGTACTTTGGAGTAGATGTTCAAATCTTTTCATCCAAACAATGAAAATATTTGACAATTTACCACACCTATTTAGAATGTTTATTCATACTAAATGACTAAAGGAATATAATCCAAACTGAATCAACATTTATGATCTAAACACCAGAAAATGAAAGAATTTTCTTCTACCAGTTATACATTATTATCCTCCACATTAACCTTCAAGTGCTGCTATTAGCATTTACTATTACACAATCCAAATTCCCAAAATTAAGTGATTAGCAATCTTTGTTTAATGAATTTACTATCCTGCTTTACTTTCTAGCCAGCGTATTAATCAAAACACATTCCTTCACAACAGAAGAAAATGGATGGATTGATTTGAAAGTCTTGCAAATAATTTATAAAGCCCTATACTCACTTGGGTCATCATACATTTCAGACCTTCTCTGTTGTTGCTAGTCTGCTGACTCACTTATTTCAAACGAGAAAAGGTTTTAGAATAAGACTGTTGGGGATAGAATAGAACTATATAGTAATGAGATGGATGCTTGTTTTAGAGATGCTAGTTTTTTGCCTAGAACGCCTTCCCTGTAGAGATTAGGCTAATCCTTATTATGGAGCATTTTGAACAAACCACACTTTTATTCAATGTACACTTTATTAATAAAATGTTGGTTTCCTTTGTAACCTGAACAATTACATGGGAGTGGGCCTGAACACTAGGTTTAATGCTCAAGGACATCAGCTCTTCTACAAACTACATTAGGGGCTATTGCCACCTACTCCACTGCGTGAAGAGATGATAAGAAGCAAAAATGTTCCTCCACTGTGGCAAACAGGTTGAAGGAAGGGTAACAGAGCTAAACAGCATCATCCCTCACTGCCTCTAAGCTCTCACAAACCCCTTGGAAGCAACACATAGTGTGTTTGGAGATCTGTACATTTAGGAACTACCTCAGCAAGGTACTTACGCACATACACATAATTTAAGATCAGGTAGTCCCATTTACTTCTTCAGACTTACTGTATGCTTAAAATTATGCATGTGTTGAAGTACTTAGCTGAGTCAGGACTAGGTATGGTTGGGTATTTTTTGACAAAATGGAAAGACAGAGACTGACTATATCTCAGCAGCTGGAGCAGCAAGTCACCTCTCAGAGATGAATCTGACTGAGCAGGGATTTACATACACACACACACACACACGCACACACGTTCAAAATCTTGCAAATTTTTGCAAGAGAGAACAGTTTCTCACCTACTTTAGACTGGACTTGAATGGGGGTAGCTACACAGTAGAAAGTGTGCTATTGGCAGACATCTTTTTTATTCAGCAAGATTAGGGGGGAAATTCCCAGTGAAGTGTTATGCTGACAATGTGCTTCAGAAAGCTGTTTGAAGCTGGGATGTACGGTACAAGCAAAGAACAGGAGTCAGTGTTGGTATGCTTCGTTCTAAAGGTTTTTTCCATAATAGGCTGCATTACAGCTTCATATAAATAACAGATTAATCTACACCAGATTAGCTGTAAGGAGAAGAAATCACTAACTATACAACACAAAAATCACACATGCATTAACCATCCCAAATCATAAATCATTTTAAAACAATTTTATATATAGTTCAACAACAATATACACAAGATGGGCCTGAAAGGCAATAGCTATGCCGAACTGAACTTTTACACACAGATTTGTATATTCTGTGCTACAAACATACCCAAATTTACCCACATTAAATGTGTTTTCCTGTTCTGCTCTGCTAATGGTATAAGTTGGTAACAACACCATATGTGTCTTGGTCTGTTAAACTATGACATACATGCATTTTTTTCACCCACACTGAGTGTATACACACAGTTTAACAAAACAAATTTTGCTGCAACTATAAGAAGTCTTTCGGTTTATAAAAGCAGGAAAAAAAAATGTATTTGTCCATATCAAATGCTGGCAGGAAGTACACATTGCATCAACCTAGTAAAATACAACTTAATGCAATCATTCAATCAACATAATAATTAAAAATGGACAGACTCTGAAGGGTAACATAAGTTTAACAGATTTCTCCAGCGAAAAATCTGAAAATACATCTCTGTGTAAGCGACAATTACTGATCCATTCTGACTTTTCCTCCATGTACCCACAAATAAATGTCTGTAGGCCTCTTATCTTTTTTTAATGGAGTTAGAACCACATGCCCATGTAAACTGCCACAGAGCATTGCTGGCTTCCCTACAGGCATCCTACAAATACAAATGAATTCTTCCCCATATTTTTCTTAGAGGCCTGAAACTGACAGGAATATTATCACTTTCTCAGATTCTTGCAAATGGGCACAATGGGGGCTGGTCAGAAATGTACTGAGATCATAATATCCATTTATCTGAACTGCCAGCACGCAACAAATTCATATGGTGTGCTTGCTACCCAAATTAATTTACTATTTGAAAAAGACTTGACTGTCAAAAAGAAAAAAGGAAAAGTTAAGAAATTGCAAGAAATCCTGAACACAGTTTGTGTTTGTCTAATTTTCAAGTATAAGATTAAAAAGAAGAAGAAGAAGAAGAAGAAGAAAATGAGAGGACATCAGCTACAAAGAGATATACACTTTACAAAACTGGCCGATAGTTTTTATGTAAGTGTTGTCCTGTTACCATATACGTGCTGTATTTTGATAGTGTTATCACTCTTATTGGATGACAACAAATGAATACACTATCTGGTGTGATTTATTGTTCCCAAACTTTACTGCTGTTGTTTCTGAGCTGCTTATTACAACTAGTATCATTATTTTCATGAATTTTTGATTAAATCCACCTCTATGCAGAAGACTAGCACAAGGCTCATGCACCACTCCTGTCGCACTTAAACTCTATTTTGAGGTCTTAAGTGGGACTTAAGTGGTTCATCTATAGGTCTTTCCACCTGCCTGTTTCACATGTAGAGCTGCCGGCCATCCAGTTTTGGACCAGAATGTCCGGTCGAAAAGAGACCCTGGTGGCTCTGGTCGGCAGCACAGCAGGGCTAAGACAGGCCACTTCTTGGAGCAGCACAGAGCCAGGGCAGGCAGGCAGGGAGCCTGCCTTAGCCCAGCTGCACCGCCAACCGGGAGCTGCCTGAGGTAAGCGCTTCCCACTTAGAGCCCACACCTCCATTCACACCGCCTCAGGTGAGAACCCCTTCCGCCCCCAAATACTCTCCAGAGCCCACATCCCTCATCCCCTCCCACAACCTGCCCTAGGTCGGAACCCCCTCCCGTACCCAAACTCCCTGCTCCAGGTCAGAACCTCCTCCTGCACCCCAGCCTCTGCCCCAGTCCTGAGCCCCCTGCCACACTCCAAACCCCTTGGCCCTAGCCCAGAGCCCCCTCCTGCAACCCAAATACCTCATCCCTGGCCCCACCCCAGAGACCACACCCTCAGCCGGAACCCTCACTCCCTATCACACTCCAATCCCATACCCCAGCCCAGAGCCCCCTCCTGCATCCCCATCGCCTGCCCCAGCCCAGTGAAAGTGAATGAGGGTGGGAGAGAGTGAGTGACGGACGGAGGGGTGCTGCAGTGAGGTTGGGGCCTCAGAGAAGGGTGGACACAGAGGCAGGCCTCAGGGCAGGGGCGGAATAAGGTATTTGGTTTTCTACAATTAGAAAGTAGGAAACCCTATTCGCGTGGCTGTGGTCAGTGAAACATGTTACTGATCTTCAGAGGTTAAAATTTCAGCACAGAATGTATGCAGATTCCTAATTAACAATAACTACATTTAAGTGTATCTTGATTCCCACTTCTGTACTACTTTTTTGGCTCTCAAACTACCTTCACCATAAGTGTCAGAACACTCTATTATAATACAGCATTACCAGTTAACCACTTTTTCTACAATTTCAGTTTTACCAGGATTCTCCATACAGAATAAGATTTAGTAGCTGCAATAAAATAAGCTCCTAAATAATCTCTTTTACAAAAGATTTTACCTTCTTTCATGGCATAGTCACAAGAAATTTTCAAATTATTGATCATTGAACTCACTTACTGCCTCTCACTTTATATATTAATATTCTCCTAAACCACTGTGTTCCTTTACAGTAAATAAAGAGATCAAAATTGCTAAATGATTCTGAATAGCCTCTAGCTAAAAACCATAGGTTTATCCACCGAATACAAAACCACATCCTTTTTCAGTTTATAATGAGGTCTTTACTCATACTAATACAGCTTATTTATTCTCTCCTTTCATTTTCAGAAATAGTTTTAAATCTTGTCCCTCTTATGCTAACATCTTAAAAAAATGACAACATCGCTAACATTGCCTGAAGTAAAAAATATATATATATAAATGTCAACCATTCACACTTACTATGCACAAATGCTTCATCTACTCACATTTTTACAAAGCATCGATGCAGCAGAAACTTGGAATAGGCCATATAAATTGTCTGACTTGCTGGCTCTTTACCATCAGATCATTTATGGGACTCTCACTTGGATTTCTGTGTACCATGAAGACATTAACTTCTGAAAGAGCATGTATGATATAACTGTATAATGTATAAATCCTGACTGTATTCAGATTATTTCTTATTTCATTTTGTTCTCTTTTGAATCTCTTTCCAGGAAGTAATTTAAACGATATAGCTCAGAATGTGCCTGTTGCTGTAAAATGCAGAGGGTCTTTGTCTGAGCACAAGAAAGAAAAGATGTTGTGCAACTTTGAGGATCCCCCACTGAGCAAGAGGTAAACCAGACATCCACCTCAGGTGGCAGCTATCAGGCACACTGGGAGAGATGTATTTATGTCCCATGCCTTCCAAGTGGAATCTTCTACCGACCAGCAACACTCACCCTCCCATTCATGGGATCAGAGTAGAACTGGGTCTCTTCTGATCTGCTGTGGGCATTGTGCTAGCTGACTTGTTCTTTGGGGCTAGAAAGGAATTTTCCCCTGTGCCAGACTGGCCAAGGCGGGGTGGGTTTTTTCACCCTCCTCACAGCAGATCTGAGATCTGGTGGGGTAGGTAAGGAGGTTAGCTCAAGATGTCACAGCTCAGTAGTTACCAGATGTGGTAGGTCTGCAATGCAGGTAATCATTCCAAAAGGGTTCCAATTCCCTGATAAACAGGAGATGGAATGGGATTTAGGGAAATCATCCCCTAAGCTGGAGAAGAGGACTGGTGCCCCTAACATCTGGCACCCCCTTTCTTTCCAGCCCCTCTCAATTCTCACACAAGGGAAGGACTTCTCAACAATGGGCTACTTCTAGCTTGGGAAAGGGGAGGGCTGTTAGTCCCAATAGATGGAGATGATTAAGGGAAGACTGATGACCCACACAATATGATTTATTGCCCAGTATTCCCAGATAAGTTAATAAAGTTGCAGCCTAATTAAACCACATCCACTGCATCTTGTTTTTCTTACTATGAGACCAGAACAATAGACTGAAATAACTAAAGACATATTTATGTTTCATTTCAAAGCCATTTTTAGTTTGTTTATAGGAATCAAAGAAGACTATAGAAATAGTGACTTTTTTCGTAAGGATCCTCTCCAATAATATTAAAAAGCAGTTGCTTGTTAATGTGGTATAATGCTAGAAGCTAAAATTCAGAATCAGCTTTGACACAATGCACCATTAATCATTAACAGTGAACTTCTTAAACAATATAAAAAGAGCCTTGCCAGCTCTCAAGATTTTATTTGTAAATCTCACAACATTTGGTGATTTTCTTAAAACCTCAGTTCTTGGAGTCAGATGGTTACGTGAGAATCGTAACTTCCATTGTAGAAAAAAGAAGTTTTTAGCATTCGTAATGGCAGAGAGAAGACGGACAGTGTGATCCTATTGCAATCTAAAGGCTCAAAAAGCAACAGGCAAATAAAAAGGTAATCTAAAGTTATTTTAAAAATCTTGTGATTTTCAAGACAATTTCATGATTTTGTAGATCTGATTCATGTCTGTGTTTGGAGTTGGCAATATTATAAAAATAAATAATTTATTACAAAACAATTTAATCCCCACTAGCATGCCTAGATAAAATTTACAATGCAGGATATTTTCCAGAGGATAGCATGGGTGGAAAAAAAAAGTGATCTATTGAAACAATGGTTTACAAAGAGTCAAAGATTGATCAAACAGAGATGTGTGTCCACAACAGAACTAAAAGAATGCTCAGATGAACAGCTATGTCCAGAGAAAGACATAAGAGCATTTCTAGCTTTGCATACACAAAAGTTACAACCTCCATTTGTATACAGGGATGGTAGCTACCTGATCACAGTGTTGAGTGACGTTAACCACTTGGTGCTCAAACCTGTAAATTTTGGTATGCATTCCATCAGGACTGGTGTGGCAAAATCCACAACTCTTGACAGATTTGAGTCTGAGAGGGTCCAGGTGAATGGCAATGCAGATTAAAATGTTATATCATTCAGAGTCAGATTGGTATGATGACAACATAGAACATTACTGAATACACAACTTTTTCCTTTTGGAATTCTCATTTAAGAGGACTTCCGCCTGCCTGTGTCAGGAAAGCACATTATTACCATCCTGTGTCGGACTTCCAGAACTTTTATAATATCCTCTCTCTCTCATTCGAGAAAATAATTAGGACTGTGCTGTTTCTAAAATATCCAGTAGAAATGTGACATTTCACGCGCACATCTGATTTTCTAGAGCCTTATCTTCCCTCTGTTATTATTTTTTGACACAAGCCTATATGAAGATTTTCACATCAACATTTTCTCTACTAATCTTTATATCTATTTTAGTCTTGTCCAAACTGACCTCTGTTTTTAACCAGTAAAGTGCCTAGCGAGGATAGCTACAAAAATGATATTCATAAAAGGCTTATTGTACCATACAATTTAGCAGTGCCACATCTCATATGATTCTGAAGCGCCTTTTCTTCTCAATCAGCTTGTACTGTCAAAGAAGATACCATACTAGTGGTGTTTTTGCTACCCAAAGTTTAGAAAAGTTAGCACTATTTGATTTTCCATGTCTTTTGCCGATCGTATATGAAACACATGGAATGGCTGTAATGCTTTCTACCACCACTGGTTGGCTAGGAAACTCCATCCCATCCTAGCAGATGAAGAGTTGACCTCAGTTATTCGTACCTTTGTCACTCTTGGATGGATTACAGCAATGTGATATACCTGGGATGAACCATTAAGCATTCAGGAAACTCTAATTAATATAAAATGCTGCAATGCATCTCCTCAGCAACACAGGCTATCACGTGTGCATCAGCTCTAACCCCTGTTCTTTATACTGGTTGCCCACCAAATTTTGAATCAAGTTCAAGATCAGGGTCCTCATCTTCAAAGAGCTTCATTACTTGGGCCCACTGTACCTAAAAGACTACTTAAAGCTCCAGAATGAACATCATGGTCAACAACTTCACTCTTCTGGCACAACAGAACTCTCAACAATTAGAGTAAAGCTTGTCTGTGTGTGAGAGATAGAACCTTCTCCAGGGCTGGTCCAAGACTGTGGAATGACTCCCCCAGGAAGTAAAGACTATCACAAACCTCATTACTTCACTGCCTTCCGCTCCATGTGCAAGGCACATTTCTTTGATCTTCCCTTCTCTAATATAAATACATAACAAGAAGAATATTTAACAAAACACAAACAAAAAAAACCTTATCAAAATAAGACACTACTCCATGCACTTCACCCTCTAAGGACAGGATAAGAGAACAAACATATGACATAGATGTAGTCACATTACTTGATGTACTACTAGAAGGCACTCAGTTACTACAATGATGAGCACGGTATAAAAATTTAGATGGAATGGAATTAAAATCTTGGCCTCACTGAAACCAATGGGAGTTTTGCTACTGACTTTAATAGGGCCATCATTCTACTCATTGTATTTAGGAGTGGCACAACAACACTGTAACTGTGCTTACCCCACCACTAGGTACAGAAAGCAACTTAAATTTCGCAGGATGTTGAGTTTGGCCTCTATCCAGCTGGAGGCAATCTGCAGCTAGTCTTTTGTCCTTTATTCCTTTATTTAGTCTTGGAACTGTAACAACGAGTTTTTTAGAATGGGGAGGAGGGGAATTTCTCCCTGGCTTAAACTAAGATATGGCTGAGCAAAATTTCCTTCAATTTTTCTCCCTCCTTCCACAATGATAACCCAAACTGATGGACAGAGATTATGCATAGGAATTTTTTTTTGGTAAAATTTCTTTTGAATAATCAGCTTCTGAAACAAGGGGTTATCATAAAAATAATTACACAGCCTTATCTATAGCTTTCACTAACAGCAAAAGTTGTTTGAATGTATAGGAAATCTTATACCAGGGATCGGCAATGTTGGCACACGGGACCGCAGGGTAAGCACCCTAAGCGGGCCCCGCTGCTTTGTTTACCTGCCATTTTGCTGACTGCAGCTCCCACTGGGTGTGGTTTTGCTGTCCCAGTCCAATGAGGGCTGCGGGAAGCAACGGCCAACACCGCGCCACTTCCCGCAGCCCCCATTGGACTGGGATGGTGAACCGCGGCCAGTGGGAGCTGCAGTCGGCGAAACGGCAAGTAAACAAAGCATCGGGGCCCACTAAGGGTGCTTACCCTGCGGTCCTGCATGCCAACGTTGCCGATCCCTGTCTTATACCCTATATTTCTAATTAGACAAATAAAATTAACAATTTCTCCTTAAGCAATCCACAATGGCATATATGATTAGATATATTAAATAAAAAGAGAAAAATCCACATTATCTTAGGTAGTAATACTGGACAAAGGTAATTATAATATACCTCCTCTACTGGTCATCTATTAGAAATTTAAAGATGTAAACCATACCAGACATTACAATTAGAAAAGTAATTAATATTAGACTACAATGTCATGGGTTAGTCCAATGGGTTCTAGTGACAAATACAAGGGCAGTGATACATGAAACTAAACCTATGAAAGCAAATTCTACACCTTATGAATATTCTACAGCGTTCACCACAGCGTTCACCACCTTATCATATACAAGCATAATTTAATTGTATCATCTACATTCTTTGAGACCTGAAAGACAGATTGTTTACATAAATAAGTAGGTTACATTTGAAACATGCATGTATATTAAAAGCAAATTACTCTAAGGGGAAAAATGTTTATGTTCCTATAAATCTAACTTTTCTCATGTCTCTCAAAGTACATTACACAATTACAAATAGACTTTAAAAGTATATTTTAAGCTTTGATTTACACTAGAACAAGAAGTCAACAAGTGACTACAAAATAGAAACAAATTAAACAAAACTTTAGTATTTAGGACTGTCACATGGTGGTGCTATTGTCAGTTATTTGCATTATGGTAGCACCCACACGCCCAGTGAGAGTCAAAGCCCCATTGTGCTGGGTGTTGGACAAGCATGAAGTAAGAGACAGTCCCTGCCCTGAAGTGCTAACAATTTAGCTTAAGACAAAACACAGACACAAAGGAATGCAGCAGATAACAAGGGAAAATGACAGGAAAAGGGAGAAGAGGGTAACAGTAATGGGGTCACAAGACCTGCTACGTGCATTTGAGGAAAAAAATTATAAAATTAAAAAAGAGAGAGAGGTTAATGAATTTCTATTATCCGTTGGTAGTTTAACTATGGGAATCATGGCTCTTGACAAAGGACTTCAAGAACAATAAAGTAGTAGATCTACTTTGTGGATAAGCTCAGGACAGTCTTTCATGCATGAGGAACACATACACAACCTTGAGAGAGAAGCAAACAAAGAGGTGATGGACAGGAGAAAAACTGCAGGGAGGAGCCAGCTACAGAGATTCCAGTGAGCAGGAAAGAAGTAACCTCAGCACTGTGGGGCAGGGGTTAAAATGGGGTCCAGGCAGGGCTACCCCTCCCTGACATATCTCCCTGGAACTAGAATTGTGCAAGGGAGACACTCTAATCTGGAGGCACTAGAACCTCCCCTCTGTCATGTAGTTTTGGGGGGGAAATTGCAGAAAGGAATCAAACTCCAGCTGGTAAGAGCAGCTGCAGAAGTAGCCAAATCAGGGACCTTTGGACATTCAAAGAATGTCCTACAGTTCTTCTTGGACTTTCTCTGCCTGTGCTGAATGGCTTTATCTCCCCCTACCCTCCCTTTTCTTACTCCTTCACAGGCTCTTCACCTGAGCTTCACTACACATCTGCCCCTCTTACCCACATATCCCCATCCTGTCCATTCAGTCTCATTCCCTGCAATGCCCCACCCCTTCAATTTTCTTTTCATTTAGTAACTCTCTCTTACCCCCACAACTCCAAAACATTGTGGAACTAACATACTGTTTGCTGCTGTCATATTGTTCACTTGGCTTGTGTGTAACAGACGTTCCCCCATCCTGTGACTTTCTTCTCTATTTAGATCAGGGGTAGGCAACCTATGGCACACGATTTTCAGTGCACTTACACTGCCTGGGTCCTGGCCACCGGTATGGGGGGCTCTGCATTTTAATTTAATTTTAAATGAAGCTTCTTAAACATTTTAAAAACCTTATTTACTTTACATACAACAATAGTTTAGTTATATATTATAGACTTACAGAAAGAGACCTTTTAAAAACATTAAAATAAATTACTGGCACGCGAAACCTTAAATTAGAGTGAATAAATGAAGACTCAGCACACTACTTCTGAAAGGTTGCTGACTCCTGATTTAGATAATACATTCTTCCGGGCACAGACTGTCTCCTACTCTGTGTGTGTACAGCACCCAGCAGAATGAAACCCAGTTCATGGCTGGTCCTCAGGCACTACCCTACTAAACACAGAATCATACAAATGTAGGGCTAGATGAGACCTCGAGAAGTCATCAAGTCCAAGTCCCGTCAAGTGGACCCATCAAGTCCACTGTGGCAGGACCAAGTAAACCTAGATCAGGGGGTCAGCAACCTTTGGCACAAGGCCCATGAGGGTAATCCACTGGTGGGCTGTGAGACATTTTCTTTACATTGGCTGTCCACAGGCACGGCCCCCGGAAGCTCTCAGTAGCTGCGGCTCACTGTTCCCCACCAACAGCAGATTACACTGGTAGGCTGCATGCCGAACGCCTGGCCTACACCATCCCTGACAGGTGTCTATCCAACTTGTTTGTAAATGTTTCCAATGATGGAGACTCCCTTTGGAAGCCTATTCCAGAGCTTTACTACCCTTATAGTTAGACAGTTTTTCCTAATATCTAACATAAATCTCCAGTGCTACAGATTTCCTTTTCTTCCTGGTCAGATTTTCTAAACCTTTTATCATTTTTGTTGCTTTCCTCTGGACTCTTTCCAAGTTGTCCACATCCTTCCTAAACTGTGGGGTCCTGATCTGCACTCAGTACCCCGGCTGGGGCCTCTACCAGTGCCAAGTAAAGCAGGACAATTATCTCCTCTGTCTTACATACAACATTCCTATAGTTCATATGCCCTAGAATCACATTAGCCTTTTTTTGAAGCTGCATCACATTGTTTACTCATATTCACTTTGTGGTCCACTATACCATCTAGTCAGTTATTGCCCACTTTGTAGTTGTGCACTTGATTTTTCTTCTTAATTGAAGTACTTTGTATTGTCTTCATTGAATTTTATTGTGCTGAATTCACACCAATTCTCCAATTTGTCAAGGTCATTTTGAATTTTAAATCTGTCCTCTAAGGTGCTTGCACCTTTCTCAGCATGGTGTCATCTGTAAATTTTATAAGCATATTCACCACTCCATTATCCAATTCATTAATGAAAATATTGAATAATTCCAGAACCAGGACTGACCCTGTTGGATCCCACCAGATATACCCTCCCAATTTGACAGCAAACCATTGATAACTACTTTTTGAATACAGTCTTTCAAACAGTTGTGCATCCATCTTATATTAATTTTGCTTAGACCAGATTTCCCTAATTTGCTTATGATTATTAATAAATAATAATAGGTTGCCATCACTGGCTGAGCTAAAAAGATGGGTCCTGATAAGATAAGACAGAGACTAGCTAAATATGAATGGGCCAAGTGATGAAGGCTCTTCAAGAGAAGGACCAGATGTTTGTGTTTCATGCAATAAAGAAAGGAGAACCAGTGTTGACCTGATCAAAGCAACGGATCGGAAAGTTGATCTTATCAGAAACTTTTTTGTTTTACATAAGTGAGACAAGGTAGATGTCAGGGAGGCCAAAGAGAAGGAAGCTGCAATAGTCAAAATGGGACCTAAGTGCCTGAATAAAGGTCTTGGGGTGTGGATGTTGGAAATACTGTGAAGCAAGAAGAAGCAGGCTTTAAATAGGACCTGGATGTGAAGGTCTAGAGAGCAAGGGCAAGGTTGAAAGGGAGACCTATGACAGAATGTATGCACCCCATCCGCATGTGAACCACAGGCCAGAGAGGAAAGAAGCCACACTGAAAGACTGTCAGCCTGAGCTGGCAGACCTGCAGGACAAAGCAGGCATCTGCATCTTGTTAGGCTATTACTGCTCCAGGCCTGAGAATAGAAAGTCTAAACAAAATTGTTTCCTTGTTTGTTTCTATATGTTGCATTTTTTAGCTCATCTCTCTCAACACAACCACTACTTTAATCTAAGAGAAATAAAAAACCAACTAACAAATCAAATTAATATTAATTTAGCTACTTATTTGGATCTTGAGGGTTTATTCTTATGGAACATCTATTAAAAAATTAAAATCTAAAAGGTATATCCAGCTACTCAAGACAAATCCATTTGTGGATGATATAAGACAGCAAATATTACATTATAACTAAGACTAATGAGACAGGAAACTTTTAGGCTGTATAGCAGGGCATATTCCTTAACCAGCACAAATGATCAGACCAGGGGTAGGCAATTTATTGCACGCATGCCAAAGGTGGCATGAGAACTGATTTTTAGTGGCACTCACACTGCCCAGGTCCTGGCCACCAGTCTAGGGGGCTCTGCATTTTAATTTAATTTTAAATGAAGCTTCTTAAACATTTTTAAAAGCTTATTTACTTTATATGCAACAATAGCTTAGTTATATATTATACACTTATAGAAGTGTATACACTTATAGAAAGAGACCTTCTAAAAACACTAAAATGTATTAGTGGCGCATGAAACCTTAAATTAGAATGAAAAAATGAAGACTCGGCACACCACTTCTGAAAGGTTGTCGACCCCTGGATCAGACTATGGAACAGTCTCCGAACGAAAGTGGTGGAAACCCCATTACTAGAGTTATTTAAAACCTAGATTATAAAATGTATTTAAAAATATACAGTACACCTCTACCCCAATATAAACATGGTCCGATATAACGCGAATTCAGATATAACGCGATGAAGCAGTGTTCTGGGGACAGGGCTGCTTTACTGCATTATATTCAAATTCGCGTTCCCACAAGTGATTCCTCTATGCCCCCCCTTACTTGCTGTGCCCTCACCTGCACCAGCTCACCTCTGCTCCGCCTCCTCCCACGAGTGTGCCGCAGCTCCACTTCTCCCCCTCCTACCCTTCCAGGCTTGGTGGGAGGGGGTAGAAGCAGAGTGGCAACAGAGCGCTCAGGGGAGAAGGTGGAGGCAGAGCGGAGGTGAGCTGGGGCGGGGAACGATTCCTCTCCCTACCCCAATATAATTGAGTCTCACCTAAACACTGAGATTTTTTGGCTCCCAAGGACTGAATTATATCAGTTTAGAGGTGTAGGTAACAATCTTTCATTGACCAAGAGAAAGAAAAGATGGCTTAAGTCTTTTCCTTGCACACTTTCTACAATACTTTGTTAATTACGGTATGACAATAGCAGTGAAACAGTGAACAATGTTGGCATTTAAGTTGTCACATTTAGACATCAAAGTTCACATTTTTAAAAGACAAATGGTGGGGCTGTTGCTTCATTTCTATTGCACATGCCTGCAGACAAATGACATAATGGTGTGTTGCTGTACAGCATAAATTCATGCTAGCAATCATACATAAGAAGATATGGGCAAAGCAGTATGGTTTGGAAGGAATAACTTTGGTAATACAGGGAAGGTTCTGGTTTTTTTAAATACATTATAATAGTTCAACTACTTTCTGCCTAAGAATTCAGACGTTGGAGATGAAGTATCATGAGAACTATCTATTTTCCCTAAATCAATCAGTAATTAATCTGAGCAGTTTCCTCAAAAAGCGTGATTTTAGTGGAAACAATATACATTTCTTTGTTAGCACCCAAATGAACAGTTTGGTGTTAAAATCAAGGGGATAAATCACTTTATAGATTATCCCTAAAAGCAAGGCTAGTAATTTACCTTGAAAAAGTTTCCCATGTACACAACTATTTTTGGTCAAAACTATATATTCCTGGACCGTATTCCAGAAGGCATGATATAGAGCAATAATGCAAAGCCCACTAAAGTCAAGGGGGCTTTCCATTGGCTTCAATAAACTTTGGATCAGGCCCACTGTGGCATTACATTTGAATAGACATGAGCAAGCACTTGAAGAAGAAAGGATCAGGTGTGCATAAATGATCAAAGAGGAGCGCTTGACTGAAGGACAACCAGCCAGCCTGTGGTGAGAAGCATCTAAGTTTGTAAAGGCGCTGAAAGTGTTAAGATCAGCTTAGAATGTGTTTTGCTTTTTTGCTTTTATTTCATTCGACCAAATCTGACTTCTTGTACCTCGACTTATAATCACTTAAAATCTATCTTTTGTAGTTAATAAATGTGTTTGTTTATTCTACCTCAAGCAGTGCCTTTGGTTTGAAACATGCCAGAGACCCTCCTTTAGACAACAAGCCTGGTAAATATCAATTTCTTTGTTAAATTGATGATCTCATATAAGTTTGCAGCATCCAGCAGGCATAACTGGACACTGCAAGATGGAGGTTCTTAGGGTTGTGTCTGAGACCAGAGATATTGGCTAGTGTCATTCGGTTGCATAATCCAAGCAGTGGCTGGCCAAAAGTGCTCACTCGTGTAGCTGGGAGCAGCTTACATGCCAGAGGCTGTGCGTAAACAGCCTAGAAGTAGGGGATCTCACAGCAGAGCAAGGTAAGGCTGGCTCCCAGAATCAAGTGACCTAGCAGATCACTGGTCCAGATAACACCAGGGGAATGTCATAACTACCGCGTAGTCAGTTGGTCCCCAGCCTGTAGTAGTGCCTGGGATTCTTCAATCCTTGTGCAGGACTCTGCACTTGTCCTTGTTGAACCTCACTGGATTTCTTTTAACCTATTCCTCCAATTTGTCTAGGTCACTCTGGACCCTATCCCTACCCTTCAGTGTATCTACCTCTCCCCACATCTTAGTGTCATCCACAAGCTTGCTGAGGGTGCAATCCATCCCATCATCCAGATCATTAATGAAGACGTTGAACAAAACCAGCCCCAGGACAGACCCCGGGGCACTCCGCTTGATACTGGCTGCCAACTACACATCAAGCTGTTGATTTAGCCAGCTTTCTATCTGCTTTATAGTCCATTTATCCAATCCATACTTTTTTAACTTGCTGGCAAGAAAATTGTGGGAAACGGTATTAAAAGCTTTGCTTAAGTCAAGATATATTATGTTCACCGCTTTCCCCATATCCACAGAGCCAGTTATCTCATCATAGAAGGCAATCAGGTTGGTTAGGCATGACTTGCCCTTGGTGAATTCATGATGACTGTTCCAATCACCTTCCTCTCCTCCAAGTGCTTAGAAATGGATTCCTTGAGGACCTGCTTTATGATTTTTCCAGGGACTGAGGTGAGGCTGACCGGTCTGTAGTTCCCCGGATCCTCCTCCTTCCCTTTTTTAAAGATGGGCATCTGCTCACATGGATCATCTTGCAGGATGAGAGTTAAATTAAGTGCTTTAAAAGTGACTGAAGAACAAGGCCTTTAGTGTGGAAATCCAAATGAAAATTAGTAACAAACTGTAGGTGTTTTCAAATACTACAGCAATATTTTGAAGACAATGTTAATTAGCTGCTGCTACACACACTCAGTTCTGCTATTCTCCTCAGCAGAAACAGACAACCAAAGGACCACTTTTATGTTTAGAAAAGAGACACAGGAAGACCTGAAATAGTCTGACATCTGAGAATTTAAACTAGATTTGAATCCTATTGATGATGCATGACTCATCTCTTAGGTTTAAATTAGATTATCTGCTAAAAGAAGAAGCACTATAATCTATAATAAAGGGTGACTGCCTACAGGAAAATAAAATTTTGTCCCTAGTGGTGGATGCTTGAACTTTAAAGGATCTGAGACTAAGCTTTTTGTGTAAGCCTCCCTGACAGAAATAAAACAATTGAAATAATTTCTTTAGTAGGTCCAACTTCACTCCACATACCACATGAAAACAATATTTAAACTCTGTAAAAGAAAATATATTGTCACTTCTAAAGCAACTGAGATCAAACAATTTACAGAAACCAAGACTTATTTTGATGACAATTAAATCTATCACTAGGATTTAAGATTCAATAAAATTTGACAATTGTGAAGAAAAGGGCTTTGTTTTACTAAGTCTGGAGTACTTGGAAGACTCAACAGAAATTCTATTGCACACTGAATTAGATGGAAGTCTTTAGATAGTCTTTGAGGATTGTCTAGAGTTCGGTAATTAAAATAAGTTTAAGATTAGCACCCATGTTAGTCTGTATCCATAAAGAAAACAAGGAATACTTGTGGCACCTTAGAGACTAACCAATTTATTTCAGCATAAGCTTTCGTGGGCATCCGATGAAGTGGGCTATAGCCCACAAAAGCTTATGCTAAAATAAACTGGTTAGTCTCTAAGGTGCTACAAATATTCCTCATTTACTTTAATTAAAATAAATGCTTCTTTGCTTTGCTCTGTTTCCTTCCAGAATTGTGTCTGGAATTACAGCAGAAATAGAAAGACATACTGCAAGATGTAAACAGAGTTTTCAGAACAAGCATTATACCAATCAGGTTTCCTTTCTTAAAGGAGTGGCATATTTTGGTATCTTCTTTATTGCTTCAAGTCTGTTGCAACAGAACCTCTATTAAACCTAGAGCCAAAGATGTATGACTTACTTCTGCCCAAGAGCTTTTTAAGCAGTCCACCAATCTCTTTTTCATGTAACTATGGTATTGTAGAGATCTTAGGATTAGTTTGCTACTTATTATACCCTAACAATTTAGGTCACACAGTGATATAATCTCATTTCTCTTCTTTAACCAGGCAGAGATTTGGGGTATTTTTGTTTGTTTTTTAATTGGATATGTTTTCTGATTTCCCCAAGATGTGTAGTGCTAGCTTGCTCTCATTATGGGGCTATGCACCTTAAATTGTAAAAATGAACATGTGACACTTATATTCAAGACATACTGGTGTCTATAGTCCAACTGAAACAGGAAATTCAAACAACATATGAATGTTTCAACCCAAATACATTTTCTCCAAGGGATTGGGACAAAGAGGCTTATTTTTCATTATTTGTTTTACCATAGCATCTGGGAGCCCTCATTCTGGACTAGGAGTTCATTGTGCTAGGCACTGAACATACAAAGTTGGTCCCTATCCAAGGAGCTTACAATCTAAGTATCAGACAAGAGATAACAGATGGACACAGACAAACAAGGAAACACTGAGACAACATTGGTGATAGTCAGTGTTCACATGACACTAGCAGCATAACTGTTGTCTCGTAGACTTTCAGGCCAGAAGGCACCAGCATGATCATCTAGTCCAGTTCCCAAACTTCCTTCATGGCTTGTTCTGGGTAAGCCCTTGGTGGGCCGTGAGATGCTTTGTTTACCTAAGCGCCTGCAGGTACGGCCACTCGCAGTTCCCAGTGGCCATGGTTCGCCGTTCCTGGCCAATGGGAGCTGTGGGAAGCGGTTCCCTGCCAAGCTGCAGCCACTGGGAGCTGCGAGCAGCCAAACCTGTGGACGCTCAGGTAAACAAAGTGTCTCACAGTCCACCCAGGGGCTTACCCTGAAAAAACTGTGAACCCGGTTTGGGAACCCTTGATCTAGTCTGACCTCCTGCACTCCTGCAATAGACCACAAGCTCTGGCTGAATTACTGAAGTCCTCTCATCATGATTTCAAGACTTCAAGTTACAGAGAAGCTGCCATTTACACTAGCTTGAACCTGCAAGTGACCCATGCTCCATGCTGCAGAGGATGGTGAAACCCCCACCAGGGTCTCTGCCAATCTGAGCCAGAGAAAAACTCCTTCCTGAAGCCAAATACGGCAATCAGCTAGATCCTAAGCATATGGGCAAGACCCACCAGCCAGAAAGAATTCTTTGTAGTAACTTAGAGTCTTCCCCATCACCGGCCTTGGAAATATTTGCAACTAGGAATCGGAGATCAGTTACGTCCCATCGTAGGCAGTCTCATCGTATCATCCCCTCCATAAACTTATCAAGCTCAGTCTTGAAACCAGTTGGATTTTTTTGCCCCCACTACTCCCTACGTCATGTCTTTTGTAGGCAACACAGCACAAAGGGCTTCTGAGGAAGGATCTGAAAGTGGATAACGAGAAGGCTTGCAGATGTTTATGGGGAGTCTTCAGGGACAGCATGGAAAAAGACATGAAGGTGCTTATTTGAAAACTTAACAAGTAGAGATGGAGATTGGCACCATGGACCAATCAAAAGCGAGTGTCAACAATTCAATAGCAAATGAGAGATGATAGGTAGGGTGGGGATTGACTATGAAGGGCCTTGAAAATGAAGACAAATGAAAATGAACTGACATTTGATGCCACAGAGAATTGAGATCTAATGCATGGGTGCAAAGAGAGCAGTGCCATGGTCAAAGGGACAAGCTAATGGCAATAGCTCATGACAAGTCCATACAACAAAAGCAGGCTCTATGGCTATTACCGTGGAAATTGATCTCATAGGGCTGTATCTCTGGCTGAAAACAGGATTGAGATTAGTTTGATAACACGATTTTTCTTTTTATAAGTAATTTTTGTTTCTGCTAGCAACAGATTAAAGGTGTTGGTCAATATATATATGTATTACTTACATCACATTCATATGGATTAAATGTATGATATGGATATTGTATGTATAAATTTGGGCAGTTACAGCAACTGAATTGTATTGTTATTTCCACAATGCTGTTCACTCTTGTTCACTGGCATATTCCTTAATACCTGGGTACAGAATAACTCAGTATTTGACATAAGGAGACAGAAAACTGTCAAAAAAAAAAAAAAGTAAATTAATATTCTGCCCCAATACAATCTTGGGAGGTACTTTCATAGACCAGTTACTGAAATGCTATTTTGCAAACAAAGATAAGCAAGGTATAAGACAATAAGTTAAGGAACTGGTACAAACTGGTGAGTTGAATTTTAGAGACATATAGAATGTTTTGTAACTTGTGAAACCATGCCATAAATATAGACAATTTAAATACATATTTCCAAAACACACCTTCTGTGTAACATGAACTGAACACACTGCAAGAGCCCGCTTCCCCAAAAGCACTGATTATGTATTAACTCTTTCTTTTGTGCACCATATTTCTTTGTTTATAGACAATAAATTGGCTGTGCTTGGTTATTTGGGATCTCTCAAACATTTTTAATATCCAGCCACAGGTGTAGTCAAAATCAATTGGCTAAAAATATCAACACAGTGCAGCCAAAGCTATTTCACTAAAATTATTTTGATAAAAGAAAAAGGTACTAAGGTTCCCAGGCCTATGTTTAAATCACACTTATGATATATAGCTATTAATCTAATTTATGTTTGGGAAGATTCTTTTATTAAAATTAGAAAAGGTATTTATAGTATATTGTTTCCTTCTGTAATTGTTCATTTAACAGTTAAGACCAGAAATGGACTGGATAAATCTGTATACAAAATCCAGATAAAGTGACACTGGCATACAATGTTAGTATTTCTCATAATGGATCTGCAGAAGTTTTTATTTCCCAGACAAGAAAAAAAATCTCGGTTTGAGGGTGACTATATATGTTGTGAAATGTACAGACAAACGAGCCCAATGTTCTAAAATTGCTAGTAATTTTTTTTTAATTTGGGAAGAAAACAGATGCATACAAAATTTGTCTTACTTTGAATAAAAGCTAATGTTATTAGTTCTTCAAAAGTTTTGCATAGACAGACAATGTTTTTAAAAAGATATTGGTCAACAATATAAAACAGGACTGCCAAGGATAATAATTCAGCCAGAGACCAAATTCAAATGCTTCCTATTAAAAATATTATAAACCAAATAAAAAGACATAGAAAATTCAAAAAGCTCTGGGCAGTGATTCCATAGCTAGGGTAGTATTCTAAAATGGGGGTTCGGGGGCAAATTTCTCTCTAAATGTTAGGTGTCTATTTGGGGCAAAATTTTACACTAGTTTAATTTTTAGCCCCCGTTGCTTCACCTACATATCTAAATACTAAATCATGTCATTATTTAAAATATATTCAAACAGTGGAAGATACTGTCACAAATACCCAAGTCTTGATTCTCTTTAGACTTCCTGCATTTCTACCCATATTAATGCATGATACGCTGTGATTTAAAATGGCTGACAAAAGACCAACATACATCTTTTTCTGAGGGAAAAAAGGAAAAAAACCAACACCCTAATTTATTCTGGATTGTTTCTAACAGTTTGGCAATTTATTCTAGCTGTTATCTTTTCTAATTAAACAACATCAGAGTAGTGATCATGTAAACATTATTAAGTGCAGATATCTCACCACTCCTGCAGCTACTGATTTCTATATAAGAAGACGATGACTTGTGGCACCTTACAGACTTGTGCCACAAGTCTTCTTTGTCTTATTTACGGATACAGACTACCACGGCTGCTAATCTTAAACCTGATTTCTATAGTTTAGGTTTTAATCTGGATTTCTGGAGTAGGTGGGCTTTTAGATATAGCATCATCCTAATTTTCATTAATATCTTCTAGTGAAATTTTTATTTTGGAGTGTAAATCCGAGAAGTGTCTTTTCATCCCAGTCTCCTTCAGGAGCCTCACATGCAGAGACACAATCTTCAACTGTTGCATAATCTGCTAGATACTTACAAGAATCAGAGAGGTAGCCGTGTTAGCCTGGATCTACAGAAGCAACAAAGAGTCCTGTGGCACCATAAAGACTAACAAAAGTATTGAAGCATAAGCTTTTGTGGGCTAATACCCGCTTCGTCGGATGCATGCAGTGGAAGTATGCAGAGACAGGTATAAATAAGTAGGCAAGACCCAGGTTAGAGATAACAAGGTAGTTCAGCCTGATTGAACTAACCTTGTTATCTCTAATCAGGGAGGATGAGGTCCTCTTCTAGCAGCTGATCCGGAGGTGTGAACACTGAGAGAGGAGAATTTGCTTTTGTAGTTAGATAGCCATTCATAGTCTTTGTTTAATCCTGAGTTGATGGTGTCAAATTTGTAAATGATGCTTACAGTCTGGTATGAGACTAATTAACTCATCCAGATGCTGCAGTGCAGATTACCCAGGATCATCTGGGAGAGAGAGAGAGAGTTTTGTGTAGTACAAAACAGAAAAGCACTGTTAATGAAACAATTTTTTAATTGTAACATGCTCTTCAGTTCATTCCAACTTGCAGCAGCTCAGTTCACAACACCCAGCAGGTTGACGTCTCTGCATGCAATGTTGTGCTTTAAACTTATCCTTTTTATCAATTAGAAATGACATTAAACACTGACAGAAGGTTTTTAGTAATTTGATTATCCCAACATATGACTTTAAACTCAAGGTGCAGTTTTCTGGAAGCCTTTTAGTTTCATATTTCAAAGACTAATATAGCTGTGACCAAGGGCTCTGTCCATAAACAGCAAGACAGAATGACTTTTGCATGCTCTTTCTTTTATTGCCAATTCACAACAATCCTAGAAGCCTCCCACAATTTTAAGCAACTAGACTAATATTTTCTCCATCCCTCAGATCACTTATTAAACCATACTTGTCTACCAATCTATTTCAAAACTCTTATTTTACGGTGGAGTCACACTAATTGGGCTATTCTTCAGTGTTACAGTTTTAAATGGCTCACACATTGTTTCACTAATATTATTACTCTCCACTTCTTTCCTTTCGAAAGTGCCTGGAACCATCAATGTTTCCTTCCCACCTGTGGTGAGTTGTTAAAATGTCCTGAATCTGTTTATAACCACGGCATAACTTCTCTTCTACTGTTTTGTGTGCCACATTCATAAATGACTTTAATTCAGTCTTCTAAATTCAACACTTTTAATTAGGTTCCTTTCCCTTTCTCAGCTCCTCTCCCTACCCCTTTACATCTGGTTGAGATGGAATGGATGCCTTTCTGACTGCTTTAGCAAGTGGCAGATGAGAACTGCAGTATCTGGGCAGGTCATCATATGGTCAGAAATAAGATTCACAGCAGGTCTTCTTTTGCAGTGGGTCTTACTGTGAGGAAGATGGACAATCTCTGTGAAGGGACTTGAAATCTTGTGCTACTAAAGCAGGACACTGCCACTTGGAAGTGGCTGCAAGCACAAGCGTTGCTCTATTTCTGTTTCAAATATGTGCAATATTCTCCTAAACAGCTTTTATAATATTTTAATTTTATTTCACACATTAAGGGTAAATAGAGTGAATGGCAACTTGACGAATGGCAAAGGAAGTGGGCTTATCTCATCAGCTTCTCGCTGAGCTTCAGCCAGTGATTATTACAAAGAAAAATAAGAATAAAGATGAAATAGGTTATGATAATAGATAATAAATGTAACCAAAATATTGGTGTAATATTTACTAACCTTAGACCAGAATCACAATAGTAATCAAATATACGTGAGTGTAAGGCTATTTAAATTGGTAACAAAAGCTATGAGACTATTATCAGTAAGTGAACAACTCCCATATAATATCATTTAATATCACATCCTGATAAGACTAAGTACATATAACCATTGTTATATGAAAAAATATTAAATCTTTAAAAAATGTAGCAATCAAACAGGTTTTAATTACCACACCTACTGTAAACTACAAACAGTTCCATTCAAACACCCAAAAATAATATTTGGAGTGTCATGTGGTTCTTCAGGATCTTTATGATTGATGGAATCTATTGTGTCGTCACTTTTATAATCACTCACATCTGTTGTTACTAACAAGGAAAAGGAGTGTGTGTTTTTATTTTATAATAAAGGTTGTCTTACAGTGACTAACTCCTTCCTTTGAACATAAACTAACAAACCTGTGTACACGTGAATATGTTTTAAAAGTTGGCACACAAAGGAAAAAAACAAAGCCTGTGGAACTTGAGCTAATATGAAAAATATTCTACTTAAGAGAGCTGTCAAATAACTATTATCCTTACTCACAGTTCCTTGAAGTTCATCTTGATCACAACGAAACATCAAAAAACTATTTAAAAAACCCAGTATATAATATATCTTGTTATAAAAGGAAACCAATTGAGTAATTTCACTCATATAGGCATGTAACCAATTTTCTGGCATTGCTACTGAATATTTTATCAGCAACAAATGATAACACTAGCAAAATATTTTAACATGAAGCCTTGCCTTCTAAACTGCCTGTCCCATATGTCAAAACATCATCTACTATAAATCACAGAATTTAAGACCAGTATTTCTTGTTTAAACATGCTCCTTATTCAGCAGAATCACTTGTGTGAACAAGCATAGATTAAAGTACACAAAGTTAAGCAGCCTTGTCATCCAACTGATAGAGCTATAATTTAACCCCATTATCAGTGTTGTAATTTTCAGAGTGCTGAAACACCATGCTTGTTGAAAATATTATATGTTTAAATACTTTAACAGCATTGCCCATTTGAAGCTACTTTCAACTTTCAAATAAAAGACAGGCACTTGTATATTGATAAACATGCTCTTCATCCATTTTCTCTGTTAAATATGTTTCATCAGTTGATTTACGAACACCACAATTAAATAATCTATGCCATAGAAAAAAATAAACTGCATTATAAAACCCCCTTCCTTTTATATTTTTATCTCCCATATTTATAGTTGGGATTTGCTTTTGCCACATGGCTAGTAGCTTTCAGTTTAGTATATAATTTCTGGCTGTAAAGGCAAGGGACTATTTCTTTCTACGATAATGATGCCCGAATCTTAAAAAGTTTGGCATGGAAGTATCCAAAAGACTGAACGCTTATTCACAGTTTATCCAGCCCTCTGGAACAAATAGGCTAAAAATTTCACCAAAAACAGTACATTTCTTGCACGACTTTCAGTACTTTCTGCTGCTGAGCAGGCCAGAAATGCTTTTAGGGCCACAGTCCACAGTACTGCAACTCCTCTTGTTCTAGACCCAGCCTGAAAGCCAGAGAGTTAAAACTCCTAAGCATCTGTTTGTTTTATTTATAAAGATTCAGAAAATTTTGTGTACATCTCAGTAGTACTTCTGGTTCTAAACAGAACTTTGGGGTGAAAACAGGTTCCTATTTTATCTGAACAAATTCATGCATATGAATAATTTATTTTATTCACTCCTATGGCACTTATCAACATGGCAGCAGTGGATTTCAGTTTACTAAATTTAAACAGACAAATTATGCAGACTATCCACATAAACAAAAATTACTGCAAACACTAGCACCCTTCTCTAAGGAGAGAGCAAAAGAGATCTGCCCACAAGATCCAAGAAACAGAAAAAAAACACAATTATTTAAAAGCTATGAAACTATATTTCAAAGTAGGAGCTCTCAATTAAACAATCACTCCTTGTGGGGTCTTGGTGTCTAATCCAGAGTTCTGTCAAATTTGATGACAAATGTTTCTTACAGACAAGTGGAAAAATAAACCAACAGAAGTGTTGCTAGAGTCCTCCTTATATGAGCCAAATAGGTAAGATCCATAAAGTTACCTGCCTCCTTTGGTGACAAGACTACACAGTTTGTGAACTCTGGTCTCTTAGAAGGCAGGCATCAAACTTACAGTGAGAATAATTAAGAAAAAATATACTTGTATATAATCAAGATAATACTACAGAACCATATTATTGCCCAATGTATAGATTGAAAAAATTGAAAGTTCAGTGCTGAAAGATTACTTCTAAAAATAGATCACAGGAATCTTTGCTATTTTTCTAATAAACTGTTGTAATACTAGACCAGGATAAAATAGATCATGCTGCCCTCTTGTGCTAGACTTGCAAAAGAGAGCAAGCCTTTATTCATGCTGGAGAACAGATGAAGTGAAACATAACAAGCATTCAATATGAAGTGGAAAATGTCCACAGTTTCCTCCTAAGAGCTAACCTGGATTGCATATTCATACTGCCATACTGGTATCTGGATGGGGGGCAGAGGAAAGTTTGAAGAGCAAAGGATAACTTGTATATTCTCTTAAAAGAATGCAAATAAGTTTTAACAACAAGCAATGCATAATAAAGTCTGAAACACAACAATGGGATATCACATATAAATCAAACATTATTATGACTCCATAATTAGAGGTCTGTAGAGATCCACAGCTAAAACTGAATTTCAGTGCCGTAATTTCCAGTCACCACTTCTGCACTTAGAGTATCATTTTCAGAAATGTTTATGTCATTTAGGCAGTTCAGTCCCATTTACAATGAGACTTAGGCTCCTAAGGGTATATCTACACTGCAATTAAAAACCAGCTTGGCTGCTGAGACCCTACGGGTACCAGCCTGAGCCCAAAAGTATACACCACAATTAAACATCCCCTTAGAATCACACCCCATGAACATGACTCAGCTGGCATGGGCCAGCCGCGGATGTCTATTTGTAGTGTAGATAGACCCTAAGTCACTTTTGAATATAGGATGTTCGTGCTTTCTAATAACATTATCAATAAGTAACACACTTAAACAATCAATCGTAATTGCATTTTTACATATGTATCATCTTTCATAATGGTAGAATCTGCCTACATAAAAACCTTTATTTTCATTATTAAAAATAATATTTTTAAAAAAAATACTTAACATTTTTTCTATTGTTTCTTTTATTTCCTAAAACATCATGACATCTAGATTTCCAAAATTATTTCAGATTTCCTCAATCATTCCTGATTCTCATTTATACCAAGACACCTTTACACACTTCTGGAACTGTCAGAGCACCATAAAGGGGTTTTCATGTAAAAGAGAATCAGGCCCCATATCTCAGTCATAAGTTAATCAGTAAAATATTATTTTTAAAAAGTTATTCCCATTAATCATCTTAACTGATTTGAGATACACCACTGGGAGCTGACGAACATGTCATGATTCATCACCTATTTCCCTTTTCCAGTGTCACTTCCCTAGCCCTACTTACTAGCTTCTTTCTCCAACAGGAACTATTAGGACCTCAACACTTTTTCAAAATCAAACCACATATTAGTTGCCTAATTGGATTTAGGAGCCTAATTTAGTCCGTCATTTAAAAAATCTTGCTCTTTTATTTAGTATTGCTGCTTATAAAGAATGATCCTTCCATACTACAGAGAAGTAAAAAGATTGCTGTGGGGATGTTAACAATTAATTCCTTAACTTCTGTGTTACTACAATCTCATCCTTACTGGTACATATAACAGTGTAAATATAATACTACAAGAGCAACACAACACTTTCAAAACAAAGTTGTCATTATTTTATTAAATAAATAAATACCTAATAAAGCACTTCTTTTAATAAATGGAGACACCTTTGGCCCAGGCAAATCTTGCTCCAGTTCAAAAGCTACCTGCGTAGGAATTGATGGCAAAATGGAATCCCTAGGGTGAAAATCTAAAATCTTGTACACAGTATGAAAGATGGTGCACATATGGCGCTCAGCACTAAATTGCAGATCTGCTGACTGCTGCAACTTTGAATAAAAACAACCAGAGTTTCATATGCCTTCTTTATGAGAAAAAGAACGTGTGCAAAAATACCTATACAAGAATATCTTTATCTTGTATCTGCGGGAAGCGGCGTGGTGCTGGCCACCACTTCCCGCAGCCCCCATTGGACCGGGACGGCGAAGTGCGGCCAGTGGGAGCCGCGGTCGGTGAAATGCCAGGTAAATAAAGCAGCGGGGCCCGCTAAGGGTGCTTACTCTGCGGTCCCACATGCAAACGTTGCCGATCCCCAATCTATAGGTTTCAAAGTATATTACAAAGCAGACTGCTAAGTAATGCAGACTGTATGCAGCTATTTAATTATATCCCACAGATACGACCTAGAGATTATAATAATAAATTATATTCATTGAGCTTACAACAAGATGATTACATCTCCCCTCAGATGGGGTTACTGCACCTTGTTAAACACTTCAAAAGAGGGAAATGCTGCATATCTGGTGATATCCCCCTTGGTGGGTCCTGCCATTCCTCATGGCCAGCTCCAACAGGCATCACACAAACAGAGATATCCTGCTCCACTGAGCACCAGCTCTCCACTCACCAGCCCCCATACAGTTTCTCTTTGAGACCTCCAGCCTAAACTGCCACATACCCATAATGTTGGCCCACAGACATAACATGCATTTAGACATGCACAGGGGTACGTTCAAAAAATGAACATAGCTATCTACTGCACTTGTAATTTCACATCCACTGCTTTTTACTTCATATGGACATTTATGCAAAGAAAAAATAATAATTCTCACAATGAAAAGCAACCTAGACTTGTTCTCACAATCCTGGAAGATGTTTTATAACAGAAGGACCACTACAGGAACACATCACATCATCCTCCCATTTCTCAAAGACCAGTGATTCTCCTCTTGGTATTTTCTTTTCCCACTTCTGCTTCACTTTCACTCCCCCCTCCTCAAATCTTATAATCACATCGCAAATTTATCAGGTGTACTTTGCATCCAAACACTTTCCCCTTTTCCATTTAAGGATACTGACCCAGATTATATTTTTTAAATTGCATATTTCTGTTTTCTATCCATTCTGGGAGTGTGAGTGAATTGTTTTTACAGTCATTGTCCAAACTGTTGTTTTTACACATTTTTGCACCGCTATAGCAGAGTTTAAACAGATTTTTAAAAATCATCTCTGTACACATCTTTGCCATCCACAAACAACAACATTTAGGATCAATTTTTCAATGAAAGACGCTACAAATTCCCCTCACAAAAATGCACATATACTTGTTACACCCAGAAAAATTTAAACTTGTGTTCACAAATCAATTAGTAATGCAACCGGTAGATAAGTGTGTAATACCAACATAACAGTTTCTGTCTGCATGTGCAAATATAGGATTAAGTAAATATCCAGAATAAGATCAGTCAGTTTACTAATATGCTTTATTAAAAGCATATTTACTAATATGCTTTATTAAAAGCATATTAGTAACTGACTGATCTTACTAAAATGTAACTCTAGCTTTCTAACTGGTATGATGTAGTGGTAAATATGAAGATTTTACTTTTAAAAAAGCAAAGATGTGAGAGTATCAGAAGATTTAATTTGGATTACCACACATTTGTTTCATTTTTCTAATCGTACGCACTGATGTATAGTATGTAATTTTTTAAAATGTTCATCTTACCTATAGGGTTTCTGTCAAAGAACAACACTGGAGCTTTCAAAAGTGATTGAAACATTTTGTTATGCAAAGTTTGACCAGCATTCACAAGAACTGTGAATACCAACAGACTTCTCACTATGCCAAACAGTATTGTAGCCACGGTCAAACCTAAAATTAAACAAATAAATACGGTCACAGTACATACACAGATCTATCTCTTCAGTGATAAAGTATGAGAGCATTTTGGATCAACTACATCCATTTTGTTCAGAGTTGTGTTCAGAAAGTTCACATGAAGCAAACAATAATCTTAAAATTTAAGACTAAGGATGAATATTCTTTCCAGTATGAAGCAGTACTATAAACTTGTTAATAGCTTAATTTATCCTAAAATTATGAGTCAATTTAAACTGTTTCTTTTTTATACCATTTGCAAAGAGGCACGACTTTATACAATCACAGGAAATTTCATTAACTATCTGATCGTCTGTATAATATTCTTTGCACATCCATAATTCTTTATACAGTATTACACGTAATTGTGGCTTATGTTGGTCACTACTGAAAAGTCATCATTTTCCAACAGATACTAACCACATAGTGACCAGTTATTTCCTATTCTAAGCATAGGGGAAATTGGCTATATTTCAGATTCCACTGTATGGCAACAGTGGGAAATGGTGAGTTTTTAAATGTCAACCACTTTATATAGTCAGGTCTATCAATTATACCATGCTATTTGCAGTAGTTTCTGCTGGCTTAGAGTTCTACATCAGTAAAATATCCAAAATATAGCCTTTTGCCAAATATTCACAAATGGTAACAAAGATATAGATCCAGTGGTGTCCAACAGAAATTCGATGCTAGCCACACTTGTGGTTTTGAATTTTTCTTATTAGCCACATTATAAAAAAAGCCACTTTAAAGCACATTATAAAAAAGCCACATGCATTAACCGCAATTCAATAGCCTATTAGCCACATGTGGCTAGTGGCAAAGGTATTGGACACCGCTGCATTAGACTATTAGATATATCCTTTTGCATTTGGTTTTTAAGATTTTTTGGAGTGAGGTTTAAAGTTGGTTTCTATAAAATGAATATTGTACCAACCTATTGCTTTCAATTAAAAACAAGAAACAAATAATTCTATCCTTGAGATATTTTAAAATTTCAATATCACATTTATCTTTATTTTGTTAGCGTATACAAATCTTGCCTTAAATCTGTAAAATTCCATTACTATTAGCAAAATGATTTGATTGTACTATCATAAAATGCCAGATTCTGCCACCCTTACTCACATTGTGTAGCTCCATGGAACTGTGTAACGCCAGTGGTTGCTGGGCAGGACTGAATCTAGGGCCTCTGGAGTTTAGTGCATGAGCTTCTACTGTATGAGCTAACATTTTAACTGGCTTTTAGCCTATGCACTAGAGGTTCATGCACTAAGCTCCAGAGGTGCCAGGCACATTCACTGGCGACTGGGGTCTGTTGGTTTTACAAGTAGGGGCTCGTCTGGGATTTCAACAGGGAAGTCTCTGAAGCTCAGGCCATACTTCCTCAGCTAGGGAAAGTATGCAAGCCATACACCTCCTGGGTGTGGTGTTCTGTCCCATTTAGTAGCACCAAGACCACTTAGAGAACAATTAATGAGTCTGCTCTATGCTCTGTGAGTAAGGGTGGTATCATCTGGCCCGGAAACTATAAGGTTATCAGGGCATGGATTTGACTTCCCTGTGCCCACTGTGAAAAGACTAGTATACATGGAGGAGCTATGAAAACAATAAATCTGTTTCAGAACACATACAGGGTGTGTTTGTTTCCCTGATGTCCCTCAGAACCACCACATAAATGAGCGCAAGAAATTATTGTGGTTCATAAAAATTTAAACAACTACATTAAACAAACTAAAAAGCGTGATAACTAGTTAAGACTTGGGGGAAGCTTCTTAATATATAATTGATTTTTTTAAGGATGGTACATGAAAATTAAGTACTATTGGCCAGATTTTGAAAGGTATTTTAGATGCCTAAAGGTACAGATAGGCACCTAGTTGGATTTTTTAAAGCCTCTAGGTGTCCAACTCCCATTGATGGGAGATAAGCACCTAAGCACTTTTGAAAATGCCACTGGGCTCCTCTCTGCATCTTTAGGTATCTAAATATCTTTAAAAATCTGGCCCTAAGTACCTATCAAAGATGCTTTAATTTTGCTATGGAACTTCAGAAGGGATATATAACCCATTCTGACTTTTAAAAAGCTGTCACTGTCTATAAACAAAAACTAGAACAGAGAGGTGCAGAATGAGGATCAATTTCTAATCCCTCTTGCCCACACATATAATGACTGATGATTTAGCTGAAACAACCTATTAGTATAGACAATAGCCACAATGCCTTTTTGAATACTCAGTTCCTGGTTCACCTTCCAAAATCCAGTACAGAGCAAATTAAGAGTCTGCATTCAATCTATTTCTCCTACTAGAGTTTTTTCTTTTTTAATTATTCCAATTAATTTAGTCAGGAAACAAGGCTCAGTCTGCTAATCTGCTCAGATATTACTGAATCGCTGCTAGAAATCCTATTTTCCCCACACTGCTACTTAGAGTGTTCCTTTCAAATCCCTCTATTACAATGGAGCAAATAATTAAAATATTTTTACCTGCATAAATTCCTAAATACAACCCCAGGTCTAGATGACTAGTCTCATTTATTCCATTATTTCTATTTGATGTGGCATTCAGCTTTTTTTCCTGGTTTGACCTACAGAAATATATGCAAAAGATAAATAATAATCAATATACAACAGGAAGATCGCTTAAGCAAGGTGTTATCTAAACATTATGAAACTGGAAAAATATACCCAATGTTTGCCACATATCTTTACATTTATCATATTATTCACATGTACCTTCGACTACTTTTAAATTGAACTTCAATCAAGATCTCCAATTCTAAATATCATCTGGGCTCATGCTGTCATGGATTATACTTGGTACAGACTACTGTGAGTCACACTGTACTGCAAGAACTTTATTTTCTCTCACAAATAAAGTAAGAGGGGATTACAATGAAAGTTGAACAAACTCTGAATTTTCTTTGAACAGGTCCCCCTCCCCGCCATACATATTACTGTTTTCTATTAATTATACAGCACTTCTCTGCCAGAAGTCAAATAACTTACCAGTATGAAAGCCACCAGTCCTGAAGCACATAAGCAACCTTGAATAAATAAAAGCAAACATTTGGATTAATTTACAAAAGTATATAGTACTAGAAAACTAAATTTCCTCAGCCATTCTTCTATGTATCCTGGTAAAATCTGTCATTAAACAATATGCTGCCCATCCCAAACCCACCCCTCCCCTCTCCTTTCCAATCCAACCCAACACACCGTTCCCCTCCCCTCCTCTCCTCTCCTATACTATACTGAGCTGGTGTATATATATTTAGGGCCCAGTTTCATTCTTCAGTTAGTAGTACATCTCACTGCATATTTAGTAAAATCAAATACTAGGCATTCATATGAAAGTGCATGAGCTGCTTTTTCCAAGACCCAGCAGTAATTTGCAGAGCATATTAGGAGAGTTAGAACCCTCCGCCTTCAGAAGGCAAGAAGTTATCTGGTTATGAGAACTGCATGATGGTGAAACAAGGGAAAAGCAAGACGTTCAACAAAAACCAGCCATAACAACTCTAACAGATGTTAATTCATATAGCAAAGAGTTGGGTCTTTCTGTTTCTAAACTCCCTATTGTAGACATCCCAAACTGCTTCTTGCTTAGTGCATACGCTCACAAGCATAAGAGCCTACTCCTGATGTTATCAGTTTGAATTTTATTTTATAGGAGATAATTAGGAATGCAATGTTAAAAGGAAGGAAAAACTGAAAATAATTTCTGCCCTTACTCCCGACCCAAAGATGACTATGATCTTACAAGCTCTGTAACAGAACTTAAATTTATCTCAAAATCCACCTCTGTTCAATTCAATTACAATACTGTAGGTCTATCCCAGAGAGATCAAATCATATTCACCATCTTCTCAAACAATGATGGTCTCAATTCATGGACCCTGTGCAAATGCTCTTATTTCCTCAAACTTATCTTTGAAACCAAGGCCAATCATTTCCACAAAATCCCTTTGAACCCTCTCACCACAACACAGTAACAAGTTCACATCATATCATCGTCAAAATAACTTTATTTTCCCCATTCATTTCAGGATACAGTTCAAAATTGTTCTCCTTGGTAAAAATTCCTTCACAAACTTGCTCCAGCTTGCCTCAAACATATAGTCTTCCTCTATTCCCCAGTCCCTACTCCATCTATTTGATAAACAACAGCCTCTGACCTATCTCCATAATCTCCTGTCTGTTGGCAGGAGAGTCTTTTCCTCTGTAGCTCTTATGCCAGGAACAGCCTCTATCATTCTGTCTCATTAGCCATTTCAATTCTGAACTGAAAACACATTTTCACCCATAGCTGTACCTCAAATGCAATCTATTGCTGCCATTATTTTTATTTAATTTAGTAATTACATTACATATTTCTGAGCAGGGTAGTGGGATACTATTTGTATGAATGGCAATATACAATAAATTATACAACACAAAAGTGTTTTAAATTGATCAGCAGGACTATTGAACTGAGGATTGTTACCCTAATGTCCCACCTGGAGTACAAATTTAAACTACAGATTTGATCAGGTACACTGCCAAGTATTAAAATGATTATACATAAAAATATTATGTATCAAAAGCTTTTCACTTAAACATCAGAACAGCTGTTCAGTACACAATGTTAATACAAACAGAAAACAAAAACCCATTCTTTATTATTTGTGGCACCCATCAGATGTCTTACCTGTGCCAAAATATTTAGAAGTAAAAGTATAAAAATTACAAAGTAGCTTGCTCCAGCAGCAAAATATTTCCTGTAAATCTTGAAATTTATTTTTCCCTCAGACCGGCTCTCTTCTGGCAGTGCAGTCACCAAAGGCTCAGTCTTTAAAAAAAGAAATGGATAAGAAAATAAATGCAAAAATTCATATTAAAGTCATGGTTCTAGGAAAAGTTACCGACAGATCACAGTTATGAATCAGCAATATACTAAATAGGGAGATAAAATTATACTTTTTAAAATATTTTTAAAACATTAACATTGTGACACAAAAACAACATAAAACAGGAAATTCAATCTTACAGCGCACTACTACTCCAAGAATTTGACTCTGTAAAACAGGATTCCGGGGGTTCCATCTTTGTCTCTCAGTGACTCCATGTTAAAAGTACTGTTTACAAGTAACCAGAACTGCCAATGCTGCAAACTAAACCTCAAATGAGAGCCAAACTGAGTTTTTTCTCTCTCATGTATCAGCATCAGTAATAAAGGTTCCAGAGACCAAGATCACAATGTGGGAAAGTATCTATATTCAGAAAGAGTGCTTAAGCATGTGTTTAAATACTTCCCTGAACAGGAACAGTTTAAAACGTGTGTTTCTGAACCAAGGCCTTAAAAAACAAAAAGAAAAAACTATAGTCAAAAGCTGAGCACCCTAGTCCCTTTAATGCAGGGGTTCTCAAATTTTTGTACTGGTGACCCCTTTCACACAGCAAGCCTCTGAGTGCACCTTAAAAACATGAAAAACACTTTTTAATATATTATTTAACAGCATTATAAATGCTGAAGACAGCGGGGTTTGGGATGGCGACTGACAGCTCATGACCCCTCATGTAAAAACCATGTGAACCCCTGAGGGGTCCTGACCCCCAGTTTGAGAACCCCTGCTTTAATGGATCAAACTCAACAGAACAACTCCCTTGAAATGGTTCAGATCGCAAGAGCCACAAAATTCTAGCCAATTTCTTGTAATAAATTCTCCGAAAAGTAAGTGCCCAGAAGGGCGCTTTTAGTAGGGAAAAATGAAGGAGAGGTTGACAAATGGAGAAAATTAGATTGAGGAAAGGGAAAAGTTGGAAAAAGGGAAAAAGAAAAGTTAATTATAGAGCACACTAAAGAGCAAAGAGAAGGAGGGAGAGAGAGACAGACACGAAAAGAACAGTAAATGAACAAAAAAGGAAGAAATGAGAATATTTGCTGAAACTAAAAGTAATTTTTAGTAATTGTATTATCAATATACAGAAAGATTGGTGTTAACATAATACAGTGAAACAGACAATGTTTCATTTAGCTGTCCAGGGACATGATTGTGTAGGAACATGGGGAATGACAGACCCCCATTCTGAACGGGAGAAGAGCAGAGAAACTCAGTATACACACACACAGGAGAGAACAATAATCTGTTCTAGGTTTGTATGTCACTGCTGGCACTTTGCATGGTTTGGGCTGTGACGCTGGCAACCACGTGCCATCTCTTGCCAAAGCTTTAGGCCAGGGATCGGCAACCTTGGCACGGGGGACAGTAGGGTAAGCTCCCTTAGCGGGCCTCGCTGGTTTCTTTACCTGGTGGTTCACAGATCACAGCTCCCACTGGCCGCAGTTCACCATCCCAGTCCAATGGGGGCTGCAGGACCCATTGGGGAGCCAGCAGCTCGCTGCTTCCCACAGCCCCTGTTGGACTGGGCCAGTGGGAGTCACGATCAGCAAACCACCAGGTAAACAAACCGGCAGGGCCCGCTAAGGGTGCTTACCTTGCAGTCCCGCATGCCGAGGTTGCCGATCCCTGCTTTAGGCCTTAATTGAGCACTGACAAATTTATTGCTGGAACCCAGTCTGTTTCACCTGAGTGTTAGTATGATTAAGATGGGTACTGAATTTATAACAATATGCTTAGTGTTTAGACTTTATGAAATGCTTTTAAGTGAGATTAATGCATGCAGCAATGTACAATATCTTTATTAAATGCCATAAGGTAATATTTAAGTTTTTGCTTTGTAACTGTAAAAACTGTTTGATCTGAAACTGCCATCCTGTCAGGGGGATCATCTCCTGCTCATCAAAAAGGGCTATCATAACTAAATGAGCCACTGTGAGACATCACAATACAAAGACTTTGTTAAGTATCCCTTCATACCCATGAAGAAGCTATTTGCAAAAGGGCTCATCCCATCAGCTTGAATTCTAGAAGAAGGAAACAAAAATAGCTGACAAGAAAATTTTTCACCTCTTTTTTGCTTTTTGGACTTTCACAGAGCCAGAGCTACTAAAGAGAAGCAGATACCCCTAGGGTCAAACTGGGTTAGCACCAAAAGACATTCGTAGCTGATAGATTACTACAGTTCTGTCACCTTTTGGAAACCTGCTTTAACCGTGTAATAATTCTCATTTATTTTTCCTAGTTAATAAATCCTTAGTTAGTTTACTTTAGGATTGGCTACAAGCATTGTCTTTGGTGTGAGATCTAAGGTATAATTTGACCTGGGGTAAGTAACTGGTCTTTTGGGACTGGAAGCAACCTGAGTATGTTGTAATCCTAGTGAGAGCTGGTTGCAATACACCAAAGTCCAGGTTGCCTGGGTAGCCAGACAGTTTGGAATGCCCCAGGGGATGTCTGTGACTCCATGGTAAGTTGTTATAGTGAATTAGGAGCTCATATTTGTTACTGGGTTAGTGAATTCTAATTATAGAACTCACAACAGGTTTGGGATTTCTGCCTTGCTTCTTGACTATCTGCCCTGAGGTTGGCACTCACAGTAGTAAATCACTCCAGAGAGCATGACATGGTGACATTTGATGGGAAATGAAAATATTGAGCCCACTGGCTTTAGTACCAGTGGGGAGGGAGTATAAACAAATATAACTCATCACTGACAAATTACAGTAAAATATCAAGTTTCGTTGGCCTAAAATTATTATCCTGAGAAGTCTTAAAATACAGAAAACTGCAGAGAAGAACTCTTGCCCCTCCTCATTATTTATTTTTAGATGTATTGTGGTAAACCCAGAGCAGGCAGCTACCAGAGGGGGTGGTGGTATGGGAGGTAACCACAGGTCAATTGGGCTCAGCTGAGTAGAGGTTGCCAAAGACTCAGGCAAGATCAGCTGATACCAATTAAACCCTGACAGAGACCTTTTTAAACCCTCCTCCCCAGCTAGGAGGGGGGAGTGGGAGTGGGAGTGGGAATGAGGGCGAGGGCGAGGGCAGATTTGGGGCAGCAGAACAGGGAGCCTCTCCAAGCCGGGAGACTGCTTTCCCTGGACAGAGGGTAAAAGACCCAGACAAGAAGGAGTGACTAGGGGAAGGGAAGAGCCTGCCCTTGGGCTTTCTAGGCAGCTTGCCTGGGCAGCTCTTGCCTCGCCAGAGCTTAAAGGACTGGAGCCTGGGGAGTCAGAGAAGGCACTTTGCCACAGTATGTATATATTCTCTTTTTTAGAGAAGACTAAATAATGGTATTTATAGGCACAGAGATGGAGACCACATAGCCCTTATGCATGCACATATTTATAGTCTGCCTCTGTGGTTCCGGGGCTTAGAGCAGTGGTCGGCGAGTGTAAGGGTAACAGGTTCAATTCCATGTATACAGGGGCAGCTGTTTCAGATTTAGAAGCTCCTCCCTGGTGGCTTGTCTTCCTGCTTCAGTGGCTCATCTCTTCTCAACATTAGCCTATCTTACCCTAAGAATATCCTAGTTTGAATAAAATTAACAAGTAATATGTTGTTTAACTTATTTTATGTACTCACGGGTGGCTGTTCTACTGCTCCATCTTTCTGTGACTGCGCCAAGGAATCTTGTGACAAGACAGAGGACTGTGAAAAGGTACGGTTCCTTGCTAACTTCATAGTGGAGATTCCAGGAATTGGTGACTGTTCAACCTCTTCATTTTCTTCCAAAAGGGAAGCAAAATCGATTCCAGAACTCAGAAACTCTGAATAGGTTCCTTTCCACACCATTTTACCCTACAGCAAAATATGTTTTAAAATTATGTTCAAATTCTGTGTGCATGTTCCGTACAGGGCAAATTTAACAATCTGTCGCATAAATCTTCATTACTGGAGTCCCATGGCTTTTGACACATGTACTGTCTGTAAATAAAAGCTCAAGAGATTTTTTTGGAAACCCTCACCTTGTAACACTGAAAAGTTAAATCCTTCCAATTATCCATTCTTTTTCTGTAGCAAGGCATTACAGGCAAGATCCTTACCTCCCCAAAACTAGCCTTTCATGTCAGGTAAACGTGTCAGAGTGGTATAAAGAGACCCAGATCTGGACAGAGGAGGATTCACTCATTGCAGGACCTGCAGAAGGTAGTCTTACAGCTTAAAGGCATGCTTCTATATCATAAACTAGTCTCTTAGCCTATGTGATATGCCAGGCATTGTAGAGCTACCCAGAACTGGGAGGTTTAAAGCCACCTTAGCCCTCCATTCCCCACAGAGCTCTTAGAGGAGCCACACAGAATTTCACCCCATGTGTTCCAGCCTAAAAAACCACAATCCAATCTGTTGCACTTATGCTGGAGATTACTGTATCTTCAAGGTGATCTGACAAGGAAAAAGATGGGTGTTGTGGACCTTTTTTTCCCCCCAACTTTATGAAGTATAAAGGAGGCCTAAAGTGTCTTGCTTCTCCCAACCTTAAAACATAGGGGGACACTCCTGCAACTTTTTTTTTATCTTGATTATTTAGGACCATCAAGTCTGGGGCTCTCCGCTTTTGCTGGAAGACTAGTTGGTCTCAGATACACATGGCCTTTTCTCAGTCTTTAATTCAGGGGTGGCCAACCTGTGCCTGAGAAGGAGTCAGAATTTACCTATGTACATTGCCAAAGAGCCACAGTAGAACATCAGCAGCCCCATATCAGCTCCCCCGTCCACAGCTCCTCCCGCCCACTGGTAGCCCTGCTGATCAGCGCCTCTCGGGGGTGGGGAAGGAGCGAGGGCATGGAAGGCTCAGGGAAAGGGGCAGGAAGGAGAAGGGGCCTTGGATGAAGTAAGGGCAGGGCCTGTAGCAGAGACAGGGGTTGAGCAGTGAGTGCACGCGCACGAACACACACACGCCGATTGGAAAGCTGGCACCTGTAGCCCAAGCCCCGGAGTTGGTGCCTACGTAAGAAGCCTCATATTAATTTCTGAAGAGCCGCATGCAGCTCTGGAGCCGCAGGTTGGCCACCCCTACTTTAATTAAAAGCAAACTAGGATACAGAGTCTAATAAATACAGCTTCTCCTGCTCCTCTCCCTGTCCCACCTATTTATTAAGGCACTAAAATAAATCTTAACAATGAACAAAGTTTTAAATACTCAAAAATCACTTCCCTACAAGCAGAATATACATGATAATATGCCAGTTCAAATTTTTCAGGCCAGGTATTCTAAGAAAACTCTTCTCAGTTTTTGTTGTTAATAACAGATACACTTAATGAATGTCTTTTGGAGACAAAATATATTTATAAACTGTAATTACATTTTATAAAAAATCACTTTTTCTAATTCTTCACATTTTTATCTTGGGAGTATGAATGAGTAGCAGCAACAGCTGAGTTTTAGAAGCTAGTCAGTGATATCACTTACCTCTTTTAAAATCAAAATCTGGTTTGCAGCATGGAGGTACTGCAACTGATGAGTCACTAAAATAGAGATCTTTTGACGCAAGGCCTGATAAATACACCTGCAAACAGAAGGAAAGAAATTGACAGCACATTTTTGTATATTCCAGAAATATTTATAAAACCACATATATTAATACGTTTGTCTTCAAGGAAGAAAAAATACCACCACAGGACAAGCAGACACCCCAAATAATGTACTTGTCAAAAGTATGTTAACTTAGTACGTCTCTAATACACTGAACAGCACACTATGGGAATCTCTTATTTAAATACTGCATGCTTACAAAGTAGGTGAAATAAACCAAATATGAATGAAAATTTCTGATTCTAGAGAAAAGAGATTACTAAGGAAATCTTCTAATTGTACATTAAACCTAGTATTAATACATGTACAAGTCTTAAAGTAAACAGGGCTATGAACAGAACAGACCTATTTAATTAAAATGAAATTCACAGAAGCGAATGAAGTTAGGCAACATATTGTAACAAAGACAATTTCCAAAAACAAGGATAACATTCAATTTCTGTGAGCTAAATGTCCAATAGTTTGTGGAGTGTGTAATTAATAACAACAGGAGAAGTGAACATTAATATTATTATTGGCCTGGACCATACTGACTCCAATATGTGTATGATGGGAGAATCCTTCAAGCATAGCTCACCTTCTTCCATCCCACCTTCACAGAAAGGGGGCTCATCTGTCTCCGTGGTATCATCCTTCTCTCATGCCCCAGATGACCAGGCCATATTTCAGAGAGTGGCATTGCGACCTTACAAGGGCACAATGCTCACCAGCATTCTTAGATGCTGAAACTGAGAAATATTGCCCTGAAAATTTTGTAAATCGTAAGGTGTGTGCTTTTAAAAGATTTCCTAGCCTATGCACAGACAGCAGGATCAAAGGGCTGATTTATTTAAAGTAGAATTGCCTTTATTGAAATCAATGTATTAATGGCCCCAGTTCCATTTAGATTACATTAGAAAGTCTCATTTTGTAAAGGGATGAGGGTGCTTCAAATAAAAAAAAAAGGGTAAGGGTGAAGCATGATTCAAAAAAAGATTGAGAACCCTGGTCTAATCTCTTCTTAAAAACCTCCAACAACAGGAAGTCTAGTTAGATCCTTTGGAATCCTATTCCAGTAGTTAACTATCTTTACAGTTACAAAGTTTTTCCTAATAGCTAATCTATATCTCTCTTGTTGCAGATTTAGGTCTTGTCTACACCAACAATAAGATTGCACCAAGATGGGATGTGAATCTACTATGCACTAGCCTGCTGTGGTCTACCTGTCCACATGCACCCAGCAGGAGGTGAACATTAACAGTTCATCAGAGTGCTTTGATCACACCCTCTTTGAAATGGGACTAGCTCAAAGTGCATTATCAAACAGTTAATGTGCATCAGAAGAACACAAGTCGACAATTAGACTGCGGCAGGCTACAATCTTCCCGCAATCTAATTGTTCAGTAGACAAGCCCTAAACTGATTACTTCTTGTCCTATTTTTAGTGGACACGAAGAACAATTGATCACTGTCCTCTTTATAACAGCCCTTAGATTTTCTTCCCATGGGACCCTACCTACCAGTTCTTTCTCAAAGTCTGCTTTTTTGAAATCCATTGTTCTGCTGCTCTCACTCATTCCTTTCCTTAAAATCATAGATTATTTCATGTTCACTTTAAAACAAATTGCCTTCCACCTTCAGATGTGCAATGAATTCCTCCACATTAGTCAGAACCAAGTCTGAAACATGAAATTTCCCTCCAAAATTACAACGTTCTGAAGTGCAGATTTGGCAGTAGTCAAGTCTTACACAATTGACATGTTTAAGGCCCAATATTTCAAAACTTCACCAAGCTAGGAACAGGAGATTTGTCCCACTGGAAAAAAGAAGATTCACAGATTTCCTTCTAAATGATACTTGCTTCTATCCCTGGAAGGCCGCAGGACAATAATATCACTACAAATTTTAGAATCTAATTTTATAAATACATGATTTTAGTCATTTTGGAAGCTTTTTAAAGGGACACCAACTTCAAAAAAGCAACATTTTGGTCTAAATTTTTTTTAGCTGCTATTGCTCAAAGTAGCACCTAAGATTACTACTATAACTGAAAAATTAGAGTGGAAAACAAATCTCAATTTGTTTACTCTTTTCACTCTTTCCTCTCCATAGGATAAAATGTAAACCTTTCCCAATTCTACAACTGTTATGGAAGTATCAGAGGAAAATTTCTGCTTTCAATGAGATATCTCTGAAGACCATGGATGGAAAAAAATGGTTTCTAACCTTTTTGAAACTGTACTTCTTTGAGATGTTTTGTACGTGTCCATTCCAACTTAGCTGTGTGCATACCCCAAACACAGTCAAGAGAAATGTTTCCCTCACTGTACCCATTGGGTCAGCTCTTGTATATTCTTAGCACCCATACAAAGGGCCTAGCCAACCCTGCACCCCCTCAGTTTCTTCTTTCCAGCCAACTCTGGTGTAAAGAGGTAGGAGGGCGGGTCTTGGAATGGACGCGTGCAACACATCTTGAAAAACAACAGTTACAGAAAGGTTAGTAAACAATTTTTTTTCTTTGAGTGATTGCACATGTCCATTCCACTGCAAGTGACTCCCAAGCAGTTGTATACAAGGTGGGGTCGGAGTTCAGCATAAAACAGCATGACCGAAACTGGCATAATCCTAGCCAGTTGCGTAATGGCATAATAAGTAGAAAACGTATGCACAGACGACCAAGTAGCCATTCTGCAAATGTCCTGAATAGGCACCTGAGCCAGAAATACTGAGGATGATGCTTGCACTCTTGTGAAGAAGGCAGTCAAGATATCTGGTGGTGGAACACCCATGTGATCATAACACATGAGAATGCATGATGTGATCCATGACAAAAGTTTCTGAGAAGAGACAGGGAGATCTTCACCAATCACTATGAAAAGCTGGATGGTCTACAGAATGGTATGGCACCGACACAAGGGGGAAGAACAAGCACCTCCCTGCCTACTGAGGTAGAACAAGGCTGCAGTGTTGTCTATAAGCACTCTCCCAGAATGTGAGGCAAGACTGCTTGACAGACGAGGTGCACTACCCAGAGATCTCTGACACTGATGTGTAGCAAGAGCTCTTACAGAGACCATAGGCCTTGAGTCTTGAGTGGCCCAATGTGTGCTCCCCAGCCTAGTGCTGATGGGTCCAAGACCAAGGAATTTGGCGGCGGGGACTGTGAGAAGGGGATGCCTGTGCAAATCACCCACGGGTCCAGCCATCAATTGAGGGAGGTGAGGACCAGAGAAGGTATAGTGAGGACCGAGTCCAGATAATGGTGGTTAGGTGCATACGCTGAGGCCAGCCACAGCTGGAGGGGCCTGAGGTGTAGTCATGCATGCTGCACCACATATATGCATGAAGGCATGTGACTCAACAGCCTCATACAAGAACAGGCTATTATAATGGGATGGTCCCTGAGGAGTACTATTAGGGATGCAATTATCTGAAACCAACCTTCTGGGAGGAAGTCTCTGGCCTGGGTGGAATCGAGCACTACTCCAATAAATGTTATCCTTGTACTGGAACAAAGGTAGACTTCTGTGCACTTATTAGCATGCCTAATACCTGGCAAGTTGACTAAATGAGATGGAGTCCATAATGGCCTCACTGAGAGGTAGGGCTACACACAACAGGCCCACCGTGGTCAGGATGTCAGTCAAACTATAGGAGGACTCTTTTCTGCCTGGTTATGGAAGTGTGTGCATGACTGAATTTGCATCCACTAAAGAAAATCAAGACAAATGTAGATATGATCAAGAATACAATCTTGTTTAGGACCTCATCCAACACCCACTGAAGTCAATGGGAATCTTTCTTTAGACTGGCAACAGGCCTTAATGAGACCTGTCAATAGAGATAGGAGCATACCAGGTACATTGGCCTATTCGATTGTTCCTGATTTATCTATCTGGGCTTGTAGACTTCTGAAAGCACAAAAGAAAAAAAAAACTACAGTAATTTATGAGAAAGGGAACCTGATTCTAACAAAAAACAGTTTTATTTTCTTTGGGGATGAGGGAAGGGCCAGATCCCCTTTTCTTCTATGGTAAATGTGTTTTCTCTTTCCTTTCTCCTCATTCTGCTCTCAAAATCTCTAGTCAACAGGACATGACTCCTTATTTCATCTGCCTGAAATGGGTTAAATGAGGGAAGAGGAAAACCATTCAAGAATTTAAAAAAGAAGACGACACTTCTCCTAGCCACTTAAAACAAACAGTTGCAGTTAACAACATAAAGCTCTAATGAGGTAAAAAATAAATGAAAATTCTTTGTTTCTTTCTTCAGATATAGACTGAAACATTATAAACTAATGTTTGGTTGGTACTATGGACTAAAACTAGCTTACCAAATGTAATATTGCCTTATGAAATTTGCCATTTTACTCCAAGAAAAATGGCACTTTTTTCCTTAAAAAACATACAGTCCTCTTTATTATGGCCTCAAAAACAGATTAAGGATTCAAGTGAGGAATGAAACAACATGAACAGATTAACTGCATCCATACAAGTTAAAAGAATATTAAAGAATAAGTTCAGGAAGAAAATACTGATAAGATAAGCTACAGAAGGAGAACTGTCTCTAAAAACAATATTTTTCTAAATTTCCCTGTTTGGAATCAGTAAATCTAAATTAAAATTCAAAGAGAAACAAAATCGTAACATACTTTTCAAACAAGTATCTGCTAACTTCAGCATCTACTGCACTCAGTGGATCATCCAAGAGATAGATGTCTGCATCTTGGTACACTGCTCTACAACGTTTAAAGAAATATTAGTCAAGTCAGTGCCAAATACATTCTTATAGTTAACTTGCTTATATTAGTCATGAGTGTCTATGATAGGTACCAACAGATATTACGAGAATAACATTTTTTACCTGGCAAGATTTACACGGGCTTTCTGTCCACCACTCAGTGTAGCTCCACGATCTCCTATCACAGTTAGGTCACCATCTTCAAACAATTCTATGTCCTGTGAATATAGAGAACATACAGTGGTAAAAATTCTTTACAAAAGGAATATCTCCTACATCGGAATCAAAATTACTTTCCCAAAGTATTCAGTAGTTATTTAATTATTTTACCAAGATACTGAAGCTGTTTTCTTTCATCAATGTATTAGAAAAGAGGGCATCACATATACAAGACAAGGTATTTGAACAATGTATCACGACTGACCTCCAAGTAAGAAGCAGGAAGAGTGGAAATGAGACAAACAAAAAATTGGGCCATAAGTTGCCTAGTTCTATTGCCGGAGGGTGCATGGTTATTTTCAATGCCATGTAACAGGGCTGGCCTTACTATGAGGCAAACTGAGGCGGCTGCCTCAGGTGCCAGACTGTGGGGTACAGGACGCCACTAGGACCCAGAGTGAGAAAATTGTGTGTGCTGCTGGTGCATCTGTATTCTCTCTGTTCGAGATGCACAGTGATGGTGGAGTGCTGTGCTGAAGGAAGGTGGGCATGAGAGACCTTTCAAAGTTTTGGACCACATGAGTAGGTATGGGGATGTCATTTGTGCTCCCCGCCTCAGGTGCCAAAATGTTGTGGGCCAGCCCTGCCATGTCAATAGCTTGCAGGGGATCTACGGCCCTGTACACTACTTGGTAGGCTCAGACTACCCCCTAACTACACTAATCATTATAAAATATAATAAGCAACTAGTCCATATTATAGACTACTGATTTTAATATTTTGAAATAAAAAAAATTTTGGACCACTAAATTATTAAAACTGAAAGGCATCTGCTATCCTTATGAAGTAATTACTTTCCATCAACACTTTCCCTAAGAATTACACTAGTTTAATTATTCTGACGATATAGTCCAAGAATATAGTACACCATATAGCATTGCTTTTGATTTATAATTTTATAGACACATTCTACTTCATTTCCTTCCTGAATAAAGCAGAGGTCTTATGCTGGTTCATGTAATATGTTCAATAAGTTCACCACATTTTCATGCTCCATAAGTCTGAGGAAAAATTCTAAACAAGCAGATCTGTCATAAGAAGAAAATTCAGTTTTAAGCTTCAGGCACTTCAAAATGTTGGTTTTTAAGAAATGTGGTTTGTGCTCTGTATAAACTCACAAAACTTGAATTTTAGACAACAATTAACTATAACAGCAGGAGTGATTGAAGAAGTTCTATCTATAGTGTATAAAAACAGCCTTGCAAAAAAGATTTTCCATCCCAGGAACAGTCTACTTTTCACCTGTATTACTGCTGATAGGAATATCATAACATGCTGCAGGATATGCAGCATAATAATACCTTCTGGCTACCAAGCCAAAATGTCTATTTCTTGACAAACAAGCTTAACCCTCTTCTATAACATATATCATAAACTCCTTCTATACATATGTACATACATACATACATAGGCAGACAGACCAACAGACACACACACACACACACACATCTTTCAAAAACATTTTCCCACAAGGCTACAAGTGCTCAGCAGGTTCTCCAGTCTATAGTGTTAAGGAGCTATGAAGATCACTTTGCAATATGCACATTGTACATCTTAAAGGGAGTACAGCATTGTATAGAGGTTATTTTGCAAAACAAGTGGCCTCAGTTATGAATGTTTGTGTTTCCATCTTGTTAGCTCATTTAAGCAGTCAGCTCCTTTAAGCAATTGTATCTACTATGACAGCAATTAACATGGCTAAAACTCATTATGATACAAAATATTTGGAACTAGCTTTTTCCTGTCAAATTTGTCCTAACTTCTCAGAAAATTAATCTCCCTCTAGATAATTTATTATGAATTACAAGAATTTGCTCTTATAACTAGAGCTCACAAAACAACTTTGTATGGTGTTAAATTATAGGATTCATCTATCTCACAAGTAAATTGGTAACTAATGCTATAGATTACATATCACCACAGATTCTAGCTATCATAGGAATAACATTAAAGTGAAAAACAAAATTGGCTGTTGCTAAAACAGAATCAACATTAAAAAAATCACTTACTTTTTTAAGAGCACAAACTTTTAGAACTTTTTCATACTTTTCTCTCTCATATTCTCTACCAAATAGTATATTACTTCTCACGGTGCCAGGAAATACCCATGGTGACTGACAAACATAGGCTATTCTTCCTCTAACATCCATCAACCCTTTGTCTTTAGGCAGTTCGCCAACTACAGCACTTAAGAGAGATGACTGCAAGAGAGTTTATTGTTTGGTTGGTAATTTAAAAAAAAAAAGTTGTTAAACTCAGTTTTTGAACACTATAAAGAAAATGCAGAAAATAAATGATACATGCCCCCACTGCAAATTAGAAACTATTTTTTCATTTTAATGTGTAAAAAAAACTTTGGATAAAATTTTCTAACGTACCTAAGTGACTTCAGAACTTCAGTCCCATTGAGAGTCACTGAGGGCAAGTCATGCTTGACTAACCTAATTGCCTTCTATGATGAGATAACTGGCTCTGTGGATGTGGGGATTGCAGTGGATGTGTTATTCCTTGACTTTAGCAAAGCTTTTGATACGGTCTCCCAAAGTATTCTTGACAGTAAGTTAAAGAAGTATGGGATGGATGAATGGACTATAAGCGGATAGAAAGCTAGCTATATCATCAGGCTCAATGGGTAATGATCAATGGCTCCATATCTAGTTAGCAGCCGGTATCAAGCGGAGTGCCCCAAGGGTTGGTCCTGGGGCCAGTTTTGTTCAATATCTTTATCAATGATCTGAGGATGGCATGGATTGTACCCTCAGCAAGTATGCAGATGACACTAAACTGGGAGGAGTGGAAGATACACAGAAAGGTAGGGATAGGATACAGAGGGACCTAGAGAAATTAGAGGATTGGGTCAAAAGAAATCTGATGAGATTCAACAAGGACAAGTGCAGAGTCCTGCATAGGAAGGAAGAATCCCATGCACTGCTATAGACTAGGGACCAAGTGGGTAGGCAGAAATTCTGCAGAAAAAGACCTAGGGGTTACAGTGGATGAGAAGCTGAATATGAATCAATAGTGTACCCTTGATGCCAAGAAGGCTAATGGCATTTTGGGCTATATAAGTAGGTGCATTGCCAGCAGATCGAAGGATGTGATCATTCCCCTCTAGTCAGCACTGGTGAGGCCTCATCTGGAGTACTGTGTCCAGTTTTGGGCCCCACACTACTAGAAGGATGTGGAAAAATTGGAAAGAATCCAGCGGAGGGCAACAGAAATGATTAGGGGCCAGGACCACATGACTTATGAGGAGAGGCTGAGGGAACTGGGATTATTTAGTCTGCAGAAGAGAAGAATGAGAAGGGATTTGATAGCTGAAAGGGGGTTCCAAAGAGGATGGATCTAGACTGTTCTCAGTGGTACCAGACGACAGAACAAGGAGTAATGGTTTCAAGTTGCAGTGGGGAAAGTTTAGGTTGGATATCAGGAAAAACTTTTTCACTAGGAAGGTGGTGAAGCACTGGAATGGGCTACCTAGGGAGGTGGTGGAATCTCCTTCTTTAGAGGTTTTTAAGGTCAGGCTTGACAAAGCCCTGACTGGGATGATTTAGTTGGGGATTAGGTCCTGCTTTGAGCAGGAGGTTGGACTAGATGACCTCTTGAGGTCCCTTCCAACCCTGATATTCTATGACATAAGCTCCAAAGTCACGTAATTCTCAATGGGACTGAAATTTGAAGTCACCTAGGTACTTTTGAAAATTTCATCCTTTAATTTAGTTGGTTATGTCATTTTTAAAATGCTTTGCCATTTTTATTGTATTAAAAGCTTCATTTTGTAAACTGTAACATAATGGGACAAAACTTAAAAGAATTCTAAAACCAAAACACTATGAAGTAAGACATTTCACCCATTTACCCAAACAGGAACACATGTACTGGTAACCGTCACATTTATACTGAAAGTGAAGCATGTTGGGGGTTCATAATTATAAATACACATCTAAATGCATTATACAACACAACAAAATCATAAAACTTGAACTGTAGGAAAACAGTGCAAAACAGAGCAACATATGATGACTTACTTTCCCAGCTCCTACCGGGCCAATCACAGCCAATAATTCTCCTGGTCTGACAGTAAAAGAAAGTTGTTGAAGGGTTGGGGTTTCCAAATTCTATGAATTTATGAAGGGAAAAATAAATTAATTTTTCTCAATACTGAAAAAATACATTAAAATGTCTTTTAAAAAGTGGAATAGTGTATATACACTAGAAGATAAATCCACACACTTAATAAACATGAAACTGTTAAAATAGATACTTATTTCTAGTTCAATATATTTCTTCAGTTCATACAGAGCATTTGTCCACATGCTTTGAATCTCTCCTTCCAACCTTTAATCACAACATTTCAATTTCTAGCACAATGGACATTAATTCCTTTTCTAAATTGTAAACTCCTTACGGCCCTGATCCATCTTTTTAACAATAACAATTAATCTGCCAAAGTGGCAGCAACAGGACATTTTTATAGGTTGATTTCTCAATCCGGCATAAACAGTTTAAGACAGTGATTCTGAACTCTGGTCCACTGCTTGTTCAGGGAAACCCCCTGGGGCACCAGACTGATTTGTTTACCTGGCACGTCCACAGGTTTGGCCGATCGCGGCTCCCACTGGCCGTGGTTCGCAGCTTCAGGCCAATGGGGGCTGCGGGAAGCAGCGGACAGCACATCCTTCATGCTGGCCAGTGATGAGGTTAGCTGAATGAACAGCAGGTTTGAGTCTCTAGCAAAAGCGGCCACACTGAGGGCTGCCATGAACCTCTCAGGTGAGAAAATCCACCAAAAAATGCAGGACCCACCAAGGCAGAAGAGTAACTTTGTTACATTATATACGGGGAAAAGTTTTGCTATGAATATCTCCTAAGCAAGATAATTCTGAATTGAATTAACAAGCAATTAAATAGCTTATTTAAATTTCTCAATTCTAACTTTAAAGTTGTTCAGTTGAACTGCCATAGGCAGTTTCGTAACTTAACTGGCATATAAATTTAATGGGCATACTAATAAGGATCCATAGCTCCATGCTGGTACCAAAGTAACCTGCTCCAAATAATAGAGAACTAGGATAAAGTATGTATTTGGAACAAGAGTGTTATAAAACCTTGAATTAATTGGTTTTGCTTATTTTTGGCAAAATTATAACATTCCATGTTGAGTTGTTCTTTTAACAGATTGTAAATATTACAAACCGACAATCTTTATTTTGCGTTTTCTGATCTCTTATTCTCTTTATATCAACTAACAAAATTTATAAATCCACAATAATTCCCCAGCTGTACTTCAGCTAAGAAACAAAGAGCCAAAGAACCATCAGAACCAAGTAAGGTAACTGGTTAAGTAAAATTACTTAACCACCATGTTTTAAATTCATCAATACATAGATTCCAAGTCTTGGTGAAAAAAACATCACCTGAGGAATATATTTCCCTTTCTATTAGAATATGGCTACCACACAAAAAACACTCACGTGCATTATGACTCTTGCATCAGCTAATAAACAGTATAATTTGTGTACTTAATACCCTGGCTGTGATACAGGACATGAGCAGGAGGCAGAGGAAATTGGTGCCATTGGGCACTTAAAATCATGGTCCTAGTTGTTCCGAATAGTACCAGCTTTTAACACAGAGATCAAATAAATATGTGTTGAGAGCTATAAGCTCTCTTTGATGCTTCGCACAGCCAAACTGTATTTTAACTTCTAGAAAATGCCAGGACAAAAAAGAACCAAAAAAAGGGCTAAATCTCCCGCTATTACTAATCCTTTCTGCCTTCCCCTCCCCCAGCCAGGAGGGTACAGTGCTTAAGAATGTATAACAATTGGACCAAGGGATATTTTGATCTTCCCTAGATTATTTCACACAAACATGCACACAGTACTTACAATATTTGTAACATGTTACTAGTGCCATTAAATAATCAATGTGTTTTCAACAGATGGTTTGTTGAAATACTCTAATTACTGAACCATTTATTTAAAAAAGTGTTTCAACTAACAAAAACAATATGTATTACTTGCTAAGTGCCAACAGCCAAATTAAAAAGACACATATGAAAGCTATTTCCTATTACGAGGTGGTTAATTTAACTGGCTTTTAAAAAAAAAAAGATTAAAATCTTTCCTTGTCTGTATATTGTCCAAAACTGGTGATTCATCATTGTACGATATGAGAAAAGTTACAGCAAAAAATGCAGAAGTTAATTTTAGTTCTAATAAAAAGAAAAGTTCAATCCATACATTCTAATAAATATTGTTTATTAGAAAAAATGTAAAATCATTATTATTAATAGTTTAAAAACTACAAAGATAGCCAATCACACACAAAAAAAGAGCTAAATGTGTATACATTCATGGAAAAGTCTTGCTCAGCAGTCATCAGACCAGGGTGAAATAGCCCATGACTATGTAAAATCCTATAGATCACCATTTTTTCCCCCACAGAAATCATGTGACAAATCAGAAGTCAGTGACAAAACTTACAGACTTATACACAAATCACAGTAAACCAAATAGAGAAGGGGTTGTCTTAATATATTTTGAATTTGGCTCTAGTGTGTGACAGATAGGACTGACAAGAACCGTACAGAGTTCAGGCAAATGTTAGTACGTAAGATTCACCCCACAGAGTTCTGGCAATGCACCTCAGTGTTGATCCCTGGTCAAAAACTTGGACCTCTTTCAAAACAAACTAGGAAAAGACATACGGAAATGGTATTTCTTTACGCTGGGTCCAATCCAAAGCCCACAGAATTAAGTGGCAGGTTCTGTATGTGAAGGGATGGTAATTATTCTTTTGACGTCAGCAGGCTTTGAATCAGGCCCATTATAAGAAATGTGAAGATTTTTCATCAAAAAGCAACAAAGAAAAGCTGAAAATGTCTTTGGGAGAACAGGAGGAGATGGTAGAGACAGCATCATGCTACACTGTAATCTGTCATCAAATCACAAATGGCCAGTATTGGCGAAAAGATATAAAAACCAAATGCTAAATCACACCGTGAAGCCATATTCAAGAAAAACATTTTCTGACACAGATTTGAAATTTCCATCAATTTCTTTAAAGCCCATTAGCAACAAAAGCTGGTATACCTTGTCACATCAGAAATAGTGTTATTAAACTGATTTTACTGAATAAAGATACCAACTAGGGACTAACGTTGAACTGCACAACTGAAATACTTTGTTTTTATATATAGTAATTTAACTTCTTTTTTTGGGCGGGGGTCAGACTGGAAGAGGCATGCAGCATGTCTCACGGATAACATTAAATTTATATACAATATAATTTGTAGAACTTCAAGATTCCTTATAACTACAGATAGATGTCACTGTGCACTGCCTCATGCATTCCGTAAGAGAAACTATGACGATTTCAAAACGCACAACAGATTGCTGTTTGACATGGCATTACTTGTATTAAAATGAAAAAGGTACCTTAGCAACTTTTTTTAAAAAACCCAAATAGTCCATGTAATAGATTTATCACCTATGTAATACCTTTATTAAACACCACTTTTGTTAGTTTATGAAGCTTGTTTGGTCCTTTTTACATAACAAGTAATCTGTAAATGAACTCTAGGGCTGCCATTGTAATTAAAAGAACAAAATACTTCAGGTTCGCCATGGCGAGCTCCTGCTCTCAAGGAGCAGTATGTGTGGCAGTGCATCATGCTGTTTCTAGACCAATGGCTGATCTGCAGTCAGTTATTCTGAATCAGACGAAAGACTAAAACCTAATAACGTACTAAAAAAGGTCACCAGAAAGGAGCATTATGCTCCATCTTACAATGTTTTGTGTCCTTGACTAGCAACAAATCAGAGTTAGGGTTCAGAGCATCAGAGTGACAGCAGAGTGCTGTTCAGCCAAGCTGAGAGAAATTGTCACATAGAAGAGCAGCGTCGTATATAACTGGTTTTAACATTTAGAGATAGCTGAATTGTATAATTAATTTAATTTGATAGTGTTTCCATAGATATTATTTAGTTTTGACTTCACATGCTAAATGGTTTCACATATGTAAAAGGGTATTGTAGTGAGGCGGCTGCCTCACTCCTGGGTAAACAGGGCTGTGGCTAGGTGAGCCAGTCAGCAGGCTGATTAAGAAAACAGCTGTGGCCAGTTTAGTCAGGGCCCAGCTGGCCCTTATAAGAGGGCAGTGGGCCAGAAGGAGCAAACAGTCTCCTCTAGCTGTGGAGGCAGACAGGCCTGGCTGCTGGGAGCTTGAGAAGGTACCTGGAGTGGAGCAGTGCTGAAGGAAGGCCAAAGGAGCTGGGGAGCTCCGGCCTGGAAATCCCCAAGGCTGCCGGCCTAGTAGAAGGCCAAAAGGGGTACTGCGGTTGCAGGGGGAAGCCCATGGGTAAGCAGAGGCAGCAGGCCCAAACCTCCCTTGCCTGTGATGACTAGCTGTTACACTGCAGTCGGCCCCAGGGAATGTGGGCTTGGTGATGACTGGCAGTAGCCCAGACTGAGGCAAGGTGGGGGTTCCCCAGGGAGGGGAGACCCAGACAGTGTGAGGAGGAACTGCCAGAGGGCAGCACCCCATGTAAGAGGGACCGGGGTCCAGGAGGGACATGGGGGCCAGCGGACAGCAGGACACCAGCCTGCAGAGGGCACTCTGTGCTGAGAAGAGCTAATTCCCTAAGAGACCAGCAGGAGGCGCCGCAGGGGTGAGTCATCGCGCTGTGACCATTACAGTTATATATGAAGTTTGTGTATTGAATGTATTGTACAATATACCAACTACCTTATTTAGACTCAAAATACGTGAAGCATCAAATTCAATATGGTTTGGGGAAAAAAACAAACCTATATCCATGGGTTTTGCAGAGGGAGATTTACCTTATCCCAATAGCAAGTCAAGTCTTGAACATGAAGTAGGACATTTTCGTTGCTGTTCTCCAATTGCAGATCGTACTGTGAAACCTCATCAAGTATTAGAAAGTTCTACAGTAAAAGAAAAAACAGGGATTGCTTAACAGGACCCAGAAAAGGGAATTAAAAATAAGTGTTTCTGGGTATACAATACAAAAATGCAAATGATCTGTGACAAATATTCTGACCTAAGAATTATGTTTCTAAAGCAACGTATAGAGACTTCAAACAGTAACCCATAATTAACTAACCATACCTGTGCATTTACCTGTTGTTCAAACAACAATACTATCCAGAAGGGTCCATTTCATGGAATAAAAATACTTCCAATGAGGTTCAGGATATTTTTTTTTTTGTTAAGAACTCTTATGAGAAAGTCGGTGCCATAATCTGAACTTCAAAGTCAGGTGAATTTTTGCTTTGTAATTTTGACAATATAACAATATGTATAAGGATATCCCCACTCTTTCTGCCTCATCTGTAGCACCTTCACCCACCTGTCAGTAGTTTTGACTCTGTATCTTTACTCATCACATAATTTGACAGGTATCCTCACCCCTTTCTGGGATATTGCACTAATGAGCACCCCTTTTACACATCACTCCTCTCCCACTTTTGTCACAAGCCCAGACTTTCTAATTCAGTGGTTCTCAACTTTTTGGGGCTCAGGACCCATTTGTAAATATTTATGGCCCATTGCAACCCAGTAAATAGTCTGGGAGTAGAGGTCCTGGCGTGATTTTGATCAGGTCCTGTTCCCCAGGGAGGTGATTGGGGTCTGCCCAGCACTCACCCTACAGTGGTGAGTTCTGCAGCTCCTGTGCTGTGGAGCTGACTGGGCTTGGCTCTCTCTGGGGTTGCAGCACCGCTCAGCTGTGCTGCCCCCCGACTGAACCAAATTTGTGTGAGAAGTTGTGCAATTGCAATCCGACTCACTCAAATTTGGCCTACCTGCACTCCGGTCATCATGACAGCTGGGCCAAACCTGAGTGGTGCTGGGACCCAGAGGCTGCAGTGCCTGGAACAGAGAGGTGAGCCCAGCCGGCCCCATGGGACAGGAGGCACTGTAGCTGCCACATGACCCCTTTGAAACAAGTTTTGGGTCCCGACCTACGGAGTGAGAAATCTTGTTCAAACTGAATGTATGCTTAGAGTGGTGTATCTATAAAATAATACAGAAGTGGGCTTGAATGTATATTTAACTGTTTTGGGAAGTAGGGCAAGGGAGGGTGCTTGGGAGTGGTATTCTATGTTTGCATGTTGTAAGCTTTGCTAAAATTTTTTTTAAAATATTTATCCGTCCTTCAAAAATTTCACTAAAGTGAAGAGCCCTCCAATACAGCTGAAGACAACAGATGCTACTTTCCAACAAATATTAAAGATTATAAAGAAATACCTTAATTTTAGTAAATGGAATAATAGAAATTGGAGTACCAAATTCACAGCTAGGCATCCAAAGGTAGACTTCAGAAAGTGGATGCTTGTTTAAGCAATCACGCAATTTTATATTTTATACTTTAAGGGCTTTCCTTATATTTTAACCAATACTCCTTCAAAATATGCAGATAGGATTAGTATAGGAGGAGGAGATTTTTGCTGACAATCCAATATGAAGCACTACGGTAATAGTCCCCAGAATTCCAAAACACAGAACTGCAGAAAAAGAGGAAAACAAGAGTTAGAATGGAAGAGCTGGCTGGGTGGGGCTGAGATGAGAGAGACACTGAGGATTCACTCCAGAAAAGAGAGAGAGAGAGAGTAACTAGAAAGAAACAGTCAAAGAAGACAGGAGAACAAATAGGGATATGTGAAAAAGACTTTTTGAATGAAAATCATGGAAACAAAGGGGACAACCTGTCTGACTAATTCAGAGGAATTTATAGGAAAAACACAATGGTAAAATTTTCAAAAGTGTCTCACTGGCTTTTGGTTTAAAGACCTCAGAGATTTCAAAATATTCCTCAGCACCTTCTGTCCTCAAGAATCTATCCTACTGAAAAAAGTTAAGCTGCTAAAAGCCATCCATAGGAGTTCTAAAGTAATGTCTGCTTCTCAAACAGGGCTTTTGATATTGTCCTTCAGAGTGGATGTGACTCTCTTCTGTATATGGGATGACATTTCACAATTTTCAAAACTGATTTTGGCACTTAGGTTCCTAAGTCTCACTGAAAGTCAATGGGATTTAGACTAAGTGCTAGTCATTTTTTAAAATAAGATTTGGGCACTTTTGAAAATGTTACCTTTATGGTTATAAATAAGATGAGGAAGACTTTGTAGCACCTTAGAGACTAACCAATTTATTTCAGCATAAGCTTTCGTGGGCTATAGCCCACTTCATTGGATGCATAGAATGGAACAGAAGTAAGATTCATTTATACACACAGAAAGCAAAAAAAAGGTTGTACATTAGCATACCAATTCTAAGAGGCTGTTTAATTTGGATGAGCCATTATCAGCAGGAGAAAAAAGTACCTTTTGAAATGGATATCTGTGTCTGACAGGAGAGATAACAGCTATTGAAGGTAAATTAACTAGGGAAATGCAATCAATTAGTGTAAGGAGCGAACCATTCACAAGTTCTATTTAGTCCTTGGTTTATTGTGTCCAATTTGAAAATTAATTCCAGTTCCTCAGTGTCTCGTTGGAGTCTGTTTTGGAAGTTTTTCTATTTCAGAACTGACATCATCAAGTCTTTAACGGGATGACCAGGAAGACTGAAGTGTTCTCCTACTGGTTTTTGAATGTTATGATTCCTGATGTCAGATTTGTGTCCATTTATTCTTTTGCGTAGAGGCTGGCCGGTTTGGCCAATGTACATAGCAGAGGGGCATTGCTGGCACATGATGGCATATATCACATTGGTTAATGTGCAGGTGAATGAGCCTCTGATGGTGTGGCTGATGTGATTAGGTCCTATGATGGTGTCAGTTGAATGGATATGAGGACAGAGTTGGCATCGGGCTTTGTTACAAAGATAGGTACCTGGGTTAGTGTGTTTGTTGTGTGGTGTGCGGCTGCTGGTGAGTATTTGTTTCAGGTTGGGGGGCTGTCTGTAAGCGAGGACTGGTCTGTCTCCCAGGATCTGTGAGAGTGGGGGATCATCTTTCAGGATAGGTTGTAGGTCTTTGATGATGCGTTTGAGAGGCTTAAGCTGGGGGCTGAAGGTGACGGCTAATAGTGTTCTGTTTTTGTCTTTGTTGGGCCTGTCCTGTAGTTGGTGACTTCTGGGTACTCTTCTGGCTCTGTCAATCTGTTTTTTCACTTCCCCAGGTGGGTATTGTAGTTTTAAGAATGCTTGGTAGAGATCTTGTAGGTGTTTGTCTCTATGGTCATCATACCTAAAGGACTAAAGGTAAAAAATCCATTGCAATCTACATACCACACAGACTATGCTGAGAGATTGTGCCACACACTCTCAAAAAAACTGTCTCCTGCTGACAATGGCCCATCCAAATTACACAGCTTCTTAGAATTGGTATGCTAATGTACAACCTTTTTTTTGCTTTCTGGGTGTATAAATGCATCTTACATCTGTTCCATTCTACGCATCCGATGAAGTGGGCTATAGCCCACGAAAGCTTATGCTGAAATAAACTGGTTAGTCTCTAAAGGTGCTACAAAGTCTTCCTCGTCTTATTTACAGATACAGACTAACACGGCTGCTAATCTTAAACCTGTTATGATTATAGACTCAATAATAGGTGACTCAATAATAGGAAGGGAACAGAGGACTCATTGCAGGTCATCTCCATGCCCCAGTATATTCTGCAGCATCAACCAATCAGCCCTTAACACCCATGAGAATACACAGGTTGCTTTCGAAGATCTGGCCACATAGGTATGTAAAAGAAACTGGGCTGCTAATAATTGTCTGAGTTTATGTTTGCAAACACAGTATACTAATTCAACTTCACATTATTTTGCAGTGGTGTATCATTATCAAAGGAAAGAGTAGTATCACCTAGGATGAACTTAGGTTAAGCATAGAAACTGGAAGTGTATCTGTAAGCAGAGACTGAAGAATGAAATCTCCTCCTCTGGAGAAATTCAGAGATAATTGACCTTTTTCCAAGAGTTTTTTTTCCCCTTGTTTTCAATGGGCCCAAGGCCAAAGGCTGCACAGCTAGGATGCCTTTTTCAAAGTGGCCACTACCTTGCACTGTTCCCAACAGGAGTGAAGCCAAGCTGTTCCAAGAGAAGATGGTGGCCCACTCTTTCATCAGGAAATAGAGAGGAGCCTGTGAGGAGCACAGGAGCAGCCATGGAGGCAGTGGCCATCTTCACCAAAAGCAACCTGTTGCCTCAGTCCCATTGAGAAAAATAAGAGATGGCGGTAATTTTGAAAAAGCACGTTGTGGAATTCTGTGCGATAGAACATTTTCCCCTCTGCTGAGCAAGAAACTTTCAGTTTTGAAGAACATTGGCAAAAAAAGATCCTTAATCCTAAAATTTCTCAAGTGTAGCCAATGCACAAATTTTCAATTAATTATCACTACATGGGAAGTTTGAACAATCTTCGTTATTCCATTTCAAAGACCATTTGGAATTGACAAAGGTCTGAAACAGGATGCTAAAATTTCCTTAAAGGACCCAGTATTTAATTACATTTTAACACAAACTAATTAACACAAAGTAGCTTTCTAAATTCTCAAAAAAATAATTCTGCACTTCAAAAATTAAGTGCTGTAATTTTGAGGAGAATATGCTGGCACTTCTGCAACTGGTGCCTCCGCATTAAAGGGAAGAATTTAGCAACAAAAATATAGTTGCAGCTTTTAGAAAAATAAGGAATTTTTCAGTTAGCAGTAAATATTTAAATAAAATAACATTGTGTAACTTCTCATAGCTCCAGAGAAAATTAATATATAAATATTTGACACAGTGCAATATACTACAGTATTACTCAAAAGCAAACTCAAGAGACCTAGCTGTTGAATTTTAAAGCACGTACTTCTCTAGTATTAATTCTCTCCGGAAATATAACAAAAAAGAAGCTGTAACACCTCCCCACTATTCCCCAGAAAAATAGGTCTATTGTACTTTAGAGTACTGTAGTATAATTCAGATATTTTCCAAAATACCGTATACAAATAAATGGGACATTCTGTTTTGGAACAAGGTTATGCCATAGGAATCCAAAGTGCTACAAATTACAACATAAAATCAAACTTTGTTGGAGACACTAAAATATTGATGGAACAGTATATATAGCCATCAAACATTAAATTCAAAAACTTCTTAATGTACCTTGATTCGTCGTATGCTGATCATTGCCTCGGATGCTCTCTCAACAGCCGCAGGGAAGAAGAGTGTGACAGTCAGTCTCACTGCACTGTACAGTGACACTGCCACAAACACCCGACTTGCAGAAATAATATTGCCAAGTAGTACATATGTCATGAAAGTCAGAAAAACTGTTACTTTGCTTGCAACAAAGAACAATGCCAAGTTCAATCCTCGAAGATAGGAGCTTTTAAGAACCAGCGAAATCTCCTTCCTAAAAACACAACAAAAAATAGTTTCAAAGCTATCACTATATTGGACCATTCACACAGGCTCACTCTGATCATGGATGTGTTTCAATAATAGGAGAACACCCAGTTTTAGCATTTTTTTGTTAACCACTGAAACGTTTTAATTGTTTTTATTCAAGGATACATGATGTTAAAAATAATGGACTCAAGAATGATAGCTAAAACAGTATTGCATTTGGCAAATAGTAACAAAACAAAACAATAACACAGGAGCTTCTAAATAGGGCTTAGAATAATATTTAAATGCAAGGTTCTTCACCAACAGCTATAGGAAAGGGAAGCTCTAAATAAGACTACTTTTTTCCAAAGGAGTAAGAGTAAAATAAAATGCTTTCTTTTATCTAATTTAATCAGGATACAAAGCATCACTTTGAGAAACTGTTATATCTGTAAACAACTTTAATACATTCTTTACTCTTGTTTAATTTCCTACTTCGGGGGTTTGCTTTAAGACCATATATACACAGAGCATCCAAAAGCTCTTTACCCTTCACATTCTCAGAGTCTAGTATTGTTTGACCATGCAACCCTTGTTTGGGTCAACAGATATTGCAGTTAAAAACTGATGCAACTCTGAAAAAAATATACAAGTTCAGCTGTGGAATGCTGGTCCAAATGAATTTGTGTAGTTAGTGGGTTGCCAATTCCTCTGGCTGAATCACAGGCCCCTCAGTGTTCCCTGTTCTTGTTCCAGATCCTTCACTGAACTGGAGCCCTATTCCTAAACTCTCTCTCTAGATCTAGTTCCTGACAGCAGCGATCTACAGTTGTGACCTCTACAACAGCTTTTCTGCTGACCATTACACTACCAACATGGTGCTGGGTAAACTGATTCAGTTCAGAGGAATACAAGGCTGTCCACCTAATTCACCTCCCCATAGTGATCGGAAGGTTGCTGGACCATGTTTTCCAGACTAAAATTTATTTTCAAAATCTTCAGTTTACACTTATAAATTAGTCATTCAGAATTGTGAGTCCTATTGAATAATAGGGCTACAGTAGTAACTTTGGACAGTACTGGTCACACTTTAGCTGAATATGTGAAAACTTCTCTCCTTTGTATGTTCTAATTCTATCAACTTTCCGCTTGAATTTATCTAAAGTAACTTCTATTAAACCTACTACTATTTTGTTTTTAATCTTAGATCTTCTAGTTCTCAGTTCTCTAGTTCTTCTAGTTAATAAGGAATCTATTAACATATAAAAACTTAAATGAATTTAGATTAAATACCATGGCATAAATTTCAGTGAAGCACTGATTACCTTCTTATACTGCTAACTAGGTCTGAAAATGATTTTTCCCAGGCATACATCTTTATTATCCTCATACCAGTTATGACTTCATTCATTGTCCTAATCCTGACATCTGTCAAGGCTGCAGTTCTGCTCCTGTAATTAAAAGAAAAGTTCTCAGATTCACAACAAAAGTGACTGTTCAATCTGTACTGTTACACATATACAGTAAACTTTGACATGCAGTAAAAACATAGGTTATGTGTTCTCATCTATGCAGTTTCCAGCAAATAGCCTAGCATTTATATACACCAAGAGTCTATGTACAGAGCACCACATGTACCAGTATACACAGACATTGTGATTATATGCCCTATTTTTAAAAAAGAAAATGTATTTTTGCATGCTCAAGAATAACTGAAATATATTTTATTATAATATTATAACTGAATTATATTTATATATATATATTTATATATAATTATAATAACTGAAATATATTTTGTACAGAGTAAGAATATTTGCCAAAAAAATAACCTGATAAAGAAAATACCTCCCATAAAGTGTAACATACAATATAACAAAGATTTTCCAAACATATTTTAAAAGACAAGATAAAAAAAAAGGGAAAGAAAAATACTGGATATTCAAGTAGTACATAATCGGAGTTGAAAATGCCAACACAAAGGGGGAAAGAGGCTCTTCTGAAGAGGTCAGTGAATGGGATTGACCTGAGCTTGGTTACTTCTATGGCTAATTCTGCCTGAAGCACAACATAACCCATGATATTGAGCATTAAAAGTAATTAAGTATAATTAGACCTGGTGAGAAAATTTTCATCAAGATTAAATTCTTTAGACAAATGAAGGGGGAAAAAAGATGAACTCTTATTTTCTGACCAGCTTCAAATATAATAATATTCTGCATTCAGAGCTATTGGTACCTCACAAGGAGGTAGTATAAACTCAATCACCAACTACCCAAACCAGCAGTTTCTTTGAGAAGCAGTAGGACAATCTGAGAGGAAAAGTAGACCTCCTCTAATACTATGGGAAAGGAGACTGGGTATCTATTATAATTCCTACATTCTGAAAGCAAGAATTATAAGAGAGAAATTTTCTTGTAAATACATATTATTTCCACACTTTAAAACTTAAAATCACCAGGATATTTTAAAAT
>ML677364.1:39773344-39814853 GCA_007922305.1 Dermatemys mawii | reverse complement strand
CCATGACTTCTAGGAATAACATGATGCAATTCATATCATGTAGGACGCAATAGCAGCTTCAGATTGCATCATTCATTGTTTTGCCTAAAAAGCAAGCACTGTCCAAACCCAGTCATAGATTTATTCATAGATCCAATCAAAGATGTATTTTAGTCATTTCTGGTTTAAATTGAGATCCCTTCCCTTTATAACTCACTTATCCTCCGCCATTCCCATGTCAAGGGTTGTATATACTGACCCAATAGCATATCTTGAAAACTAGAGCCAATCAACAATTTTAAGCATCATTTTCGTTCTCAGTGACCCAGAATTAGTAAAGGTTGACTACATTTATTTCAGAAGCATTTTGGCTGTAGAGCAGTGTTATCTGGTCTGGCCCCAGTCCAAATTAAACTAGATAAAAGAGGTTCCACTGTATCAATAAAATATCGTGTTCATCTGATACCTATATATATTGTGGCTAGGGAAACTAAAGTACAGTGCTTTGTTTTAATTGTGGAAAACACAGACTTACAGTTTTTTAATCAGAGAATTTTGGTTTCGTTTTCCTTTTTATCATGGAAAATTAGGATCTCTGTTTATAACTAAGATCGTAGTTTATCATGGCAAACAAAATTTTAAAAAAACAGCTTCTTAATGGTAAAAAGTCACAATTTAAACTGGGGAAAAATTAACACATTTTTTCGTATGTATGAAATAGTTCCTTATTTTTAAAGTATACTAAAACAATATTGAATTCAATCATGTAGAAAAGAAAACATAGTAAACATAAAATACTGATAAATTCTAATTTATAGTAGGGGGTTTTTTGACACATCACATGTTAAAATTGTCCACTGTTGCTACTACCAGCACAGCTCCACTAACAGCAGGAACAATTGGAGCACTAGTGTAGACAAGGCACTAGAACATCAGAGCTAGATAGCACATTCTATACTGATGCTCCAACCATTGCCCTTACTGTTGAAATTGGAGAGATATTTCAGGAAAAAAATAGGCTTTTCTCTGAACCTTTTTTTCTAGCCAAAGAACCGTTTTTCTTTCATATAAAAGTTGTGTTTAGAGATGATAGGATATCTGTAAAACCATGTCACATAGGAATATAGCACACGATATATCGAAATAAACCCTACTATAACTTTTATAAGAATTTATCAATATTTTATGTTTACTATGTTTTCCTAATGTAAACAAGGCTTGTTAGTAGAGCACAGGAAGACAATATAGTATCAGTTACTCTTGTTTAATGTCAGGAAGATTATCTTTACAACGATGGTTACAAACTATTTGAGCGAAAACTGAAAACTTCCACAGAGGACTACTGAACAGCCATGATGCAAACACCCTCTCCCCCTTCCCAGATAATAGCAAAAAAAAAAAAAAAAAAAAAATGGAACATGTGATTTGTTTGTGTAACTAACAATCAGTCTTACTTGTAACTCTGTGAAACTTTTACCTTTCAGATGCTTATTTTCAGAATTGGTCTCCATACAGTCTGAAGCCCATGCCAGAGTAGATTTTGTATGTTAAAGTTTGTAGGGTTTAGGCAGGGGAGAGGGAGCTTATTATGGGGAGAATGAAACAAACAAAATAATCCTTTTTATGATTTTTAAATTCTGCCTGTGAGGGTACATCTACACAGCCCTCGGTAGTGAATCTCAGAGCCTGGGTCAAGGGACTCAGGCTTGCACTACTGCACTAAACACAGAGTGTAGACACTGCAGTTCAGACTCTGAAGCCTAGGGAGCACGGTAAGCTTCAGAACCTGCATTCCAGAATCTACACACAACTTAAAAGCTCTGTCCAAACAGCTATTTTTAGTGTGGTTGTAGGAGCCCAGTGAGCCGGTGACCTGGGCTAGGAGGCTCAATGCCATGGACTGCCACTGACTGTGCAGACATTCTTGGAGGGGCTGAGGACAGAAAGTTAAATTTCCTATGGTAATAGGCTTCAATGGGAGCATCTTCAAGTGTTCCTGTAAAAATCAGTTTTTATTTGGATGAGTTATTACCCTTGCAAATTCATATTTGCACATACACATTGGAGGCCAGATTCTCACTAGTGTAAATCAGAGTAGCTCATGGACTTTCATGGAGCTATGACAATTTATACCAACAGAAGACCTGGGCCCAGATTTTTGAAAAGGACAGCTCTCAGCACATGCACATGTTAGTTGTGCTACGCATGCACTTACACCAAATTTAGGTGTGAAAAGGAAATGTACCAAAGGTTTTCTATAGACTTCGTAAACTGTGCATGAGAGGTTCCCTCAGACCCTCAGTTATACATATATGTATGTATAACTAAAGTTATACATATATGTAAGCCCTTTATGGGGACTAAATAACTTTAGTTATTTAGTCCCCATAAAGGGCATACACTTATTGAAGTCAATGGGAAAATTTCCACTGGCTTTAATGGCAGCAGCCACAGTGCATGGGATAGTGCATACCAGCGGTGCCCAGCCCAATAGTGGAATTAATCTTTTCTAACTATTTCTTTTAAATCACACAGAAAATTACATTTATAAAGTACATTTAAAGAGAATTCTACCATTACATGGTTAAGCCCTGAAAAAGTCTGGGAATTATAATGGTAAGATTGCTCACACAATCTGAAGGTTGCTTCCATGCATATATTTACAATACAATCTTCAATTTCATGATCACAAACTGTTTTTCAAACAATACAGTATAATACATACATTTTCTATAAATGTTTATATTTATGTGTGGCTAACAGTAGTACCATATAATACAGTATCCCAGCAACCGCAAAGGTCATTTATATGACAAGTACACTGATTAGTCTTACTCAAAACATTACAGAATAAGGGTCCCATCCTGAAAAATAGGCAGTGCAATCAATGGTACTATTTGCACCAGCAAAGTTATTAACATGTATAGACATTTGCAAGACTGGGGCAAAACTATAAAATGCTGCATAATAATGAAAGTTAGCTTCTCATGCAGAGCCCACCTAAACTTGCAGCAATGGCTCCAATCCTTAAATTAGCTCCACACAGGTGGACCTCTCTGCCCATGCAGAGACCCAGTCACTTCAATGCCCACACACTGCTCATTGCAGGATTGAAATCTACTTCAGCTTCATTCCCTGAATTGCAAATAACAAAAGACTTACACACATGTGCACAGATAAGTATCTTCCTCGTCAACATATTCCTTCCCCTGTGCTGAATCTAAGCAAGGATCTTTTGCTGGTTGAAAAACATTGGATATTACATGGCACTGTGACTCATTGTGTGCAAGTCACTTAATCGCTCTGTGCCTCAGTCTTCCCGTCTGTAAAATGGGGATAATAATGCTTACCACCTTGAAAAAGCACATTGAGATCTATGAATGAAAAGCACTATGCAAGTGCTAAGTATTATAATGATTGTTAATATAAAAAAGCTTAAGTCAATAAAGCTACACTGGATCACTACAACAATGAAAACAGTGCAAGTGTATAGAATGAAAAAGTTATTAAAACGTGGTACATATATGTATAACTAAAGTTGTGTGGGAACTCTATTATTTGAGAAATAGTATGCGACCATGAAATTGAAGACTGTATCATAGTGAATATGGACAAGGAACAGCGTTCTATGGGTAACTCTAATTTGGTAATTTCCACACTTTTTAAATCAATTAATAAAGAATGCATGGTTTTGAAACAATAGTGACTTTATTTCCTTTGCAAGTTGTGATCAAAAGGGGTAGGGTGGTTGGCTTACAGGGAATTAGAGTCAACCAAGTGGGTGGGTTTGCATCAAGGAGAAACACATATAACTGTCACACCGTATCCTGGCCAATCATGAAACTGGTTTTCAAAGCTTCTCTGATGCACAGCATGCCCGGCTGTGCTCTTCTAATCACCCTGGTGTCTGGCTCTGCAAAACTGACTGTCAGGCGATTTGCCTCAACCTCCCATCCTGCCATAAACATCTTCCCCATACTCTCACAGTAGAGTACACAGCAAGCAGCAATAACACTCGGAATACTGGTTTCGTTGAGGTGTAACCGAGTCAGCAGACAGTGCCAGTGAGCTTTTAAACATCCAAATGCACATTCTACCACCATTCTGCACTTGCTCAGCCTATAGTTGAACTGCTCATTACTACTGTCCAGGCTGCTTGTGTGTACAGCTTCATGAGCCATGGGACCAAGGGTTAGGCTGGGTCTCCGAGGAAAACTGTAGGCATTTCAACATCCCCCACAGTAATTTTCTGATCTGGGAAGTAAGTCTCTTCCTGCAATTGTTCAAACAGCCCCAAGTTCCTGAAGATGCGAGCATCATGCACCTTTCCCGGCCATCCCACACTGATGTCGGTGAAACGTCCCTTGTGATCCACCAGAACTTGCAGCACCATTTAAAAATACCCCTTGCAGTTTACGTACTGGCTGACAAGGTGATCCGGTGCCCAGATAGGGATATGCGTTCCGTCTATCACCCCACCACAGTTAGGGAACCCTATTGCAGCAAAGCCATCCACTATGACCTGCACATTTCCAAGAGTCACTATTCTTGATACGAGGTTAGTGATAGTGTTGGCTACTGGGATCACAGCAGCCCCCAGAGTAGATCTGCTCACTCCAAATTGATTCCTGACTGACCCATAGCTTTCAGGCATGGCAAGCTTCCACAGGGCTATCACCCCCCGCTTCTCAACTGGCAAGACTGCTCTCACCTTGATATTTTCTTGCGCTTCACAGCAGAGGAAAGCAAGTAACAAAGTTCCAGGAAAGTGATCTTATGCATGCGAAAGTTTCGCAGCCACTGGCAATCATCCAATACCTGCAACGCTATACAGTCCCACAACTCTGTGCTTGTTTCCCGGGACCAGAATCGGCGTTCCACAGTATGAACCTGCCCCAATGCTGCCATGATGTCCCAACTGCTACATCCCGTGCTTTGAGGGAAGTCTGTGTTCATGTCCTCATCACTATTGTCATCGTGCTGGCGTCTGTCACAGGGTGTGGGGGAGTCCGGTTCCCACACCGCCATTTCCTGGGATTCACAGGGACTCTCAGCCAGCCAGTAGATCAGAAGGTTTATTTGAGATGACAGGAACACAATCCAACTCAGAGCTTGTCAGTACAAACAGGACCCCTTAGTCAGGCCCTTCTGGGGGGCAGGGAGCTAAGACTCCGAATCCGGGCTCCCTCCTCTTCCCCAGCCAGCTTCTAACCCCCTCCACCGAAACTGCTGCCTTCCTCCTTCCCCCTGGCCACTCCCCCAGCCTTTGTTCACATCCACACTCAGGCAGAAAGCCTCCCCTCCCCCGACCCCAGGACAGAGGGGTCGGGTTACAGTCCAGGTACATTTCCTCCCGAGACCTCCTGCTCCCTGCTCGTGACAGCGTCGCCTCCTCGTCAGGTTCTGCAAATACTGCAGGATAATGAGTGAGGTGTTTACAATGCTCACAACTGCAGCGGTGATCTGAACGGGCTCCATGTTTGCAGTGCTATGGCGTCTGTGCCATGAAAAAGGCACAAAACGATTGTTTGCCATTGCTTTCACAGAGGGAGGGAAGACTGACGACATATGACGTACCCAAAACCACCCGCAATAATGTTTTTGCCCCATCAGGCATTGGGAGCTTAACCCAGAATTCCAATGGGTAGCGGAGACTGCAAGGACTGTGGGATAGCTACCCACAGTGTACCGCTCCAAGAGTCAATGCTAGTTATAGTACTGTGGACGCACTCCGCTGACTTAATGTGCTTAGTGGGGACACACACAATTGACTGTATAAAATTGCTTCTTAAAAATCGACGTCTATAAAATTGACCTAATTTCGTAGTGTAGACATACCCTTTGACTATTTTCAAAATATGTTACCTTCAACCAATCTTAAAACAAATAAAAACATCAGTACCTACCCAGACAGTTTTTATTATATAAAGACAATGTAGGAAAGTATTCACACTGTAACAGGTTATGGCACAAAGAAGAGCAAGGCCAAGCTCACAGACATCCACTCATTAGAACAGAATACAGTACAATTGTAAAATAAGTTGTCTATTAATTTAACACAGTACTAGAACTTTGCCATTATAAAAGTTTGAAAGTTAGGAAATCAGAACACTGTAGTTTAAGAAAAACTATCAGACTTTCCTCAATATGTGATGGGGGGGGAGGCTAGTGGGGTGGAGGAGAGGCCATAAAGTCTGAAACTGGTTGGAAAGCTATTGCAGGGCCATTATACATAAAAACTCTTCCTGTTACAAATCTTGCACCACTACTGGAGTCCTAAGGAGCCCATTTCCACCCCACCCACACCCCGTTGTTTCCTCACAGCTTTTCCCCATTTTCAAGATCCTGAATCACATGTACCATTCTTGCAAATGAGGAGCATTGCATAGGAATCCTTTTAGAGCTTCTGACTGCAACATCTTTATCATCCTCAGAGGTCAAACCTTATGAAAAACCAAGGCACTCTCTTTTTCCTGTTACATGAAATAACAGCACTGTTCACAAAAATCCCAGTCCATAAATATCCATGAAGCATGATATCTAGGTCAAGATTTTTCAGAATATTAGACTTCCAAAGTCCATATATAGGCAAGCAAATAAGCAACCTGATTTTCAAAAGGATTGGGCACCCAAGCAGATCCCAGTGACTTTTATGGGATTTGCTAGATGCTCAGCACTTTTGCAAACCATCTCTCTTATTTTAGGTGCTACTCTTTGATAATATTGGCAAACAATTGGAAATTGAACCAAGGGCCTAGCCCAGGGCAGTTTTCACATCAGGCCACCCAAGCACATGTACTTTCAAGACCTGCCCAGATAATGTGCACCGCAAAAGTTTACCTTACCTTAGTGAAGAAAACAACCTCCCAACACAGGTTTGTAAAGGAAGTAGAATAATCAGAACTGCCATTCCTGAAAGGCATGATGGGCCTATTTCAATCCAGAGAAGAACTGTTACTGCTATAGCTTGAAGTGGTCCAGCCCATAGGAAGTGTAAGAAAATTGTTACCTGCACAATTATTTAAGATATAAAACCAGCTTTTAGCATTAATTGAAAAGACAAAAATACAAACAATAGTACCCTTATCAGCAGGGAAATTTTATATATAAATATATATGATGTTCAATTTTAAAATATAAATGTTCACATGCTTTCTGCTTCTAGTAGATATTCTGAAAAATAAGCCGACAGAAAGATTATGGTATGCAGTCAGTGGGGAGGGGGAAAGGGAGAGAGAGAGAGAGAGAGAGAGATTCACAGCCCAGTTGTTGAGAGAGAACTTAATAATGGTTTTAAAAGTCAGCATCATCAGCTAGTTAGAGTGCAGGCATTTGCATAAATGGGAAAACTGTACAATTATGCATCAGTAACTTTAGAATATCCTATATTCCAAGACAATACCATGAGTATAACACGTGTCCTGTCATTTTCTTGCTTCATTTCCAAAACTTACATTTATCTGCAGAGTGGTATCTCTCCCTGTCTGTGTATCCTGTCTGGATACCATCATCTTTTAACTGACATTTTCCATGGTGAGGGTCTGACCTAAGCTGAATATTTTTGGAAAATTTCAGCCAAAATAGTTCAGCTATTTCTGAGAACAAGGTTAGGGAAAAATATGTTTTGCCCACATTAAAAATTCCGCCAGCTTTTTCTTTGAGAAGCTCTAGCATTCCTTTTCTTTTGGAGCAGGGACTTGAAATGTGGCAAGGAATGGCCTTTATATCAGAAATGTGCCTTTTGCCATCTCGAGGAAAATCCACCCAAATTTGCTCAAGTAATAAACGCTTGAAAAAAATCACAGTTCACACATGCTTAGCAGAGACTTGTTAGAGTTTAAGGGCTAAATCTCTGAAGAGTCTATCCTCACTGAGCATGGTCCTAGAGCTGGACATAGTACACACGGGCCATCACCACAGAGCCTATGAGGAAATGAATAATCTGTATTCAGGGCACAGTTTGCATAGTGTGCACTAAATAAGGCCTAGGGCCACAACTGAATGATGAGGATAAAGCAAAATACTGACTGCCTGTTCATTCAGTGAGTTCCATCCTTCCTATGCACTGAAACTGATAGGGGTTGTGGAAAATATAGTATGTGCTGGTGCAATCAGAGATTTTAATGCGTTTCCTAACTTTTGAATGCTTGACTTTATAACTTTAATAATGTTCTTTTAATGTAGTTTTTTGTTGAGGTTCTTTTTAATATTTAGTTTAAATTTAAAATTTTTAGTAAAACACACACAACATTAAGGTGCCACCTATTAATTCAACAGCAACACTGCCCTGGGATATCAGTTCAGCCCAGGATACCGTATTATAGAGCATGGAAGTGTTTCCCAGTTCTTACAATAATCCTGGTTGAATTGTATCTTAAAAGCTAAAATGAAGAGTTTTAAATGTGTCTCAGTTCACCCAACACAACCTTTTAAAAACTAAAACCAAAAGCATCTCAAATAATTCAGTCAATTGCAGAGTTGCCTTTAATACGCTTACATGCACCTGCAATATGCCGGGTTCATAAACACAGCAGGAATATCTACATACAAAAAGAAAATGGACTTTTTTTTCCAATCTCAAGAAGATATTGCTATTAATATGTTTGGCAAAACCAATTTTAAAAATCAATACTAAATTATGAGCCTAAGTTGTCACTTTAACAATGATTGTGAAGTAATACCTCATAGGCCATACTCCTCAAATATTGTAGCTGGGACCCATCTCTCATCACCTTACCAGAACTGTCTAGGGAGATCAATAAGTCTTACCTGATCAAATTTGTTCACATCATTTGATAAAAGATTTACTATTTGACCTGTGGTAGTTTTTCCCAAAGCTGTGTTACTGAGGCGAAGTGCCTAAAATAGAAAAAAAAAAAAATCAAGCATCCTTAAATTATTTTAAATTAACTACCACATTGTATGGTATCAGAATAGATGCATCATCTCTTCTAAAGCCAAGATGTACTATTGACAAATCTAGCTATGAATCAAAACCCAGAGCTATGAATTATGAGGCATTTTTAAGATGAAGACACAGGAGAATTCTTGGAACTGCAGTTTAAAGGCCATAGTTAAAATACTGGCTAGTGATTAGGATTTGGCTCTAAAGTAGAAAACACAAATAGAATAATATATGGGGGTGGAGAAGAGAATTGACATTAAAAATCTATTTCTCTCTGCATTTCCAGAAGTAACTCAGAACATTAAACTAATATGGCAAAATATTAAACTTGATCCAAAAAAACCCCACATTTCTTTCACACGCATCCCTCCATCAAGAACACTTTACCAAAACTAGAACAGCTGAGGCTTTTCCCCAATCTTCCAATGATAAGAACAGAGAACACTGCAAATACCAAAATACAGGTACTGTAAATATGAAGATACATGGGAACAATGCCAAGACTTTTAATGATGCCCACTGTATACTTGAAATATATTTTTAAGAGACAGATCAAATAGTTATTGGAGTTATTTATATTGCATGACTACTGAAAATATTGCCGTGCTTTCCAAATACAGGAACTCCCCACTTAAAGTCGTCCCAGTTAATGTTATTTCATTGTTACGTTGCTGACCGATTAGGGAACATGCTCGTTTAAAGTTGTGCAACGTTCCCTTCTAACATCGTTTGGCAGCCGCCTGCTTTGTTCACTGCTTGCAGGAAGAGCAGCCCATTGCAGCTAGCTGGTGGGTGCTTGGAACCAGAGTGGACTGGCAGCCCCCCATCAGCTCTCCCTATCAGCTCCCCGCTCCCCTAAATTCCCTGTGCAGCAGCTCTCAGAAAACTATCAATTGTCAGCAGTTCAGCTGTCCTTCCCCCCACTGCCATGTGCTGCTTCTGCCCTCTGCCTTGGACCTGCTCCTGGGAGCCTCCGGCTTGCTGTGATGTGGGGGGAGAAGAGAATAAGAGGGGGGCTAATGTCAGGATGTCTCCCTCCCTCCTGCTGCTGCACCCAGCTTACCCCATCTTCCGTAGAGCAGGGGGGACACACCACACGACAGGGCAGCAGCTGCGGCTCAGCTTGCTGATCTAATTAACAAGGCAGTGTAATTAAAGGGGAAATGCACATAATCTCTGTCTCTGTCTGCCCTTCCTCCTTTCCTGTTGCCTTATAGAGTGTGAGAGTTAACTCTTGAGGGCTCAGTTCATCATTTAGCAGTAAGGCATTCCCTGGGAAACATCTCACCCCCTGACTTCACCACCGCAACCGAGCTTCACAATCATCATTGCTGTGTACCAGTATTAAACTGTTTGTTTAAAACTTATACTGTGTGTTTGTGTGTATATATTATATATATATATATAAAATCTAATATAAAATATAATATAATATAACCTTTTGTCTGGTGAAAAAAAGGTCCCTGGAACCTAACCCTGCGCTCCCCATTTACATTAATTCTTATGGGGAAATTGGATTCGATTAACATCATTTCATTTAAAGTCACATTTTTTAGGAACATAACTACAACATTAAGTGAAGAGTTCCTGTAGTCTCTTCTCCAAAGAGGTTACAATGGAAAACCCTGATCCTGCAAAGACATAAGCATGTGCTCAACTTGAAGCAAGGTAGTCTCACTGATTTCAGAATCTAGGCCTAAATACAAAAGACAGACAAACCACCATTCAACCAGTAAAATGTCTGAAGTGGTCTTAGGTACAAGTCCTATTAGTTATGTTTACGTATCACATTTCACCAACTCTCCCTCTTTTTTCTAGGCACTCCAGCTAACCTGCTTAACTAGTGCAGCCCCAACTTGACCATCCTACAAAGATTCAGGCTGATATCCTCTGAGAAAGCAATTAGCCAGATATTTCCCATATTAATAGCATAGGTTCTAAAGGTTGCCTAGCGGTTAGAGAAGGTGTACACAAGAGCACACCTACAGCAGTTCCTGCTGCTCACTTTATCATTCTCTGCCACTGTTATAGGTGAGGAAGAACCCTTCCTGTAGTCACTAGCAGCTCTTGCAGCTTAACTGCTCTCAGATTAGCATGTTTACCATAAAAGATATCTCAGAGAAATATTTACATTTTCCCAACAAAAAGAACCAGCCTAGACCTAAGTCCAGGGAGGTGGCAATGTCAAACACCAATCAATGGCCTTAAGCTTGTAACCAGATTCCATAAAAAAAGACTATTTTAGATCTCTCCCCATCAACTAAAATACTGACTGGGGAAGCTGGTTTGGCCTGAAAATTGCCAAAATTACTCTAAAAGCAAAAGAGAATTTCTGGAGGGACTAAGGAAAATTTAACAAGGTGGGTTTTTGTTTTTGTTTTTTAATTATAGATCATTATATTCATCATTAAAAAGAAACCCTGATTTTAAATTTTTCTATTTGTCAAATGTTTATCTCTATCAAAAAAACAGTTTGGTTAATGTCCCTTTAAATTTTTCATATAGTTACAGCTCCTTGCAAACGTGATTGGCCTATATTTGCGGGGGTTGTGGAGAAACTAGCTTGGAATTACAAAAAATCATTAATGATTGTTGTGGAGAAGTTAAGGTGAAACCTACTGTGAATGCTGTCTTCTTCTGAAATGCTGCCTTCTTTCAGATATGAGCTCACTGGTCCTTTGTCCATTTCCTTCCCCCTGTAATGGGCAGTTCTACTCTCTTCCCAACCAGAAATACTGTCTAAATCAGGGGTGAGCAAACTACAGCCTGTGGCTACATCCAGCCCAGGGGACCGTCCTGACCGGCCCGCCTCAGCTCACGGCAGGGGAGTTTGCTCCCAGCCCCTCCCTTACCTTCCCTGCTTCCCCACTCTCCCGGAGCCTCAGCGCGCCTGAGCTCCCGGTGGAAGAAGCTGCTCCCAGCCACTCCCCAACCTTCCTCACTCTCCTGGAGCTTCAGCACGCCACACAGGCAGTGCTCTGCGGGGCGCAGCTGCACACTCCTCCAGGAGAGCGGTGCAGTGTGTCTGGCTCCGGCCGGGCCATCAGCAGCATGGTAAAGGGACCGGGGGCTTGGATAAGGGGCAAGGAGTCCCGGGGGTAGTCAGGGGACAGGGAGCTGTTGGATTGGGTGGAGGTTGGTGGGGACGGTCAGGGGATGGGGAATGGCGGGGAGGTTGGATAGGGCATGGGAGTCCTGGGGGGGCCCTGTCAGGGGGCAGGAGTGTGGACAGAGGTCAGGGCACTCATGGGACAAGGAGCAGCAGGGGTTGGATAGGTCGGGGATTCTGAGAGGGGCAGGAAGTGGGAGGGATCAGATAGGGGGCAGGGCCAGGCTATTTGGGGAGGCACAGCCTTCCCTGACCCAGCCCTCCGTACAAGTTTTCAACCCCGATGTGGCCCTTGGGCCAAAACATTTGCCTACCCCTGGTCTAAATAATACTGACATCAATCCATGGATTAGGATTTGTTTTAGAACCAGATTAACTACTTCTGGTCTCCCATCTTCGAGCTTTGTTCTCTCCCTATTCCAAATTGTTGATAGAAAGATGGAGGGATATCACTGAGGAAATGACCAGTTTATTTTCACTGAAGGGACCGTTGTCATGTTTTAGAGTAATTAGACCACCCTGTACCAACCAACAAATCACTGGGTCTCACAACTTGAGCTGTTTTGTTCTTTTTATTTTTGCCAAACTAAAGATAAAATAAAGACAATTACTTTTTTAAGATAAGCACTGCATCAATGATCTTTGGGTTACAGTATCAGACAGAATTAGTCATGAGACAGATTCTAGTTCCATCTTTGCAAGAGACTTCCTGAATGCAGCGTCTTATTACTAATACATTTTAGTATACACAAAACATCTTTTTGAAGTTTTAATAACACAAATAGATAATGATTTATTTTACAGATAATGATTTATTTTCTATCAAGTCAGATGAAGGGAAAAGGAGTACAGAAATTTAAGTAACTAGCATTTGAACGTCAGTACTAGGAATCTGTCATTTACTATGGTTAACAAAACCAGCACACATAATGACACACAGCCACCACTGACAGAAACTTAACATTTCAGGTATATAGTTACTACAGATATTAATGAATGCCAAATAAAGTATTGGGAAATTAGCATTCAGCTTTTCTCTCAAAACTGTAATATCAAGGACTTATAAAAGGTATGACCTATCTATATACCTCAAATGAGGATAATTGCAAAATTTATTGGTGTTCAACCATGACCTCAACCTTCACCCTGGGGAGTAAACATTTATGAGATGAAAGAAGATTAATATTCAATTCAATCATGCCTAAAAATAAAGTGCACAATGCGAATATTTTGCCTTTCCAAAGCTTTCAGCCCTCCAAGTGAAAATCAACACTGCAACAAACATTTGCTATACAAATATTTCATGAATTTCAAACAAAGTGTGTTATGATAATCAGTATAGTAAATTAATTCCTTAGAGATATGCTTACGTACAAGAAAGTAGTGTGGCATGTTAGAACTGAGTTCCCAGAGGATAATTTCCAAGGTATCAGAAGAAGGAGGAGGATAAATATGTGCATAAAAAACAATTCACCAGCCCAACATGGCCTGAGACAATATTCCCCACTTTTTTCTCTCTTACTTCACTATAAATTACAGAGTCCAGAGATGAGGATGTAGAGAGGAGTAATCTAAATGTTAACTTTAAGTGGGTGTATTACATGTTTTAGAACAAAGGACAGGTTGGGTTTTTCCCCCTCTTAAAAAGAAAGATTGATTAAAATTCAATCTGAATGTAATCTAAATGTCTAATCCCCCCCTAAACTTCATTTCTGGGGCTAGGATGAGGAGGGCTCTGCTCCAGAAATTTGGAAGGCTTTAAGTCATACTATCAGAGCCCCTAACTATATAGATAGTACATTCTCCCCTCTGCCACCTCCTGTATGATTCCTACATGCAGGGCTGATAAAAGATGGAGAAAAGAAAGGACTACTGTATTGGGGCCCTGAGGTCAGGGGCCCCCTCAAAGTGTTTTGTGTAAACAAAGTAAAACGGGAGGAAAGGCAATGAACATGATGCACTGGGGCCCCAAAATTTCTCGACAGGCTTGCCTATGTGGGAGGCAAAAGTAGAGAGAGGGGCCTGGTAACTTGAAGGCTACCACCAGCCACAAAGAAGCTACTGACAGATAGTAAGGCTATGTATGGCTTCTCAAGAGCCACACTGGCAATGAACAAAAGCAGCTTTTCATCCTGTGAGCTGCCCAGCCACTTTCTCTGCCTGCTCTGGTCTGGTAGTCGCTACTTCTGCTTCTGTTCCACTAATCACCTGGCTCCTCTCCCTAGATGTTGATCGCTACGTGTTGATCAGCACATGTAGGTGAAAGAAATCCAGACACAGAGGTAGAATTAAGTGACAGGCTGCAACTTCAGTAACTTAAGGATGGGGAGGAGTGCTATCTGCCCACCCCTGCTCATATACCAAGCTGTAATTGGGTCCTGCAGAGAATCACAGGACTCTCACTATAACCAATAATTCAGGGCAAACCCTCTTTAGCCTAAACCCTAAGACTCAACTCATTTCTGACTCCTCTCACCCTCCCCTCCACATGGGAGATAAAGAGTATGAAGGGTGAATTCAGTCTGTAGAGACTTCAGGTCTCCCCTTCTTACAATAACAAGTTCACTAACCACATCCCAGGTCTCATTTACCTCTAGGACCTGGCCCTTTGAGCCTTATTCACACTGGACACCAGACTCATGTTGCAATGGACTAAAATTTCTGTATTCCTCCTAGTATTAAATTCCCATCCTGTTCTTACTCCTTTTAACCTGAAAAGTGTGAAAAAGCCTCTGGACCTGCCAAGAGAAAAAATCCTTCTTGATCCCAGGAACTGGTGATTAGTCAGACCCACAGCATCCTGGAAAGACAGTTCAATATACCTCAACTACAAGGAGGAAAGGTGGAGGAGTAATACTGCAAATGACCTCTAGACACCTAGGGAGGCTTTAAATTGAGAGGAGGGAGCTGTGAGAGCCAATCAGCTCCCCTAATGCCCTCCCTGGTTGGTCAGAGGCAGAGAAGCCCCTCTCCCAAGCACAATCCCATATGCACCTTGAGGCATAAGGAGGGGCTTGGCTCTAGCCTGTCTGGACATGAGCTCTCCTCTTCCAGGAGTTGACTATTCCCCTACTGGTTTGATCAAACTTCCTCCCTGCTGAGACAAGGCGGCGGCGGGTGGGTGTGGGAAACTCTCCAAATGCATCTCTAGAGTGGAGGAGAATGATCACACTACAGTCAACAGCTCCTTTTTCCACACATCCTCTGGACCCCAGGCAATAGCTTAAGACATTCTATAGGCATCCATGTACGGTGGAGTGCAGTATAAAAAAATCAATACAAATATACATATGCTAACCCTGATTTTCATTAATATAGATGTATACCCTGTTCCTTCAAATGCCACGACTTCAGAACTATTGCAAGAGTGAAAAATAATTCAAATACGTAATTTTAAACTAATTACTAGAATAGCTAGCTTATATACAAGTACATTTCAAAAATGAAAGATAGCTTACCTTCCGATAAATCATGTGACACATCGCTACTCTCAGCTTCATGCCAGCCCGTTGTACATGATAAAAGTATAAATGGTGTGTTATGGCTAAAATCAATGTACATATAGACAAAGCTGCTGTATAGCCATAGGCAACATACAAAGCAGCAGTATCAAGGGGATCAAAAAATTCAAAATAATTAATAATTTTCCCCAAAAAGACTGGTTGAATTACTTTGAGTGTTTCCTAAAAGAAAGAAGGGGGTGGGGGACAAATAGAAATAAGTTATTCTGTAGTTTTCTATCCAAGTTTCTTCCAATACAAGTAAGTATTTTCTGGCACATCCTTCTTCCTTTATTATCTTGCTTTAAATACCCAGGTCAGTTTTTATTGCCATATAACCCTGAAGAAATGGGCTTCTGTATTAACACATGTATTTCAATAGTGTTCAAATTAAAATATTAATAACTTTTCAAAAGTTCTCTAAGCCACCAATAAAATCTTTAATTTTTTCATAACAAATTACATAAATACAGATCTCCTTTAATTTCTGAAGATCACATGGTACTTTTCTGTGACATTGTTACATTTAGCAAAAATATGTTTTTATGATTCATCCCACTAACCTATAGATACTGTAATGTACAGTCCAGCAGCACATATGAGTCCAGAAACAAATCACTGACAGGTGGGGCTGGAAATATTACAGAAATGATGTGCTTTCAGTTATAACAGTGTAATCCCACTGTTATGCGGTTGTAACTGAAAGGAGAATATAACCCAGTGTTTTCCACTTCTAGCAGTCACAGTGTGACCCTATTGTACTTTTCTGAGAGCAAGAGAGAAAGAGAGAGATGGTTAAGGGGAGACATTCTAGTTTCTGAAAAACAAGCAGAGTTTGTAGCTGCTACTATCTGGCAGAAAGAAATTATAAATGGGGAAAGAGTTGAGTCTCAGAATGAAATCACCAATATTCATCACAAATGCCTACTGGACAAGATTTACATCGCTATTGGGCAAAAAGATATCCAAAGATATATTGTATTGTATCTTCCATCTCTCACCTCGATCAATGTGAACAATCCCAAAGCTAAATAGGATTTCCAATAACAAAGCATGATTGCTTTTGTTAAATGTGGCGTTCTTGCTTCTTTTTTAGCTTTTTGCACCTCTTTATCCCAGTACCTAGAAAATAAAGTAAAATGAGACTGGCAGACAAGAAAAATCTAACTTAAAAATCAACAGAAACAGAACATCATTTGCTAAAGTTGTAAAACAGAGAGTTTGGTCTACAGTAGGATTGCCAAATGATCTGGTCAGTCACTCCACATTCTACACAATCATATACTTTCTCTTTAAGAAACTGACACCAAAATATTTTTTTAATTTAGTTTAATTTATTTATTTTTGCTGGCTCATGAAAGCCTATGGTTAGCATTACAGGTTCATTTTGTTCCTCTGTGCTCAAGAACACACTGATAATATCAACAAACCTTGAACTAGAAGCTGATATACAGAGACATGCAACGAAGGCAGAACTAGCAAGTCACAGTCCTTGGTTTGTTCTTAGCCTGGATCAGACTGAGCTAGCTACCTAAGTTAAGGGCCAAGACACAGTAAGCCAGGGATCGGCAACCTTGGCACGCAGGACCGCAGGGTAAGCGCCCTTAGTGGGCCCCACCAGTTTGTTTACTTGCCGGTTTGTCGATTGCTGCTCCCACTGGCCGCGGTTCGCAGTCCCAGTCCAATAGGGGCTTCAGGAAATGGCGATAATGTGATATGTGATCAAGAATACACCAGCACCACTCTACAATAGTTGAAGCACAGGATTTTCGCATAAGGTGCCTCCCTTGTTTCTGAAGGTCAAGTGCATTCTGCTGTGCACCGAGACCCTCTTGGTCTGAGAACTGCGAATACACTAAGGTCTCAAACCTGTTAAAAGATAGCACACTAACTTTGAGTGTGCGGAATAGCTGCTAGAAAGATATTATATTGATTACTGAGATACTTTCTCTTATCATCAGGGGAAGGGGGGAATAGGGTAAAATGACAGACTCCATATTGCAGTTTGTTGGATTTTATGAAATTTCTATAAGCCTTAGTCTTGCAGTAGTGAAGGCTGCTTGCTTAAGTAAAGTAGAATCAGAGGTTCAAATAGGGAAGGAACAAGTTAAAAATTACTTAGACAAGTTAGATATCTTCAAGTCACCAGGGCCTGATGAAATTACATCCTAGAATACACAAGAAGCTGACGGAGGAGATAGCTGAGCATTAGCAATTATCTTTGAAAAGTCATGGAAAAGAGATTCTAGAGTACTGGAAAAGGGCAAATATTATGCCCATCTGTGAAAAGGGAAACAAGGACAACATGGGGAATTACAGACCAGTTAGATTAACTTCAGTACCAGAAAGATAATGGAGCAAATAATTAAGGAATCACCTAGAAGATAACAAAGAGATAAGTAACAGTCAGCGTGAATTTGTCAAGAATAAATCATGTCAAACCAACTCAATAGCTTTCTTTGGCAGGATAACAAGCCCTGTGGATGGTGGAAAGTGGTAGATGGGTATATTTTGACTTCAGTAAAGTTTTTCATACTGTCTTACATGACTTTTTCATAAACAAACTAAGTAAATACAACCTAGATGGAGCTACTATAAGGTGGGTGCATAACTGGTTGGAAAACCTCTCCCAGAGAGTAGCTATCGTGGTTCACAGTCAAACTGGAAGGGTAAATCAAGTGGAGTCCCACAAGGATAAGTTCTGGGTCTGGTTCTGTTCAATATCTTCATCAAAAATTTAGATAATGGCATGGAGAGTACACTTATTAAGTTTGTGGATGATATCAAGCTAATAGGAGTTGCAAGCGCTTTGGAGGATAGCTTTAAAATTAAAAATAATGTGGACAAACTGGAGAAGTGACCAAATAAGGTGAAATTCAATAAGGCCAAATGCAAAGTACTCCATTTAGGAAGGAACAATCATTTGCACACATATATGGAAAACGACTGCCTAGGAAGGAGTCCTGCAGAAAGGGATCTGGGAGTCATAGTGGATCACAAGCTAAATATAAATCAATAGTGTAACACTGTTTCAAAAAAAGCAAACACCATTCTGGGATGTATTAGCAGGAGTGTTATAAGCAAGTAATTCTTCCCCTCTATTCTGGGTTGCTTAGGCCTCAAATGGAGTATTGTGTCCAGTTCTGGGTGCCACATTTCATGAAAGATGTGGACAAATGGGCGAAAGTCTAGAGAAGAGCAACAAAAATGATTAAACAACTAGAAAACATGACCTATCAGGGAACACTGAAAAAATTGAGTTTGTTTAGTCTGGAGAAGAGAAGACTGAAGGGGAACCTGATAACAGTTTTCAAGCACATAAAAGATTATTACAAGGAGGAGGGAGAAAAATTGTTCTCTACCTCTGAGGACAGAACAAGAAGCAACGGGCTTAAAATTGTAGCAAGTAAGGTTTAGATTAGATATTAGGAGAAACTTCCTAACTGTCAGTGTGGTTAAGCACTGGACAGGGAGGTTGTGGAATTTCCATCACTGGAGATTTTACCAACAGGTTAGACAAACAACTGACAGGGACTGTCTAGATAATACTTAGTCCTGTCATGAGTGCAGGGGACTGAACTCAAGTTTCCTCCAGTCCGACAGTTCTGTGATCTACAAATGACTCTCTTTGTGTGTTGTCAAGTAGCATAGAAAGTGAAAATGCACACACAGACCCATAGATCCTGCTAAATATAACATTATGTCTGTGCAAGCATTTTTCCTGACCACATGGGAAGGAAGTGCAATTATTGCAAGAGTGACTGGAAAGACTTCACCTTCCTTTATAGTGAAAGCCCTGAACTCTTCAAGGCAGGTCAGTGGATTTTCACTTTCATTATAATGAGAACTCACTCAAATTGATATTCATCTCCACCATAATTAGGTTTTACTATGCTAATACTCTTGGAATTCTGCAGTGATTTGCTGAATAAATGTTGAATGCTGCATTCCAAGAGGATTATAAATTTAACTACTACTTCTGCTCTAGCTAACTCAGGCTCAAAGTTGTCTGTACTCCTTGCTCCCTCTCCTCTACAGAGAAGTCCCTTCTCTGAATCTAGTTCAGAGTGACAATTAGACCTTTCACAAGATTCCGTCCATCTCCTCCATAGCTGCCTCTCCTCATATAACAGCAAGAATTTAAGAGGCCATGCCACCACTCCTCTGGTAGAGAGGAGAGTATCTTTCATAGGAAAGCCCTCTACAGATATATTGAAACACTCCTTGTTTCAAGTTATTATGTAATAAAAACTTCTCTCCTATAACAGAGGTACTGAGGAGGTTCCCACAGGAACCTCAAGAAAGAAAATTACTTGCATGAACTGTTATTCTCTTAAAACATGTTATAATAAAGGTACACTCTTGGTCCATGATCCCGGCACATGACTGGAACGGACTCTCTTAACCGTTAAGCCTGCCTTGAAAAAGGACATATATACCTACACTTGGAAGGATTAGATTTTTATCAGTAAACGTCAGTAGACAATTGATTTCACCCTACACACACAAGCCAACAAAAAAAAATATTTTCATTGATAACAACAACAGAAATTTACAGATAGGCAGAGTAAGAAAAATGCTATTTAAAAACTTAGAAGTTTGATTTGGGTATATTTACTTTGTATACTTACATATGTGATGTTGATAATTTGTGTTTTAACAACTATAAAGCTTTAACTTTTTGAATCTTAGAGTCTGTCATTAAATAATTACTGTCTGACCGTTCCTATTGTCTGATCCCCCATAACTTCCCACAACTGTGAAAATTTAAAATCAATAAAAACTGGGAAAGAAAGCGTAAAACCCATAATTTGCAAGACTTTTATTTGTATCCATTTAAATTTTCAAAGTGTTTATAAACAACCACTAATATTATGTAATAAATGTATGTCAAGTTATAAAAAAAAAAATCAACCTCTATCAACCCTATTCATACCACTGGACTTATACCAGTGCAAAAAAATCCTAGTGAAGATAAGCCTTTAGACCAGGCCTGCACAACATGCGGCCCGGGGGCCACATGCGGCCCACACAGGCTCACTGTGCGGCCCGCGGGAAGTAAGTAGGGGTGGGGCAAGCCAAGCGGTGGGATGGGGGGAAGCAGATGGGGGTGGGGCGAGGGCGTGGCTTTTTAGCCCGCAGGTGGTTTTTTTGCAGTAATATGGCCCTCGTTGCTTTCCGAGTTGTGCAGGCCTGCTTTAGACGTTCTGTGCAGCTAAACCTTCTCTATCAATCAGTGGCATATTTCACCTTCACTAAGGGAATGTTGTTGCCCCTATTCATTCAGTTTGTTCTCTTTTAAAAGGCAGAAAGCACAAACTTGTTCTGTAAGCAGAGTAAGTTGCATAAAATATCTTTACCACAGTATAGGATTGCTTTATTAAGATATAATTATTGGAATGTCAGAGTACAGAATCTTGGATTCCAGGCATTTTGTAGAGTGCCATTCAAATGAAGCATCTTTGAAGAAAAGATAATGCAAATCCTTTTACAGTAACTCCTCAGTTAACATCCTCGTTATGTTCTTGAAAAATGCAGCTTTAAGCGAAATGATGTTAAGTGAATCCAATTTCCACATAAGAACTACTGTAAATAGGGGGGGTTAAATTCCAGGGAAATCTTTTTCACCAGCGAAAAGACATGATATACATACACAGTATAAGTTTTAAATAATTTTTAACAAACAATTTAATACTGTACTCACCAAAGATGACTATGAAGCTTAGCTGAGGCAGGGGCATAGCGGGGCTGGAATGCAGAAGCTTGCCCCGTTCCACCTGCCCGGCATTTCAACCAGGGAGTGTGGTTGGAGCACGGGGGCTTGCCTGCACTCTGGCTGGAATGACAAACGGGCAGAGTGGAGGAAGCCCCCATGTCCCAACTCTGCTCCCCCGGCAGGAGTGCCAGGCAGGCAGAACCGGGGGGAACCAAACAACATTGTAAGGGAACATTGCTTAACTTTAAAGGAGTATGTTCTTCTAACAGGTCAGCGACCTAACGGTGAAACAACATTAACCGGGAGGATGTTAAGTGAGGAGTTACTGTATGTTTTCATCCCAGCGCATTCAACTTTCACAGTAAGATGTGATTACAGGAAGCATTGATTTTTTTCCTTACCATTGCAATTCCTCTCCAACCCTCTCTGATGAATCTTCAGTCAGCACTTGATACATATCATCTTCTTCAAGCTTTCGTTTACGACCAGTAACAAATAAAGGATTCAACCACCTATTTGAATATACAATAAAATTTGTTATATTCAGTCAATGGAGCAAAAGAGTAATTTACTTATGTATTAATTTGATTTCTCAGGTACGCACAAGCCTCCCTCACCCTATTACTGCAGTAACTGAGCACTTCACAGTCTTTACCATATTTATCCTCACAACCCCTGAAAGGTAAGAAGTCACCTTGATACTACAGATAAGAAACTGAGGCACGGAGAGACTCAGGGTTATGTCTACGCTGCAATTAGACATGCACAGCTGGCCTGTGTCAATGTAGAAACTGGGGCTTAAGCTGCAGCTTGAGCTCTGGGACCCTCCCAACTCACAGGGTCCTAGAACCTGGGCTACACCCTGATCCCACACATTTACACCACAGCTAAACAGCCCTTTAGCTTGAGCCCCATGAGCCCAAACCAGCTGGCCCAGGTCAGCCGGGGTGTCTAACTGGACATGGTGACTTGTTCAACGCTACACAGGAAGGCTGTGGCAGAGCAGGAAATTGAACCCTGGTCTCTCAAGTCCCAAATTAGCACCCTCACCAGCTTCCTTCCTCTCCACTGTCCAGACACTGGGTATTGTATACTCTTATCAGCATAGAAAGCAGGAAATAAAGAATATTTTGACAATCAGTCCCTTTTAAAAGGAGTGGAATTCTGGGTAAGTAGAAGAGCTTAAAATTTCCCATCAATAAAAAGTGAGTCACCAAATTTATAGCAAAGAAATATACATTAGAAATGACATGAAAATAAAGTCAGAAAATAAGGTAAATTTCTGTTACAATGGGATATACTATTATAGTAATATTTTAGAACTAAAAAGAAATAGGAGTAATAATTCTTAAAATCCTTTAACAGTTTTATACAACAATTCTAGTGACATGGCCAAATAAATCATTAAATTGCAGATATGGTCCAGAATTTTCCCTGCTAGAGAATTTTCTTTACACCGGAATCTCCTTCATAATATTTATCTTCCAAATGTACCAAACTACAAACTATAGCATGTAAACTAGACAAACTAAAATGTAAAGCACTTAGCTAGAGACTGACATCCCTCACATATAGGAAGTAACTGTCCACTATCAGACAAAACATCTAACTCTCAAAAAATAAAAGAACCATATACTTTTTTATCATCTTCAACCCAGTCTTCATGAATACCTTGGGTAGCTAACTAAAGGGTTTAGGATAGAAATAGAACTGAGGGAATAACTGATTTTCCATTCAGTGGCAGAACTGAAACATGCAGAAACAGAAAAAAAATTCTTCATTTTGGGTTGAAGAAACCCTAAGCCAGAAATGTGTTCAGTTTCTCACAGAAATGAAGAAAAAAAACTGAAAAGGTTCAGTTTGAGTCAAAACATTCTGCTCAACCTGAAATTAAACTTTTTAAGGATGGGGTTAATTTAGAAGTATAAAGATTTTATTTTGAAAATGTAAAAAAAAAAAACAAAAAACTTTTTGACTTTTTCAAAAATTTTCTTCATTTTTTTGGCCAAAACTATTTGCCAGATATGACCCAAATTCACAAATAGTTTTGGTCAACTCAAAAGTGGCTATTTTTTCATCCCAAAAATTTTACCCAGTTCCACATATAAAGATGATATTTTCTGGCACTCCCATATCGCCAAAGGCTCAAATTCTGTTGATGTCCTATCCTGAATTATTTCTAGACATGTATAAAATACATCCTCTGTCAGAAATCCAAGGAAAAGAAATAACCTTTAATTTCAAGCTCTGCCAATTGTAGGTCACTCAGGAGACACATCTGGTTGTGAGGAGAGACAGAAACCTTATTTTCATTATGTTAGGCTGTGTAGAAAAACATGTAACCAGACATTTGAAAGCTGCTAAATCCTCATTCAAGAGTCAAGAGAAATCTTGCAATGCCCCATGGAGTTGTAGATATATGTCACAAGAAATAATATGGGGACACATTTAACAGCCTGATATTGATTCATTAAATATATGGAAAGAAAGAAGCTAAGCTCAACTAAGCAGCATATGGATGCAATACTAGCCAACAGATTTACTCTGTCAGACCTGGAGAGGCTCTTTGAGTTTAAAAATGTAAGAGAAAACTGCCGTTTGGCTAGCTCACTCACAAATATGAAACTGATCATTAAAATGTTCATATTGTGAAGTTTTAAATATAGAATTATTGTTATGGAAAATGTTTTGCAAATACATTACAAAGTGTGTTATCAGCACTAATATTAATAAAAGACATAGTAAAAATGCAATTATGAAGAAATGGACAGATTAACAAAGGGACATATTTTTCTAAGAGCTCAGCTCCCATTTAGACATTAAATTAAATGGCCAGATTTTCAAAAAATTAAGTATATTAAAAAAGTCTCTTCTGAAAATCTTGCCAGATGTGTCACAGTGCGAGTTGTTCAGTACTGAGCACTATAAAACATGGTCCACAATATTTAAGCAACAGCAGAGAGAGTGGGGCCACGTCTACACTACAGAGTTAAGTGAACTTAAGTAATATTGATGATCATAAGTCATTTAATGCCATCTGTTGTGCATGTCCACACAATGCTGTGCATGTTGGCAGAATATGTCCACAGTTGTCGCTCTTGCGATGACAGAGAAAGCATTGCATTGCAGATAGCTATCCCACTGTGCACCTTGCCACCCTCTGTCACCTCTGCTGCTGGAATCTCTGGGAACAGATTATGGTGCATCAGGGGGACGTGCTCACCGTCCCATGATGCAGTTCTTTCCGTCCTACCATTCCATGGGCTTCCTACTTCATTTTGTGCTGTTTTCCAACCATCCTTGTAAACTGTGTGCCACCTGCCATCTCTGCCTGGCAGCATGGATCCTGATCTGCTGACCAGTCTGATGATGAGCATTATGAACACAACACAGCTGGCCCTGCTGTATTTCATGAGAAGAGTGTGAATCGATAATGCCTGCCCCACTGTCTGCCATGCAAACAAATAATTCAAGATTGCTGCTGGCATTCACAGACCAGCTTGCCACAGTGGACTATCAGTACTGGGCTCGGGAAACAAGCACTGAGTGGTGAGATCTCATCATGATGCATGTACGGGATGATGAGAAGTGGCTGTAGAACTTTCGGATGCACCAATCTACCTTCCTAGACCTGTGTACAGAGCTCTCCCCAGCGCTGTGGTGCAAGGACATCAGAATGAGAGCTGCTCTCACTGCGGAAAAGCAAGTGGCAATCACGGTATGGAAACTGGGTACTCCAAACTGCTACCGATCAGTCACGAATCACAGTCCACTGTGGAGGTTGCGGTGATACAAGTGTACAGGGCCATTAATTGCCTCCTACTACAAAAGACTGTGACCCTCAATAATGTGAAGAAAACAGTTTGTAGCTTTGAGGCAATGGGATTCCCTAACTGCTGCAGGGCAACAGCTGGAACGTATATCCCAACTTTGGTCCCCACCCACCTTGCAACAGAGTACATCAACCAAAAGGGATACTTCTCCATGATCTTGCAGGCACTAGTAGATCACCAGGGCTAAAAAACTTAGAAGTTGAGCCTGTCTTCAAGGAAATTCATATTCATCTGAGGAAGAGACAGTTTGGTTACAAGGGCAGAGATGAGGTGATGGGAATCTCAGAAGAAAAATTCAAGAGAGAGCTTTTCTGCTCGCTCATGGACACTGCTTGAGTGTCCATCAAAGAAATCAGTGGCAGAACTGAAACATGCAGAACATGTTTTTTCTGCATGTTTTTAGGGCAAATGAAGCACCATGAAAAGACGTGGGGCAGGGTGGCCTTATAAGCTGCAGGCAGACAGGAAAACACCCTTGAACAAATGCACGGACCTTCACCGGACGCTGACACATGGCGGATGTTCAGATGTCAATGATAAAGACCTCTATATCAAACTGGACAATATCCGTCACGTTCTGCCTCATGGGAAGCACTCACCTCTCCAAGTTCTCCAATTCATTGATGATGCAGAGCTGAAGGATACTTTGAGGATTCTACTCATGCTGCCAGACACAGTCACAAGTGGTGAGCACAGCTTTTCGAAGCTCAGGCTAATTAAAACATATCTCAATTGACAATGGCCAACCAGAGACTGACATCACTTGCTATTTTATCACTTGAAAATGTTATTGGATAGTCTTTTGATCTCTCTGACACTGTGCTTCAGTTCGGGAGGGCAAAGGCAAGAAATGCGACCTTTTGAACTAAAGGACTAGTGTTAACATTCTAAAGCTGTCTCCCACTGTAACACTTTAATACTGGCCCAACAAATGTTGATGCACAGTTCAATTTCTTGGTATTAGTACATTTCAGTTATTCTTAAAATTAAAATTTTCTATAAGCTTAGTGGAAATGGATTTATTTATTTACTTATATGTGGCATAAATAAATGCAGATTTACAGATCCTAGCGTGAAAATGTATAGTCTTGTATGACAGGGACAAATCATGCATCAAAGTCATGAAATGGGCTACAAATGTAATAAAAAATAAAGTATTCAAAAGTTTAACAAATGGAGGAGGGCACCGAAGATGCTCCTCGCCTGGGGCACCATTTGGTCTAAGGCCAGCCCTGGTCCTTATTAAGTCCATAATTTCTGGTGTCTAGCATGAATTTAAGTTCCCAGGCTTGTCTTTTGAAGGTGTTGTGCGGGTTTCCTTTGAGGAAGAGGACTGAGAGGTCAGATATGGCATTATCATTCTGTGAAAAGTGGAAGCTGAAGTTAGACAAATTCAGCCTTAAAATAAGACACAATTTCGTACTAGTGATGGTAATTGAACAATTTAACAGCATAGCAGGAGAGGTAGTGGACTCACGATCACCTGGAGTCTTTAAAATGAGATTAGATATCTTTCTGAAAGATGTGCTTTAATACAGCTGCTGGGAGAAATGCTACATGTGTGCCAGGGGTCAGGCTAGATGGTTGTGGTGGTTCCTTTTGGCCTTGGAGTCTAAATCTACTAATCCCGCTGTTCATTCTCTTCCTTCATGTGTCATAGAGAGAACAGGAAGTTCTACACTGCCTTCAATATGCTCATAACACCAGCAGCTCTACATTATGACAATGACTATAATAAAATCTCATACCTCAGGGCTTCAGCCAGTCGGCCAGAAGCATCAGGAAGGATTTTTTTTCCCCAATATACAACTCTCCGGCTGTATTCGGGGGGGGAAAGGGAGGCTCTCTTTCTCTAAAGCCTCATGGATGGCCATAACTGGAGACAGGACACTGACCAGAGCTCTGAGGTGGTATAAACAGACACTCTTCTTTCTTGGGTGCATGTATGTGGGTCTTGCTCATGTGCTCAGGGTCAAACAGATTTGGCGTCTGAAGGAATTTTCTCCCAAGTCAGATTGGAAGGGACCTTGAGGGGTTTTTGCCTTTTTCTGGACCATAAGGTATGGATCACCAGCTAGGATCATATGAGCATATCTCAACAGGTTGACACCTGACCTCATTTTATGACCCATGACGCTAACTCGAGGATGATTTTATGCTTGCTAGAAGTAAAATGACATTATAGAAGTATAAGATTGACATGGAGTGCATTGCTTATTAGCTTGGAACATGCATGGAGGGCAAATATATACACATTAGCAAATGAGTTATGTGTGAGTCATAGTGGATCACAAGCTAATATGAGTCAACAGTGTAACTGTTGCAAAAAAAGCAAACATCATTCTGGAATGTATTAGTAGGAGTGTTGTAAGCAAGATAAAAGAGATAATTCTTTGGCTCTACTTCATGCTGATTAGACCTCAACTGGAGTTCTGTGTCCAGTTCTGGGTACCACATTTCAGGAAAGATGTAGACAAATTGGAGAAAATCCAGAGAAGAGCTATAAAAATGATTAACGATCTAGAAAACATGATCTATGAGAGAAGATTGAAAAAATTTAGTTTATTTAGTCTGGAGGAGACTGAAAGGGAACATGATAACAGTTTTCAAGCACATAAAAGGTTGTTGCATGGTGGAGGGAGAAAAATTGATCTCCTTCACCGCGGAGGATAGGACAAGAACCGAATGGTTTAAATTGCAGCAAGGACAGTTTAGGCTGGACATTAGGAAAAACTTCCTAACTGTAATAGTAGTTAAGCACAGGAATAAATTGCCTAGGGAGGTTGTGAAATCTTTGTTATTGGAGACTTTTAATGCAGATTAGACAAACACTTGTCCAGGATGCTCAAGATAATACTTAGTCCTGCCATGAGGGCAGGGCACTGCACTAGATGACCTCCTGAGGTCCCTTCCAGCGCTACAACTCTATGATCCTATGATTCTTCATACAGGAATTAAGAAATAAGTGATACAAATCATTACTATGAATGTGTGATGCTTAATTATGGACATCCCAAAGACCACATATGGATAAGGGCAGCTATTGACTTTATCATCAGGGTAAAGGATCAAATATAGTATATATCCCTACTATTACCATAAGGAAGAGTACAAAATATCACACCCAGTTCCCATTTCTTCAGGTTCATCAGGTCCCCAAGACAGTGTAAGCTGAATCAGTACCTGCCTTCTGATGGGCTTATAGACTTAAGACCAGAAGGGACCATCATGATCATCTGCTCTGACCTCCTACACATTGCAGGCATGAAACCTCACCCACTCACTGCTGTAATAGACCCATGACCTCTGGCTGAATTACTGAAGTCCTTAAATTATGATTTAAAGACTTCAAATTACAGTCAATCCACCATTTACACTAGATGAAACCTGAAAGTGACCTGCATGCCCCATGCTTTAGAGAAAGACAAAAAACTCCCAGGGTCTCTGCCAATCTGACCTGGGGGGAAATTCCTTCCCGTCCCCACATATGGCAGTCAGTTGGATCCTGAGCATTTCAGCAAGACCCACTAGAAAGACACCAGGAAAGAATTCTCTGTAGTAACTCTAAGCCCTCCCCATCTAGTGTCCCATCACTGGCCACTGGGGATATTTGCTGCTAGCAGCTGCAGATTGGCTACAAGCCATTGAAGGCAGTCTGATCATACCATCCCTTCCACACACTTATCAAGCTCAGTCTTGAAGTAAGTGAGGTTTTTTGCCCCCCACCCTCCACCATTCCCCTGAGAAGGCTGTTCCAGAACTTCACTCCTCTGATGGTTAGAAACTTTCAATCTCAAGCCTAAACTTATTGATGGCCAGTTTATATCCATTTGCATTTGTGTCAACATTGGTGCTTAACTTAAATTACTCCTCCCACTCCGTGTTATTTAGCCCTCTGGTGTATTTAAAGAGAAGAATCATAAGTCCCCTCTGCCTTCTTTTCACTAGGCCAGATAAGCCAAGCTCTTTGAGTTTCCTCTCATAGATGAGGTTTTCCATTCATCAGATCATTCTAGTAGCCTTGCTCTGCACCTGTTCCAATTACAATTCATCTTTCTTGAACATGGCAGACCACACCTGCACATAGTATTCCAGATGAGGTCTCACCAGTGCCTTGTATAATGGTACTAACACTTCCCTATCTCTACTGGAAATAGCTCACCTGATGCATCCTAGGACTGCATTAGCTTTTTTCAAGGCTGAACCACCTTGGCAGCTCATCTTGTAATCAACCAATATACCCAGGTCTTTCTCCTCCTCTGTTGCTTCCAGTTGATAAGTCCCCATCTTACAGCAAAAATTCTTGTTAGTCCCCAAGGGCATGACCTTGCACTTTCCACTAATACATTTCATCGCATTTCTATTACTTCAGTTTTCAAGGTCATCCAGATCTTCTAGTATGATATTCTGGTCCTCCTCCATACTGGCAATACCTCCCAACTTTCTGCCATGTGCAGATTTTATTAGCACACTCCCACTTTTTGTGCTAAAGTCATTACTAAAAATGTTAAATAAGATTGGTCCAAGACCAATCCCTGAGGAATTCCATTAATAACCTCCCTCCAGCCTGACAGATCACCTTTCAGTTCCTTTAACCCCTTTAACCAGTTCCTTATCAACCCTTCAATTCTTGTATTAATTTTCATCTTCTCCAATTTAATCAATAATTTCCCATGTGGAACTGTACTAAATGCCAGACTGAAATCTACCTAGATTAGATCTACTGCATTTACTTTGTCTAAAAAATCAGTTATTTCCTCAAAGAAAATATCAGTTTGGTCTGGCATGATCTACTTTTTGTAACACCATGTTGTATTTTATCCCTCTATAGCCTTCACTACTGTCTCTTTCAAAACGTGTTCTAAGACCTTGCATACAATAGAGCTTAAACTAACAGGCTTGTAGTTTCTTGGATTCCAATTTTTCCCTTTCTTAAAAACAGGTGCTACATTAGCAGTCCTCAAGCTTACAGATCCATTAAAGAGCTTTGCTACTGGCCTTGCAATTTGATGTGCCAGTTCCTTAAATATTCTTGGATTATCTGGGCCCCTGATTTAGTCCCATTAAACAGTTTGAGTTTGACCTCCACCTCTGAAATGGTACTTTCTACTTCCATATTCTCATGTCCATTAGCCCTCCTGCCACTACCTTCAAATTCCTCATTGCCCTTATTAAAAACTGAAGCAACATATTTGTTTAGGTGTTGGGCCATGCCTAGATTTTCTTTAATCTCCACCTTATCCTATAAAACCTTGTACTGTTGGTTTCAATTTTCCATTGCATGGCCCAATTCTGCTTGGCTTTTCGCAGTTCTCACCTTATCCCCCACTTTCTGACCTTCGGGAGGTCGCTTTCCTAGCTGATTCGTCCCATCTTCCATTCCTTGCATTTAACTTATTCTGATCATTATGTATATTGATCCTTGCCTATTGTTTCAGTTATAGCTGTCTGTATTAAATAAAGTTTCTATGTGTGTTTCGTCAAATTCTATCTTCACAATTAACTTTAAGTAGCCACCTAGGAAAAAAACCTGTTATAGGTGACATGCATTTTGCACCCCAATACACAATTTTATAAGTATAATAATTGTTCAGGTTACACACCTAATCAATTCCATGGAACTGCAGGGGCCTCTAGCATTGGTGGCACCTGTTTTTTTTTTTTTTTTTGCTCTCTGCCTGTGGCACACAGTTTAGTCTCATGAGGATTGAAATGCTAATTCTTACCCAATTTATACAGTATGTTAGGCTTAGTTTACATTTTTGTTTATTTGCCAGATAACCTTCTTTGTTCTGTTTGCTATCACTTAAAATCTGTCTTTCTGTAGTTAATAAACTTGTTTTATATTTTGCCTAAACCAGGGGTGGGCAAATTTTTTGGCCTGAGGGCCATATCAGAGTTGCAAAATTGTATATAGGGCCGGGTAGGGAAGACTGTGCCTCCCCAAACAGCCTGGCCCTGCCCCCTATCCGATCCCCTCCCACTTCCCGCTCCCTGACTGCCCCCTCAGAATCCCCGACCTATCCAACCCCTCTGCTCCTTGTCCACTGACCGCCTCCTCCAGAGACCCCTGCTCCTAACCACCCCCTGGGACTCCACCCCCATCTAAGCCCCCCTGCTCCTTGTCTCCTGAACACTCCCTCCCAAGGCCCCCGCCACCCTAACTGCCCCCCCAGACCCCACCCCTACCCAACCTCCCCTTCTCCCAGTCCCCTGACTCCCAAGCCCCCTATCCACCCTTCCGCCCCCTGACAGACTCCTGGGACTCCCACGCCCTATCCAACCCCCCAGCCCCAGCCCCCGCTTCCTTACCACACTGCTCAGCAATGTGTCTGGCAGCCGCACAGAGCCAGACATGCTGCCCCACCCCCAGAGCGCTGCCCGCATGGCTCCAGGGGAGGAAGACAGGCGGGGGAGGGGCCAGAGAAGCCTCCCCTGCCAGGAGCTCAGGGGCCGGACAGGACGATCCCATGGGCCGGATGTGGCCCTCAGGCCATAGTTTGCCCATCCCAGCCTAAACCAATATGCCTTTAAGTGAAGTGTCTGGGAGAAATCTCAGTTCCGTGAGCAAAGGCTGTTGCATATCTTTCCCACACTGAGGGGGAAGGCAGACTTTATTAATGAGCTTACATTGTACAAATCTCTGTGCACTGCAAGAAGGTATAATTCTGGGGTTATACTGCAGCAAGGGTGCAAGGCGGAAGAGTTGGAAAATTGGCTGTTTTCTCCAGCCTGACTTTGAATGGCATAGGTAAAGCACTCAGGTAGATCAGTTTGTGAGTGTGGCACCGCCTGCTATTGGGTTAGGTCAGAGACTCCAAACTACGGCCCACAGGCCGGATCCAGCCCGCAGCTTCCATTTGTCTGGCCCTCCAATCAACAGGGGAGAAACGAACAGCTGCAGCTGAAAAGGCACGTCAAGCAGGCGGCGGCAGCAGCTCAGCTGAGCTGTGCAGAGGGGTGAGTGTCCCGGAGAGCCAACTTAGGAGATATTCATTGCTGCAACCGAGCAAGTACAGGGAGAAGCGAACAGGCAAGCTGCAGCTGAGCAGGCACACCGAGCAGGCAGGGGGACAGGCTGCCAGCAGCAGCTCATGCAAGGGTTGGGGGGGGGGGGCAGCTCAGCTTAGCTGTGTGGAGGGGTGAGTGCCCCCGAGAGCCAGTGTCCCCCCAAAAGGGGAGCCAACTTAGGGGAGAGTCATTGCTGCAGCCACGCAGGCTGTAAAATACAAGCCAGATGTAAAATGATTTTTAATGTATTGACAAATGATTTCACAGTACCTACATCAATTAACTTTTATACCTGATTGAGAATTTAATGCAACACTGACACAATAAATTAGTGTATTTTTTAACAATTTTGCATATATTTAATTTTTTTCACAGTGGCTTCAGCCCATGAAGACCCTTCAAAAATCTAATATGGCCCTTGTCTCATAAAGTTTGGAGACCCTGGGTTAGGTGATAACAGGGCCTGGAGAGGCTGGCTGAAATCACCAACAAAGCAGTGTGAGTTAGACCAACCCAGCTGGGCGATTAGGAGCACAGAGGTTCCCATGGCTACCACACCGCACCCTGGAGGTATAACCCATTATGGTATCATTAGTGAAAACTTATTTTCCCTCTACTGGTACATCATATGCTGAAATAGCTGAGATAATTAGAGAGGTTTCTTCTTAAGATACAATAAATACTCATATATAATAATTTGATGCCATATAAGGATCCACACTATAATGGAAATCCATGGCAAAAGCCTTTTCCATTTAAAATTAGAGCACTTTCATGTGGATTCTTTTTTTTAGAATTTAAGAGTACATTTTGCAATTCTAATGAAAATCTTTCTTCTAGCCCAGGGATCGGCAACATTGGCACGTGGGACCGCAGGGTAAGCACCCTTAGCGGGCCCCGCTGCTTTATTTACTTGGTGTTTCGCCGACCGCGGCTCCCACTGGCCCTGGCTCACCATCCTGGTCCAATGGAGGCTGCGGGAAGTGGCGCAGTGCTGGCCGCTGCTTACCCTGCGGTCCCGTGTGCCAACGCTGCCGATCCCTGTTATAGCCCATCTAAAGCTCTATTTCCCCTTCAGTCAAGTGAAGGCACCAAACATTTGGATGATAGACTTTCCCTGTTTTTTGCATCAACAAGTCCAGTGTTAATGGTAAAGGTTCCACTAATTCTTGTGACAGATGCATTATATATGAATGCCATTTCTGCCTGGGCTATGGGGGTGCTATTAAAATCACACTAGCTTAGTCCTGTCTTACCTTGTTTATCACTGTCTAAATAAGGGGAAATGAGGGACAAGCATACATTTTGAATCTCTCCTCATATGGCAGTCGTTCCATACCCCTGATCATTTTTGTTGTCCTTTTCTGAACCTTTTCCAATTCCAATACATCTTTTTGAGATGGGGTGACCACATCTGCACGCAGTATTCAAGATGTGGGCATTCCATGGATTTATATAAATGCAATATGTTATTTTCTGTTTTATTATCTATCCCTTTCTTAATGATTCCCAACATTCTGTTCGCTTTTTTTGACTGCCACTGCACGTTGAGTGGATGTTTTCAGAGAACTATCCACAATGACTCCAAGATCTCTTTCTTGAGTGGTAACAGCTAATTTAGATCCCATCATTTTATATGTATAGTTGAGATTACATTTTCCAATGTGCATTACTTTGCATCTATCAACACTGAATTTCATCTGCCATTTTGTTGCCCAGTCACCCAGTTTTGAGAGATCCTTTTGTAGCTCTTTGCAATCTGCCTGAGACTTAGCTATCTTGGGTAGTTTTGTATCAAAACTCCAAAAATCCAATTAAGAGAACCGCTTGCCACTGTCAATGCTTCCTGCAATAAAGTTGCCTGGAGCCTGTTTTGCCTCTGTCCTTGCTCTTGTAGCAAACATTGAGCAGATCGGACATTTAGAGGAAGAATGTTCTTTCTCCAAGCATGCCAATTATTTGGCATGTGCCTCTGATGCTGGGAAACCACCAGGCACGAGAAACACATCTTTTGAATTCAGGCATCTTGGCCTTCTGATCCATCCAGTTATCCTTTAACTCTCTCTAAATAAAACTAGGTAACCCTCTGTACTAATGTAACCTTCTCTACTATGGACTCATATAGCAACAATGTAACCATCCAGCTGGTGATAGTAGCCCTAGAACCTTCCAAGTTCAATAATAAGGGCGGGGAGGGAGGGCGTGTGGCTACTCCAAAGGCTAGTGCTAGTAGAATTTTATCGTTCTGGCTACATCTATCGCTACATCTCATGAGCAGAAATATGCAGTGGGCACTCAGAGGAAGAACTACCCGTATTTTATGTTTTGAACACTACTGAGTATACTGCCAACACTTAAACACTAAGAAGTAGTTTTGGATCTAAAAGAGATGCAGAATTCCACACAAGGTAAATCATAGCCAATATTGTGGTTTTTGGTTCTTCATTTTTTGTGTCAATTTCAATTAAAACTTCATCAATGCCCCAAAGTCACATAATTCACAGGGGATTACAAATCTTGTTCTAAATTTATAGATCCTGGAATACAGATAAAGGACAAAAAAAAAAAAAAAAGGCTTAAGCCAAACTGATTATCACTATTGACAGAGCCAATTGAAACACATTCAAATGTACAGAATAGGGTTATATGTAGCTGAACATCTACCAGAAATCAAATGTTCACAGTATCATAGACACATGGTACAATCTCATTTAAGATTCTTAGATACCAGCAATATGTGCTTTACATTTGATTAGAGCAAAGCTCTATTCTCCTATAAGGATCTTAAAAACTGTTGCTACAGAGAATTTAAGAATTAAAAATTAGTTAAGAGACCAGAAAATCTCTGATATTCTAGACTGTCCTTGCAAATCTTTATCATAACTCTCTAAATAAGGGAACTCTTGTTTTAAGACTTTTTTTTAAAAAAAAAGGGACAAAGAGTCTTGTAGCACCTTATAGACTAACAGATGTTTAGAAGCATAAGCTTTCATGGGCAAAGACCCCCAGAACGATGGCCAGGATCTGGGCAGTGTGAGTGCCACTGAAAATCAGTTCACGTGCTGCCTTCAGCACGAGTGCCATAGGTTGCCTACCGCCTGGTCTATAAGGTGCTACAAGACTCTTTGTCGCTTTTGCAGATTCAGACTAACACAGCTACCCCTCTGATTTAAAAAAGGTGAAGCTAAAGAAAAGTTAGGTGAGTCTTTTCTCTTTTTAAGTGAATTTATTCATTCAGAAATGTTTTGGTTTGAGACGTCCCATGACTGAAGTCCCTTATTTGTCCACAGAACAGGATCAGCACAAGCAACAGCAGTGCCAAGTTTCACTACCCCTTTAGTGTGTCTCAAACTTAACACTGGAGTGACCACTTTGTGGGGGTAAGAGTTCAGTTGTAATTCTTAGTAAACAGTCTAGGATTGACTAAGAATACCAATAGGGATATCACTGCCAGCCTGAACTGAATTTGACCAGTTAACCTAGATGTTAGGTTTCTGTATTCCTATTAGCAAGACTCAGTCATCCAAACAGTAAGCCAGGCAATTCATCAGGAACAAGTCTTTAAAAGAGTAGGCTCTTCATATTTTTTCTTTCCTCACCTTTGTGCTTTTTGTCACACTACCTCTACTGCTTGGAATAATCTTCCAGTTCTTGTGCACTGGCCAACTACCATCTCCTTCAAGTCCCTATTTAAAAACACGCTGCTTGTGCAAAGCCTTAAAAAGTGTTCCTCCAGAGTAATTTACGTATATTAAAAGGCGGGATGCTAAAGGAAGAGGCCCTGAGCATCCTCTGTTCAGGCTGAGACTACATCTCTTCCCCAATATAGGGAATTAAAGGATTGTGAATGACTGCAAAGACACCACACTGATGTGTAAGTCACCAGGGAAGTGCTGTGAGCAGGCCTAGTGCCCATCCCTCCAGCTCTGTCAATCGTGTATGGTCAGGAGGAGGCCTTTAAAATGGAGGAAACTGCAGGAAGATGAGAGAAGAGATGACCCTGAGCAGGAAACTGCTGGAGCGACCCCTAAAGCCATTAGGGGACCTCGCATCCAAGAGATCTCCCCCTCTGTTCATACCGGGAGTACAGTACTCCCAATGTAAGCCTCACAGAGTGAGCCCAGCCATCTAACTCTTCAAAAACCGTTATGCAAGCAGCACCAAATCCAGAAAGTACTGTTGGCCTTTTTCCTTTTCAATTGGCTCTAGGAAGACATTATTCTCAGGACACAGACTTTTTTGATTCTCCCATCTGAAGATACCTAAGACTACCCACAATGGGCACAGTTCCCACTTTGCAAGGACTAGGAAACTGGGGTCTGTGTATAGGCCACCCAAGGTAGATAAGTGGGCATGGCCAGAGTCTCCCCCGATCTGGAAGAAAAACCTAAGGGGACTCTTTTACAAGGATCAACAAGGACACCACTCTGGAAATAATCCAAGAAGTAATCTGTGTCCTTAGGGGGTCAAGACAGAGTCAATTAGCAACTGACACAAGCTCATGAGATGTACTCAGTTATAGGAGTACAGCTCCTCAGAAACACTTACTCCTCTAAGCCCTGGTCTACATGGGGGGTGAGGGGAGATCGACCTAAGATATGCAACTTCAGCTACGGGAATAGCGTAGCTGAAGTCGATGTATTTAGGTCAACTTACTGTGGCGTTTTCATGACGCTGAGTTGACTACTGCTGCTCCCCCTCCTCATAGGCCTAGGGTAGCAGATTTGGCCTGTCTGCCCCTCAGTCATGACAAAGAAGTGGCTAGGCCAAATCTGCCATCTTATGCAACTCTTCAGTTTGCCTATGGCTAGTGTGGCCTCTGATACCAGACTAATCTGACCACTCTTCTGATCCAATATGGTAATTCTTCTGTTTACATGTTCTTTATTTTCAAATTACATATAGATGTTACTGCCTGTGGGGCTACAATACCTAACAAAAGCCACATCCTGTACATTTCCACAAAACTTTAATTCATTATGAAGATGGGTTTGAAAACTGCATTTTTCCAATTCTCCTTAATCCTATTTGTAAATTACTTTACAGAATCATCTGTTTATACTCAGTGTCTAGCTGTTTTTCAGGAGCTGGGCAGGAACAATTTTATTTACCCAAATTTTTCCCTTGCACTCAGATTTTTTTTCAAGTAGTTTCTTTAGGCACTTCCTTTAATACTGAGCTAAATATACAACATGCATTGTGTGCCCTTTAATTATCAACTTTGTAATTTGATTACAAAAAGCAATAAAGTTTTCTGGCATTATTTGTTCTTTGTGTGGTTCTATTGCTTTCTACTTTAAGTGCCTGAATGCTTTCTCTTGCTGATTATTCCCTTATTTATTCATTGAATCAATGGTCTGGCCCAGTTTGGAAAAATTTATAGTTATTTTCCATTTGGTTGGTTCTATTCCCAGAAGTACTGATAGAAACTATAACCTCATTGTACTTATATACAATAGACTGAGTGAATTCTCAGTAAGTAAGCTGTAACATTACTTTTTTTATCACTATTATTCCCTTCTAGTTTTCTGTAATAGGCCCACCTCTTCTCTTTCATAAGTTTTTTAAAATAATTGTTTATCCCACACCTCCCACCACAGAAACTATTGACAATTAACACATTAAATGGCATGAGTTATGTCATTTGTTATAAAAACTCTTGTGGTTTGTAGCTTGGCTACCAATTGTTCCTGTTTGCTGCACTCTATTTAAAGAATTCCTTGGGGCTTGAAAAAGCGGATTTGCTTTTTCCTTGCACTACAAAAGAGGTTATTATATTCAATGTAAAACTTTATATTTTTAAAGCCTTTGAGATTCAGCAATGCCCTTTGGACTTGCAGTTACACTGCCAGGTTGAAATACCCCTGAAGCCTTAGAAACAATTATTTTGTCCACAGCTTTTCCACAACACAGCCTGATCCTCCAATCTGCTGAGCACTATCACTTAGGCCTTGTCTACACTATCAGCTGGATTGACGCGTAGAGATGGATATATTTGGGATCGATTTATCGTGTCTTGTCAGGATGCGATAAATTGATCCCCAGAGGCACTCCCATCGACTCCGGAACTCCAGCTCACCAAAAGGTGCAAGGCAGAGTTGACAGGGGAGCCCATTGTCAACCGCTGCCACCATGAGGATGGCAGGTAAGTTGACCTAAGATGCATCAACTTCAGCTACGGTATTCACGTAGCTGAAGTTGCATATCTTAGGTCGACCCTCCTTCCTAGTGTACACCAAGCCTTAGTGGTGTGAGCAGAAGTAACACAGCCAGTGATTTCCATGTTACCCCCCAATTGTGAGGTACCCTTACCCTGGCAATGCCCTCCCCACAACCCCGCTGCTCCACAATATCAAAGTGGCTGCAAGTGCCGAGCGAAATATTAGAAGAAGCCATTTCAACTGCCTTACCCTCCACTCAGAAATCCAAAACCTTCAAGCCCCCAGAACATTCTGTCCCTTTTTCATGGGTCAAATTACGCCTTCTTGCAGCAGCTTGGTGACCTCAGTTTGTGTTCCTGAATCACATCTTTCATTTAGGGGTGGGGTAAGGGTTGTCTAGCCCCTGTGGTTGCTCAGAAAATCTTCAGAATGTGAAGAAGAAGTAAAACAATGCAGTGTTGTTTGCCTGAATCTACAAACTACCTGAAATCATAACCCTGAGAGGTGCAACCCGCCGCTATTCATTTCAGGGTATGCTGTTTTATATCTTTATGAGTGATCTGGAAGAAAATATAAAATCATTGCTCGTAAAAATTGGTGGAGTGGTAAATAATGATGGGGATAGCTCAGTTACGCCAAGCGATCTTCGCTGGTCTGTAAAGTGGTCTTATTAAACAACATGGGTTTTAATTCAGCCAAACGCAAAAAGTCAGACTTCTAGGAACAAAGAATATAGGTTACACGGATGGAGTATCCTGGAATGCAGTGAAACTGAAAAGGACTTGGCAGAAACAGCAAATAACCAACTGAGCATGAGCTCCAAATGTAATGCTGCAGCTCAGAGAGACAACACAATCCTTAGAACACGGGAATATTGAATAGGGATGGAGTATTACCTCTAAATGTGGTGTTATTGAATCATTAACTGGAATAGTGTGTCACGTTCCAGGATCCACACTTCAAAAAGGATGTTGAACAATATGAAAGGGTTCAGAAAAGAGCTACAAGAATGATTTGGAGTCTGGAAAAATATACAGTACCTTACAATGAGATACTTACATGAATTATTTTTGGTTTATCCAAGAGAAAGTTAAGAGCTGATTTCATCACAGTCCACAAGTACCTACATGAGGAAGAGATTTTTTAAGAGTAGACAGCTCTTTAATCTAGCAGAAAAAGGCATAAAATCTAGTGGAGGAATTGGCAACCTTTCGCATGCGGCTCGTCAGGGAAATCTGCTGGCGGGCCGGGACGGTTTGATTATCTGCAGGTTCGACTGATCGCAGCTCCCACTGGCTGTGGTTCACCGTTCTAGGCCAATGGGGGTTGTGGGAAGCGGCATGGGCTGAGAGATGTGCTGGCCGCCACTTCCCACAACGCCCATTGGCCTGGGACAGTGAACCACAGCCAGCGGGAGCTGCGATCGGCCAAACCTGCAGATGCTGCAGGTAAACAAACCGGTCCAGCCTGCCAGCGGATTTCCCTGATGGGCCACGTGTCAAAGGTTGCCAGTCCCTGATCTAGTGGTTGCAAGCTGTTAAAATTTTGCATCTTATTTCAGCTTAACATACGGACGTGGTGGATTCTTTAGGGCCTGAATCGAATCAGGACTGGAAGTCTTTCTAAAAGATATGCTATAGCTCAGACAGAAGTAATGGGCTTGATGCAGGTAATACTGGATGAAATTCTATTTCCTGTGTTATGCTGGAGGTCAGACTAGATGATCATAATGATGCCATCTGGTCTTAATCTGTGAAAGGAGCTGTTGATGCTGAAGCCTAACAGTGGTAATTTAGATATTAACTATTTCACTGATAATTAAAGCATGCGGAAAAAAGATGGCCAACCATAATATGGAGATCTGTACAATCTACTGCAAATGACAGCACACTTTGTCTTAACAAGTGGCTGGAGTTTAGGCTGTGGACAGAATTAGAACATTCCCTCTGCCACTCACCCACATTTGACTTTGTTCTCTCCCCTCTTTCTTCCCAGATGTGCAGTGGGAATTTCTCAAAGTGGAGGAAGCACAGGAGCAGAGATATTATTTACAAACAGAATGATTAGGAACAGGCAGCACACTGCAGCCCTAATTTTCAATTTTCACAGAGATTTTGGGGGGGAGGGTCAAGGATGTAATCTCTGAGAAATTTTTGGTTAATCTGCGCCACCTGGGACTTTTCAAAGGAAAAATTGTCTGGTTATTTGGTTAGTTCTAAACTGTGCAAATGCATATGAGCCATATCCCCACAAAGGTTTTTGCCATACACAGAAAATGGGGAAAATGCCAGTGACAAAGGTGTGTGCCTGTAGACTGGAATGTTTATTTGGCAACCTTCTACCACACAAAACTGTATCACAAAAGAGACTAAGTTATTATAAAAGAACTATTTTTGTTTGCTAAGTACCTTGTAAAAAATAGATTCAGAAAAAATAACTTACATTACATTAAAATGAGCACAGTTTATTATGTGATTGCTGAATGAATAAACTTTGAATACAGCACGGTGTTACATTTCTGGTAAACAAAGAGACAGGAGCTTGCCTTTCTATCTAATACAAATTGCCTATTAGCTCAGTGTCCTTTTGATCTTAGAAAAAACTGCTTCTGTTTATGATGTACAAAAGCCCCAGTCCTGATGTAGGCTCTATGCAGACCAGCTCATCCTACTGAAGTAAGTGACTGGACCTCAGTTACTTGAACAACTATCATCATCACTGTCTCTCAACATTCAGTGCTTAAATGAATTTTTTTAAAAAAACAGAATCTTTTCTTCATTGCAAATTTGATAGCCCAACGATGGCTAACATTTTAATCTGACATTCTAAATCACAGCTTGACTTTGATAGCCCATACTCAAATTTCATTACGTTATGCAGAGCTCCTCTTTGAGGAGTTCCGCAGATATTTCAACTTGAACCTCTAAACCCAATAAATACTCATGTGTGATGGTAAATATTTAGATACTAGACGCAACACATGCACAAAAGACCCTATTTCTCCATTGCCTTATACTGGCCAGTTAGTCTGATATTTAACCTGGGCAAAATAATGGAAAAGCTAATAGGAGATTCAACTGATACACAATTAAAGGACAGGAATATAATTAATGCCAGTCAGCATTGTTTTATGCAAAATAGGCCTTGTCAAGCAAACCAGATTTAATTCTTTGAATAGATTACAAGTTTGGTTGTATAGAGGCAAAGAAACTTCTGTAAGGCATTTGACTTTTCCTCCAAGCCAGACAAATTCAAATGAAGTGACAAAGAGTCCTGTGGCACCTTAAAGACTAAC
>ML677364.1:39710837-39772944 GCA_007922305.1 Dermatemys mawii | reverse complement strand
TTTAAGGTGCCACAGGACTCTTTATCACTTCTGCAATTCCAGACTAACATGGCTACCCCTCTGAAATTCAAATGAGAAATTACAAAAAATGTTAGCAGTCAGGGTAACTAACCAGTGGAACAAACTACCAAGAGACATAGTAGATTCTCCACCTGTTGGCATGTTCAAATCAAGACTACATGTCTTTCTGGAATACACGCTTTAGTCAAACACAAGTTACTGGGCTCATCTGGCAGGTAATTGGGTGAAATGTAATGGTCTGTTATACACAGGAGGTCAGACTAGATGATCTAATGATCCAGTCTGGCCTTAAAATCTATGAAAAAATAGCACGTAGTTATCTAAACCCAGGACTGGCTCTAGATTTTTGCCGCCCCAAGCAAAAAATTTTTTGGCTGCCCCCCATTTTTTCTCGCACACCTCCACCCCCAGCCTCGGCCCAACTCCACTCCTTTCCCGCTCCATTCCAACCCCTTCCCCAAATCCCCAGTCCCGCCTCCTCCCCGGGGTATACCGCATTTCTCCCCCATTACTTCCTGCACACACACCCCTGCATCTCCTCCGCCCCAGCTCACCTCCACTCTGCCTGCACCCCTGAATGCGCCGCCGCTCCACTTCTCCCCCCTCCCTTGCCTGTAATATTCCCAAGGTGTTGATTCTGGGGTTTGTTAACAGCTCATAGATTTTGCTTTGCATAGATTTCATTATTTTTCAGTTGCCTATTTCCTGTGAGGACACCAACTGCAGATCAACCACTGAGGTTTCTCTAGTTGCCCAGGCTGGGTGTTTCTGCCACCCCTCGTGACAGAGGGCTGCTGCCAATGCATGAATTGGCCTGACATCACCTACTTCCCCAAAACCACAGAGGAAGCCTTGGCTTGTTTAGTTTTATTATTTCAATAATAAATCATCCTTTCTAGTGACACATAGGGGAGCAAGAGAAGCCCCCAGCTCTGCAATCAGTGCTGCCAGGACCTAGCCAGAAGCAGAAGGGAAACATGTATTTTGTTTCCTCCCTTCCCTTCTCTCACTGTTCACCTCCTCCCTTCAGTTTGGTTGGTAGTGTGAGAGTTCAGCCCATCGGCAAACTGCTGAGCCACTCCTTTCTCGGGACCAAGCCCAACAGCCATCCCAGGGAACCAGGTGCAGATCGGTGGAGCTTCTTGATCATCTGGTCTGAGCACCTGCATAATGCCAGCCGGAAAACGTCACCATGGGACTCCTGCATCCACCCCATAACCTCTGACCTTTCTGAGCACACATTCAAGTAACCACTGCAAGGTTCAGATGTTTACGTGGACTCTGGGCCTGATTTGCTACCCACTGCAGCCACTGAGCGTGTTGCTATTGATTTCACTGAGCCAGGGACCGAGCACTTTCTGAGTTCCCCTCAACCCACCTCCTCACAATCCTCCATTTACTTTCTAACTCCCCCTTTCCTTCCCCCCCTCCTCCTCAACAACCTCAAACAGCTGCGCAACTCCCACTCCATGCTCTCCCTACACCCTCCCAGTCCTTCCAATTTCTCCTGCTGTCCCTCCAGGGAAAGCCGGCACAGGCCACTGAAACCACCCCTGAGCATTGCTGCCCAGGTGCATCTAACTACTGTAGTTTACGTCTTTCTGCCTTGGGGATTTGGAAGGAGCCCCTCAAGGCTGAATGATGCTCAGGGACCACCCCTATTCCTCTATCCGCTTCTCCCCACTCCCTCACCTGAGAGGGAGGGGGAAGAAGCGGAGCAGAGGTGCACTCACGGGAGGAAGCAGCAATGGAGCGGAGGTGAGCTGGAGCGGAGGGGTGCAGGAAGTAACGGGGGGTGGGGAGAGAGGAACCACTCCCCATTCCAGCTCACCTCCGCTCCACCACTGCCTCCTCCCGCAAGCGCACCGCCCTGCCATCACTACTCCGAGCCAGAGGGCAACCCAGAGCCCCATTACTGCCATGCCCCCGAGTCGGAGGGCAACCCAGGACTCCATCATCACTGCTCTGGGCAAGGAGCAGCCCGGAGCCCCACCACCACTGCTGCTCCTCTGGGCGGGGGCGGCCTGGGTCATGGATCATGTTTTCAAAGAATCTTTTCATTGTTGTTACTCTTCTTTTGACTCTCTCTCTTTCTTTAAGGGAGATGTCTAAACTGGACACAGTATTTTAGCTAAGCCCTCACCAGTATGGAGTAGAACAGGACTATTACCTCCCATGTCTTACATATGACTCTCCTGTTAATACATCCCAAAGTGACATGTGCCTTTTTCAAACAGCATTACAGTGTTGCGTCATCCCTTTTGTGCAGTATCACTGCCTATCCAGTTAAACCCCCTGTTCTATCTGTGCAGTTGCTTTCTCTTTCATAAGTGCAGCACTTGCACTTGTCTTTACTGAATTTTGTCTTTTTAGTTTCAGACTAATTCTCCAATTTATCTGTCTTCCCACAAGATAGCAACCCATCCCAGCTTGGTGTCATCTGCAAATTTTATAAGCATACTCTCCACTCCATCATACAAGGCATTAATGGAAAATAATAAATAATGCCAGAACCAGACAAAGCTTTGCAGGACCCGACTTAATATGTAATCCCAATTTGTCAGTAAACCACTGATAACTACTCAAGAATGGTCTTTTAAACAGTTATGTATCTACCTTATAGTAATGTCATATAGACCATATTTCCCTACTTTGTTTACAAGTATGCCTTGTGAATCTGTGTCAAAAGCCTTACTGAAGTCCAGGTACCACATCTACTCCTTCTCCCACTATCCACTAGGCTGGTTACCCTATCAAAAAAAAAAAAAAAAAAAAAAAAAAAAAGAGGGAAGTTAAATTGTTTTGACATGATTTGTTCTCGACAAATCCACATTGGCTATTTCTTACCATTTTATCCTCCAAGTTGGAACAAATTAATGGTTTAATATTTGTTCCAGTATCTTTCCAGTCCTCTGGGACCTCACCAGTCCTCCATGAGTTCTTGAAGATAACTGTCAAAGGTTCAAGAGATTGCTTTGGCTAGTTCCTGAAGTACTCTAGAATGATGTTCATCAGACCCTGCCAACTTGAAAGCATCTAAATTATCTAAAGGTTCTTTCTTTATTCTGTCCTGAAATCCTTTCCCCATGTTATTAATAGTGTTAAGAATGTGATCACAATTAACCTTTTTAGTGAAGACGGATACAAAGAAAGCACTAAACACTTCAGCCTTCTCTGCATTTTCCATTACTGGCTCCCCTTCCCTGTTAAGCAGTGAACCTACACTTCCCTTCATTCTTTTTGATATGTTGGAGCAGGTTTCCAGCTCAGTAAGTAGAGAAATATTAACATGTTTTAACATTATAGTAGAAATTGCCCTATGGTACCATATCAACAGATGATCCAGGAAGGTATCCAGCCTATGGCCTTGGCAGTACTTAATGCTCCAAAGGAATTAAAAACTCATAATGCTCGTAATTCCATAATTCTTCTCTCACATTTCTTACTGTGGGTTCAGTTGATGCTCTGAATAAATGGTGGATTTCCCTAATCAGAGTGTTCTAACTTATGTCCAAAAAAAGACTGCATAGTCTTTTAAAAATTCTGTTACATTACGTATATATTGATAACTTCCTACATTAGTGAATTCCACACCTGGATCATATGCGACATAAAAAGGAAGTTTTAAGAGTCTAAAATGTAGCCATGTAGCTTAAATATTCCTGTAACAAATCGAAAGGGCATAAGTTTTTCTAAGTAATAAGGAGTACACAGGGTAGTAAGTATTTTCCAATCTTTGATGAAGTGTCTTCAAAAGGTGTGTTCTTACCTTGGGTTAGCCCAGGGGTCTCCAAACTTTATGAGACAAGGGCCATATTAGATTTTCGAAGAGGCTTCACGGGCCGAAGCGACTATGAAAGAAGTCAATATATGCAAATATATGCAAAATCACCCCCCCCCCTTTACTCCTCCGGCCACTGCCACATCCCCCCCATTTGCTCCTCCGGCCGCTGCCACGCCCCCGCCCTTTACTTCTCTGACTGCTGCTACAGGGGCACTAACCCCTCCACACATGGGACCACTGACAGAGCTCGCGAGGGGCGGGGGGCAGCAGCAGCTTCTCCATGTGCCTGCTCAGCTGGAGGGCCGGACAAATCGAAGCCACGGGTTGGATCCGGCCCCCGGGCCGTAATTTGGAGATCCCTGGGTTAGCCTACCAGAAGATAAAATCCTAGTGAAGATAAGGCAGTTGTATTTTCCTCCTTAGCAGATTGAGGTAAACCCTGTAGTCTTTAACTCAACCTGCTAACTTATGTGAAAGCTGCAAACATGTCAGTTAACACATTTTAGCTAACAAGTTAAGAATGCATCTTCTTATTTAGCAAAGAGAAGGCCTGAGAAGTGCATATCTTAACTCTAGGCACTTGTACAACAAACATATTAAAACCCAAACAATTTTCCAAAACAGTTACTGTTACTATCCATACTGACAAACACGGAACTCAATTGTCCTGTAATTGTTAAGGAAAATCACTGAGACACTCAAATCAACGCTCAGAGTCCTCATTTTTCCCATCAAGATGATCCTGCAAACACAGCATTATGGAAACAACAGCAAATTAACTATTCTGAATTTTAAGAATCAGAGAGGTAGCCATGTTAGTCTGGGTTTGCAGAAGCAACAAAGAGTCCTGTGGCACCTTAAAGACTAACAAAAGTATTGAAGCATAAGCTTTCATGGGCTAGTACCCACTTCGTCAGATTCTGAACTTTGTTAATCCCTGCATTATTGTGAATAATTCCAGTGAAAACTGCCTAAAAAACCCTCTGTTTTCCTTATCTTCATAACTTCTGTTACCCGGGGTTCTTTCAGCCCACAACTCTTGGTAACTTTTATTCTTTGTGAGGTAGTGTCAGGAAATAAATCAGAGGAGACATGGCTGTCTGACTGATAGATGGCTGGCACAAACAGGATAACACAAGAGTGCTTTCACTTAAAGTTAAACTTTACTTAGTCTCAAGCACTTTCAACAGGTCCGCAACAGGTTAGTAAAACACTTCCAACCCTTGATAATTACCGAAGCTGAGTGTGGCTCTTGAATGGCACAGCAACAGCCCATCTGCTGCTGTGGACTGCAAGCTGTATCCAGAGGAAGAGTCCAGAAGAGTCCCACTACCTCAAACTTTTCCCCCTTATTTATACATTAGACATGTCCCTTAAAGAAAACTTGTTACAAGTAGTTTCAATGGTCCAGCAAGAGGTTCCTTCTGATTACTGATTAACCAGGTTTGGGTTTTTCCAGAGTTTGCAGCCTTGAGGCCCCAACAGACATTCCCAAGGGACATCCTGCTCTTCTAAAATGTATGTATCAGCAACTTCAACACAATTCTTATCAGGAAGGACGCAGGATCAAGTTGCCCTTTCTGTAGCACCCAAAACCCCTGCCCCTCCTGCCGTGGTCAAGCTGATGCTGTGACTTGGCCAATTTACAGCCTGCTGACTTGGCTGCTTTTAGTAATAAATCATAGTGGTTTCAGGCAGTTTACTAGTTTGCTGATGTCCCCCCACCATGCATTTCTACGGATGTGTTTTATAGTAACATCTGAGTTAACTAATATCATCCAATTTACATTACACCAGGAGCACCATACTGAAACAACATTGCTTGCACACACTCCAATCACTACTCTTTCCCATGGATGTCACACTAAGAAGTTTCTTTTGTTCCTGAACTCACTTTCAAACTCCCAACCTACAGAAGTAAGAGAAAAAGAAAGGAATGCTAAGGCTTTAAATAATGGGGAAGGGGTCATGTTATTTACACTGAAGAAATACACTGCCTATTACAAATCAGAGGGGTAGCCGTGTTAGTCTGGAATTGCAGAAGTGATAAAGAGTCCTGTGGCACCTTAAAAACTAACTAAAATCTTTTTAGAGCATAAGCTTTCGTGGGCTAATACCCACTTCGTCGGATGCATCCGACGAAGTGGGTATTAGCCCATGGAAGCTTATGCTCTAAAAAAATTTTAGTTAGTCTTTAAGGTGCCACAGGACTCTGTCACTACTGCCTATTACCTTAGTTTCATATTAAATGAAAATTTGATTAACATTTTTCAGTGAGTCTGATACAGTTTCTGTGGGACAGCACAAATACAGGCCTAAGACATTTTCAATCCTTTTTTCTAAACAAACTAGGGAACTGCACTCTAGATGGAGCTACTATAAGGTGGGTGCAAACCTAGTTGAAAAAACATTCCCAGAGAGTAGTTATCAGTGGTTCATAGTATGCTGAAAGGACATAACAAGTGGGGTGCCACAGCGATCAGTTTGGGGTCTGGTTCTGTTCAATATCTTCATCAGTGATTTAGATAATGGTATAGAGAGTACACTTACAAAGTTTGAGGATGATACCAAGCTGGGAGGGATTGCAAGTGTTTTGGAGGATAGGATTAATTCAAAATGATCTGGACAAACTGGAGAAATTGCCTGAAGTAAACAGGGTGAAATTTAATAAGGACAAATCCAAAGTACTCCATTTAGAAAGGAACAGTCAGTTGCACACATACAAAATGGGAAATGACTGCCTAGGAAGGAGTACTGTGGAAGGGATCTGAGGGTCATAGTGGATCACAAGCTAAATATAAGTCAACAGTGTAACAGTGTATATTCTGGGATATATTTGTAGGAGTGTTGTAAGCAAGACAAGAAATAATTCTTCCAATCTACTCTGTGCTGATTAGGCCTCAACTGGACTATTGTGTCCAGTTCTTGGCGCCACATTTCAGGAAAGATGTGGGCAAAGTAGAGAAAGTCCAGAAAGAATGACAAAACATGACCTATGAGGGAAGATTGAAAACACTGGGCTTGTTTAGTCTGAAAAAGAGAAGATTGAGAGGGAACATGATAACAGTTTTCAACTACATAAAAGATTATTACAAGGCGGAGGGAGAAGAATTGTTCATCTTAACCTCTGAAGATGGGACAAGAAGCAATGGGCTTAAACTGCAGCAAGGGTAATTTAAGTTGGACATTAGGAAAAACTTCCTCTCAGCCTAGTTAAGCATTGCAATAAATTGCCTAGGGAGGTTGTGGAATTCCCATCACTGGAGATTTTTAAAAGCAGGTTAGACAAACACCTGTCAGAAATGGTCTAGATAATACTTAGTCCTGCCATGGGTGCAGGGGTCTGGACTAGATGACTCTCAAGGTCCCTTCCGGTCCTGTGATTCTATGATTCTATTCCCTGCAGTCTTCCTCTTCATACCTTGTTTTACCTGCTTCCCATTTGAAAGTATCTCAGACTATGCAATATGAAACCACTATTTCAATAGAGTGTTCTTCAATGATCCATAGGGAGCTTTCAAGAAGGGCTGGGTGGGTTGATGTACACAGAAATGTAAAATTCTTTAAGTGAGTTTTTTTAATTAATATTATAAAAGGCATATTTTTATCCTTTTCTGGGATTAACACATACATAAATTATGTACCAGTTTCCTAAAAGATATAGCTCCTTGATACTCAGTTTACTCCACTAAAGCCATCCCTTTCACCATCCCAAGGTGAGCTTTCCATTGAGAAAACAGACCCTAGTAGTGGTTTTTCCCCTGCAAAGTTCAGTAAGAATTAAGTGATGTTATTGATAATCAGACATAAAGTGCATACAGTACAGGACAAGTGAAGTGACTTAAAGAGACAATGTTCAGTAGATAAGGCCTAAAATGTGAAGATTTTTTAAGGGGGTGGAGGGGAGAAATGTTACAAAACAAAATATATATGGAGATATTTTTAATTTAGTGAGAACTGTTATGTTCTTATTTAAACCACAAACATTGCAGCTTTGTGCCTCTGTATAAAAATTTAGAAGTGAAATTCACTTTAAACATATGTCCCTGATTCTGCCATATGATATAGATGAGTGGCCTTCTGTGTGCCTGGAGAGCACTAAAGAAATCAACAGGGCTCTGAATGAATTCAGGAATCTATCTATATGCATCACATTGAAGAAAAGGGGTCTATATTTTAGTCCTTAAAGTAAAAAATTACTCATTTTTTATTTATTCCACTTCTTAAGCTTGGGCAAACAATATAACGATGTAAAATAGATGTTTAAAATTCTAAAGTTTTAAAGGGGTATTTTAAAATGGACAAATTTTAAGTCAGGTTAAAAAGCCATACATTGCATTCTTCCTTCTCCACCTAAACATAAGTAGGTGAACAAAATGAGACAAAAAAAGCTTCTACATCTACATAACAGGAACCCCTGCTGCTGAAGCTTGATCCACCTGCTCACATATATGAATGTGGCCCAGGATACTGAGGCTCCAAGCAGGACTGTCCTTACCCATACGAAAGGATGCAGCTATACAGGGCACCAGGAAATTTGGGGCACCAAACTGCCGCAACCCCTATCCACAGCCCCGCCTCAAACCCCGCCCCCCCATGCAACCCCCTTCTCTGCATCCCCTGACTGCCCCACTCCATCCAATTGTCCTCTGGTCCCTGTCCCCTGCCTGCCTCCCCCACCCCGAACTCTCTGGCCCTTATCCAAACCTCCCCTCTTCCCACTCCCCTACCATGCTGCTCAGAGAGGCAGGAACTTGCAGTACCGCCACTGCACTCCCTGGCAGGAGCAGCAGGCCAACACGCTGTGGCTGTGGGTGAGGAGGAAAAGCAAAGGAGGGGCTGAGGCTAGCCTTCCTAGCCGGGAGCTCCGGGGCCAGGCAGGATGGTCCTGCGGGGCAGATGTCCCTCAGGTCATAGTTTGCCCAGCCCTGGGGAACCTAGGTCCTACAGAATAGCTCCACTGGGAATAGAGCTCCATATGAGAACATACGTGACACAAGCAGCACACTGATAGAATTACAGAACACCCCTCCTGCGAGAAGAGTAACCCTAATGAATGAGCATACCCCAAAGTAACAGGCAAATCTGGTAACACCAGGTTTGTACATTTTTGTTTGTTCATCCCTCCATCCTCAAAAAAAGATTTCTGTACCTGCTCGGAACTGTTTGCAGGATCAGGACAAAGTTTGATTACTCAAACTTTTCCTGCGTTCCCAAGAGCTCCAAAGAATCCAGTACTTCTCCCCTCACCACTGCCTCCTCCTCTGCAAGTGAAGCCTACATTGGGGGAAGTGTTGCTCTTCCTTTCTCCTTTAGTCACCTTACTGGTAAACTTTCCATATGGGCGCTGCTGGGATCCTGATCCACAAAGCGAGAGAACACAGTTGGGAGGATAGACTGACACCCTTTTCAAAAAAATAAAAAATGTGCAGCAAACAATAAACTGATTCTCCACTATCTTGCACCTTGAGTAATCAGATACATCTGTGCAAAATAACTGTAAGATGCTACCAAATCAGAATGGTCAAATTTTACACTAGCTTTGCAAAGGAACAAATGCAGTGAAGAATCTGGTCTCAGGTACATAGTAATTTTCATGGGCTCTTCTCCCCATCCCACCCTGCTGTGAAAATCTCTACCAACGCAAAAAGGAGAGCCTGTACGACCAATGGTCAGGAATGATACTGCAGAAAGCAGTCAGCTAATAATCTGGATGGCTATTGCCTTGGGAGATTCCCCAGAGAGCCACATGCTACTTGAGGGCTCTCATTTAAGAAACAGGGGTTTGACAGAGATGCGGCAGATTTCTTTAGAATGGATAATGAATGGATTGCCTCTGATCCATTAGGTAAGAGGAAGAAATAGCACGATTTCAGCCAACTTGCATCAGAACTGGTCTAAGCACAGGTGGCTCAGACAATGGTAAGTGTTGACACAAGTGGAAAAGAAAGTTTCCCTCCCTGGAGTTACTACACAAAACAACAAAATGACATACGAAATAGCGTAACGGGGCTTGAATCGGCGGTAAACAAGGAAATTCTCCACAGTAGCCAACCACACTGGATACTTCAAAATGGGCATTACTCCAAGGCCCCTGACTACCTATGGGAAACAGAATCAGGCAAGCCAGCAGTGGGGGTTGATTCCGCCACAGCTCCACTTTACAGCCTGCTCCTGGCTGTGTGCTCGAGGTGTGGAGTGTCTTCTCAAACCAACTGCTCACTACAAGAGGTTAGTAGAGGGTTGGCTGAAGAACCCAGCGTAGCAAACCAGCTGGTGTTGCAGGCTGGCCAGCAGCCAGGGATTTCCCTATCTCCCCATCCCTGAATTTCCCCAATACTCCCCCCAGTTTAGTGAACCAGTTACGTGCAGTGTTGCTAATTTACTGATTGGAAAATTGAATTGAAATTGAAACATTAATATGCACTCACTTTAAAAGCATATAAAGTGTACGATAAAATACATGTATCTGAAAAAGTATAATAGATTTGAAAAGTATGAACACAGACTAACTTCCTTATACAGATTTTTTTTTGTGACAATGTCAGTGTATTCATTTTGGTGATGTTGGCCAACCTAGTAATTTCAAATTATGATTTGTAATCAATGTCTAAATAAGCTCTCCCTGACAGCTAGTGATGAGCTGGGGGAAAATGCTTCAGGGCCATATTGTATTTACATTCACACCTAATCTACCTAGGTATCCAGCAAACAGCTGTGTTGCCCAAGTGATAGATTTTGGCTGGAGCTGGGTTACAAATCATTTGAATGCAGGGGGTAATGAAACATTGTTATTCTTACTGTCTGAATAAAGGGCAGTTGATCTGTACTTAGCCTGTGCTGATTGAGGGCATCAACAGAGGGGGTGGGGAAAGGTATTTTGCTTGATGGTCTGCCTGAGTCACAAGTACTATTTGACCTGCCCCTCTCCACTGTTTAAAAGACAGAGCTGATTAGGCTTCATAGAGAGTCTTTTGGTTTGTTAAGTCATCACTAGAGCTGAAATCTCTGATAATCAGGTCTAAGTGCTTAGACCTGCTGTGGGACAGTGTTTCTGTGGAAGAGATGGCCCAGTCTGCACTAGCACTGAGGTTCACACACACACACCCCTGAGAGCTGAAATCACTGATAGTCAGGTGGAACCATGAGAGGCCAACTCATAAAGGTCACAGTGGCAGGTGGCAGCAGAAGGTGACACTGGGATTGAAGTTCAGATGACTCCATCCAAAGAAAACCTGCTGGCTTTCTCATGAGTGATTCCTGGCAGTTGTCTTAAAATTACTGCAACTGTTATTACTGGCTTTGGAAAGTATCCACCAAGATAGGACAGATCTGGTGGACTACTTTTGTTACTAAGTTCAGAGAAGACTATCGCCTTTCTCTCTCTTGTAAGTCTACTGTTGAAACCTCTTGGATCATTAAACAATGTCATCCAGGCATCTGCTACAACAGTAGTAGATCTTTCTGCAGCAATAGAAGCTATCCTTGGATCAGTCAGAGATATCCACTGAAACTGTACTGGAAGAAGCAAAGACTTCAGTCCAGAAGCTGACTAATGAAGGCATTTATATTGACTCTATAAGTGAAGAAGACAAGAAGTGTTTGTTAAGCCAGCTGAAAAAGTACACAGACTTGATTCTTACAAATCTACAATAGAGATTTATGGATTCTACTCAACTTCCACATAGCTCTTACAGATGCCTGTCTTATAAAACATTTACAGCTGAGTGGAGTGAGGCACTACCAGCAATGGGGCTGCTATGTGAGCAGGACAGAATAGAGAACTTTGAACACCCAGTGGAATGTATGAAGATTTAACTTCAACTTCATCATCATCACTAGTGGGTCGACCCAAGCTTTGTGCTATGCTTCCAGGGATGAAAGTAGGAATTCATCTCTTGCTAATCCCAGTCCCAACAGCTACCCTTGTGCATATTTTTTCCTCATTGAACAGAATTTTGTGTTCTGAAAGAAGTCGCCTTCTGCCTGATCATGAGCATATCATGAAGGACTGGGAGTAACCGACAAACAAGAAGACACCAAAGCGTGCAAAATTATAACAAGAAACCAAGACAGATGTAGATGTAGTGCTTCATAGCAGGCTTGTGTAGCCAACTTTAATTTTTGTGATGATTTTAAAACATGAGTTAAACCTAGTAAAATGGTCGTGAAACATTTTTCAGTTTTTAGGATGATGCCATACAGGCCAGCTTTGCCCTCACCGTCTCAACCCTCATCGGCCCTCCGCTCCACGCCCCCAACTATATATATACACATACATACACTCCCACTCCCGTCCCCCCACAACCCTCCTTCTCTCGCGCGCGCGCAATTCCTGGGGAAAACACTCCGCGGCTGGACCACTAGGCGGGAACATTTCACCTCAGGAGAGCGGGTCTGACAGCACTTGACCCTGGTCTTTGAGCAGCGGGCTGCTCGCACCGAAAGACCCCTCACAGTCACCGGCCCCACGGGCAAAGCGCCCCCGCCGCCCCCGTGACCTTCCAGCGCTGACTCTTGGCTCACGGGGCAGCCCCGGCCCGCGGGTGCCCGGCTCCGCTAGCGGCATTGCCGGGAGCCCCGACACCCAGCCTGGGAGACGCGGGACGGGGCAGGCACCGCCAGGCGGGCTCTCTGCTCCCCGGGCTCCATGCGCGCGGCTCGCTCCCACCCGCCTTTCTGCACAGCCCGGCTCCAGCGGCGCCGCACGGGGCTGCCTCGGGCTGGGGAGCCGGCGCCAGCCCAGCCGGAGCCGGCGCGGCGGGGACTCACCAGAAGAAGAGTCGGGAGCAGAAGTTCGCATCCCGCAGGGGGTTGGGCTTCCCCTCCCGCCGCGGCGCCTCCATCTTCCCGCCCCGGCCGCGGCTCTGTCACCTGCTGCGCCCACTGGCTCGGCGGCTTCCGTGCCCGGCGTGCAAGAGGCGTGAGGCTGCCGGGCAGCGGCGGCTTCCCCGCCTCGGCAGCAGCGGACCAGTGCCGAAGCCGCTTCCGGGAAACCTGACACCCTGCCCGGCGCCTCCTGCCTGCCCTCCGCCTCTGCAGAGTCCGCCCCGCGCGGCCCGTGTCCGCGGGGCTAGCGAGCGCCTGGGCTGGGTCCCCACGCCCAGCACGGACGGGCCTCGCTGCCCAGGTCGGCCTGGAGACCCTGACCGCCGCCTCGCCGCAGACAAGGGGAAATTGTGACGTGGCCTTCACTGGGGACAGGATGTCTGAGCCCCCATCCTTCAAACACGTGCACACCGGCCCTGCTGGCACTGACTTCAGCGGCTTAGCGTTGGGGTGCACGAAGTTTCTGCAGTCTAAATATTTTCAGGGTTAGGGCCCTAGCAAAGTCCATGGGAATCTGCTACCGCCAACTTGCAGGAAGCAGACCTCAGCTGAGAGTGCTCTTCAATCTTTTTTCACTTGCACACTCCTAAAAGATGTTGAATGTAGCTGTGGACCCCTTTGGAAATCTTAGACATAGTCTGGGGACCCCCAAGGGTTGCAGGGTCACAGGTTGGAAACCACTTCCTTAGACTGGCAGCTCTTTAGGAGAGGGGCAGTTTTCCTACATGTTTGTACAGCGCCTAGCTCCTTTGTGCACAAATTAGATTTCAGTGGATAGCTGCAGGAGGAAAGCACCATCTCACCTAAACTTAACGGTATCTAGAAGAGTTTAAAAATTTGAAATAAGACAAATATAACTGCTTAATACTTTTGAAGCAGTTTCCAAGCTTTCCTCCAGATAGTATCAGAAAATTTCATTTCCAAATCTCAGTTCCAGTTCCCAGGCTAATTGCTGTAGTAAACTTTGTGTGGCTTGGTTGCTTCATGAATGAAGACTTTATGGTCTGAATGTGCACAAGTAAAACAGGGTCTTGAGTTCTTAGATATTAATGAAATTCACTTGTGGGACAATCAAAGTATTCCAAATCCTTGTAAGTGATTTCATGGTGGTAGAACAAAAATGTCTAGTTCAATATATTAAGAAGAAGAATAGGTTGTGCCAAACAGAACTTCTTGAAACAAGTGTAAAGAATGAGTTGAGCTCATCTTCACTATGGCTTTTATAACCAATATATTGTATTTCTAGGGTCCTTCATTTTCAGATTTTATTTTATTTTATTTTTCCCAGGAATTTATCAGTTTATTGCCACAAGAATAGGTGAAAAATCAGTGGAAAAAACTAATAATTTTCTGGATAAATATCAGGGTTTCTTTTGGTGGACAGAAAGACAAGGGGGAAGTATTCAGTAGATTAATGCTCTGAATTCTATTCATCAATGTGATTTGCTGTGGAACTAAAACAGAACACAAAACGCAACATCTCAGTTTAAGAAAATAAGATATCTCTAATTCCTAAATAAAGCTTTTCAGTTGAATAAACAGTTTATAGTTGCAGACTTAGAACTATTACCTTATAAATATTTGGGCCACACTATTTGCATACATACACTTAAAACAAAAACAGGAGAAAAGGATGAAGTTATTAAAACTTTTGAATACTTCCTTGTGTTCTGAAATGTATTCTAATACAGATTTTCATTTTCTTCTCATTTTAGTGTGTCAGATCTTTAAACTGTCATCTGCTAACAACTTGAAATATGTATATGGCAGGCATGAGATTCACCAATATGTTCAGATGTGCGTGCACTTCAGAGCATGTGTGCCTGTTTCTTTATTGTGTGTATCTTCTAAAATAATGCATAGCCTTACTTCAACAGGCAGCTTTGCAAATACACGCAGACTAACATATCATAACACATCTCATGCAATGTATTGTATTTTCCTAATAAAACAAGGTATTTTTATGTATTTGAATGATACAAAAGTAGAATGAATCAGAAAAAAATGAATAATACCTTTTATAATACCCAGGAATTTTTCAGTAAGAATCAGTTGAAACTGAAAATGAAGGGGCTTAGATATATTTAATGCTTTGAGAGTTATTGTGGCCGGCCATGAATAGGTGCTGCTGAGATAAGTAGGTATGATACACTAACACAGATACAAAGAGAAGCTGTTAGAAAACTACATTTTTTAAATTGATACAAATATGGGAGAGGAGTCTGAAAAGAATCATAAGAATACTTATCTAAATAAAGCATAGGTCTTTTCCCAGATCTGATCTTTGCTATGTCATATAATGTACCCTCTTAGTAATCAGAGATTGTTTCCTAAGCTATATTTTTGTAGGCTCTGCTAGAGTAAGGCTGTTGTAGAGGAGGAGGAAGAAGGAGATAGAATTCTCTGCAAGTTCTGCCCTCCCATCCCATGATGTCTGACTTTTTCTGCTAGAATGATCAGCAATGAAATAGTTAGTAGGGCCATCATTTAAACTATCATTATAGCTTCCAGGTACCACACTGCTGAGATGAAAGAGGACAGTTCAGGCTGTCTTTGTGGAGATTGAAGACACTACATCAATTCACATTTGAAAGGTTTAGAACCTGAAAACTAACAAATCCCATTTCCCCAAATGTAAGCTCACATTCAGTAGAAACTGAGGGGGCTGACAGCAAAGTGTTGGTCTAGTTTAATGTACTGCTGTGTCCCAGCTCAGTCTGTCACTTGGGATCTTGGGAGGAATAGATTACTTCTTGCTTGTTGGTTATAGAGGGCTGAAGTAATGAAGAGACTTTAATTTTAGATTTCAGAAAAGTGAATATTAAAGGCTCTAAAGTATTTAGATCATCTCCCAAAACATACAAAGCAAATTCTGCCCCTCATTTAAATTGGTCAACCCACTGATTTCAGAGGATAAAATTTGTCCAACTATGTACTAATAAAAAAGTTAATGCTATGACAGGGACCAATACAACTCCCATGGACTTCAGTGCTGTTGAATTAGGTTCATATGGCTAAGAAAAGAGTGGAATCACCAAAAGTGATATGTAAATTTTAATCAACCTAAATTCATAACCATCCCTTTCCTAGGGCATGATAGCCAGATCTACTTGCTTGTGAATTACAATTGTCACACCATTTTTCTTATTGTGGTTATGGTATTAAAAATATTCTCTGGTTAATTTCAGAGATTCAGAAGTGCATGAGTCTTTTGTAACAATGCAATATCAGAAAATGACTTTCATTTTTTTATTTGTAAAAAAAAAAAAAAAATTCATGAAGTAGTTTATATCATTCCACTGAGTAATGATCTTTCCATAGGTTGGCAGCTGGCTACAAAGGAAGCTGAGTAATCTGTCAGTCAGGGTTGAAATCAGAACCTTACCCTAAAGCACATCTTGAACTTTCATTTCTCTTATGTGGAGTTTGAGAGTTTCACAATTTCAAACAATTTTGTAGTCTCTGTTCAAATATTGACTGGATACTGTGAAGTCACCTGTCCCTATTTTAATTTTCTTGGGAGCTTCTCTCTTCTGGAAACTCAGGCATTCTGACTAACTCCAACTTTCCCCAGTGTATTTGCTTCTAGAATAAAGTTGTAGCTTTATCTGATTGGATAGACTGAAGTGAATTAAGTAACATTTCATAAGAGATTGGTCTGTTGCTCTTGCAGAGTTTTGGATAGATTGTCTACCATGTTTAGAGCTTCGGACCAGGAATATCTGGGTGATCCAGAGAGAGTTTACAGATGTGTTTGAAGAGTCATCTTTGCATAATGACAGGAAACTGTATTTAAGTATTCCCCAAGGCCCTGCCACAACATTCTGCCATCTTCTTAAATAGGCAGTAGGCACAGAATGTGAGCCCTGTTTGGGAGAGATGGATCTGTGACATGGTTTTCACATCATGCTAAGTACATAGGAACTGTCAATCCAAGTGGATGGCATATCCCTCTTCTTTTGAGATTTAGTAGATTTTATGTTTTCATCCTATTCACTAAGAAATTCAGTGTTTGCTTTTCCTGTATTAATTAGAACTGAAATAGTTTTAGAAAAAGTTTTGGGGTTTTGCACATATAAATTAATCCACTAGCATATGAAGGCATAAATTCCTTCTTCTGACCCACAGCCCTGGGGGCTCTGCAGGATGCCAAGTTTTTTTTACATTCATGTATTGTAACGGGGTCGGGACTCACCACCTTGCACCTCCTGCCGGATGGTCCGGGAATTAGCTCAGTTCATCGGCGGAGCGCCCTCCTCCGGTGGTGTCCCGTCCGTTGTTCTCACTCTCTCCGTTGTTATTTAGACGTGCGCTGCTCCTCACAGGCGGCGTCCTCTTCAAGGCACTGCCCTCCGGCAGTACCCCCAAGTCCACACTCACCCCCTTCTGGGGGGGGGGGTTGTTTCCGCAGTCCTTGTGCTGCTGTGGCCTGCCACACCCCATGTTGAGCCTCTTTTGGCAGGGGTCAAGTGAAGCCTAATATGGCCACCTCCACAGCCAGGTTCTATGAGAGGGAAGGGGGGGACCCAGGCCCGCCCTCTACTCTGGGTCCCAGCCCAGGGACCCTTTGGCAGCAGCCGTCCTGCCCTCCTTCTCTCTTCTCAGTCCCGCTGTCTCCCTGGGCCACTTCCCCTGCAGCCCCCTTGCACTTTGTGGCCCTCAAGTCAGGGCCCGCAGCCTGACAGGCACACAGGCTAGAGCTCCTCACTGCTCCCCAGGAGCGGAGCGGCGCGGCGCGGCGCGACAGCTCCTCTGTCAGGAGCTGGACCTTCCTCCTTGAAGGTCCAGGGGAGACTGACTGCCTTGCTCTCAGGGGCAGCCTACTTATACAGCCAGCCTTTCCCTGACTGGCTGGCTACAAACATGGCCTTGATTGGCCCACAGTAAGCCCTTCTCTAATTGGCTGTCTGCCCCTCACAGCCATTTTGGCCTACTCTGGCATGGGAGTGGGGCAACTGCCCCACTACATGTATATAAAAAAAATATCTAGCTCTTTTAGACAGTGCCACAAAGGGGACCATCAGTGTGACACATTGCTCATGGGAATCGCACACTCATTGACAGAACTTTAAAAGTTTCTTTTCTATCCTTTAGCTAGTATTTGTTCTTCCTTCCCACACCATACTCAGAGATCATTGATCAACTAGAAGGAAAACCCTCATAGACCCAGATTCTAAGATGCAAAACATATAATATCAACCTCTTCTGTGACCCCGTGCTTCTGTGAGCACAACAAATTACTCAGCCATATGCCTTCTCCCTCTTCCTCCTTTGTTTTCAGTTTCTCAAGGTTTTGTTCTGCACCATCAGGTTTTGCTCTCTCTCCTAACTCTAGTGCCTTTTATTTCTTTTGTTTTAAAATGTAATACAAAGATGTTTGTACAAGGCTCTCAGTACCCTAACATAATTAATACTAAAAAAAAAAATAGCATAGTAATACTGCAAAAGGCACTTTAGCACCTGCAGAAAGTTCTTTACCATCCTTCCATCCTTGTGAGAAGCAAACCATTGGCTCTCTCAAAAAGCCCTTTTGAACAGGCACCTTTTGCAAAGGTCACCAGATTCAAGCTATTTTGGACCAGGGGAGGAGCAAGTTTCAGAGTCAGTATCGACTTCTTCCCTGTCCCCTCCAATCTGTAACTGTCCCAGTCATGTCTCTTCCCATTGCTAGTTCCTTGTCCCAGTCAGTTCTCCTTGTCCATTCAGTCCCAGTCTCCACTCTTTCTCATCCCAGTTTCAGTCTCATTACCCTTGTCTCACCCTCCAAGCTTATTATCTGACTCCCAATCTCTCCCCACAGTTAGTCTCCTTGCCCAGTCATTCGCACTTCCCACCACTTCCTGGCTCATCGTCCAATCTGTCTTTCCCTCTCTCCCCATTAGCTCCCAGGATCCCTCTCTAGGCTCCTCATCCAATCTTAGTCTCCCTATCCCTATCCATCCTGAACTCCTTGCCTTCCATCTTACCCCTTTCCAGTATACTCTCAGATGCTGCTACGTGAGGTAACCAGAAGCACTCCTAAACAGTGGACTGAAAAGACTAATTGAGGGTGTGTACCTTCAACCATACGAGACTACATTATGGCTGCATTCTTCAAACTGCTTTTACCTCTCCACCAGCATAACTTGTTTTGCCTGGGTTCAGCTGCAACCAGCTGTTCTTCATCCTTGAACTGACCTTGTCCACCTATGGGGCTGTCTTGGTGATAATGGTATAGTTATATGTGGTGAAGGATAGACAGAGCTGTGTGTCATCTCCATACTGCTAGTGCTTGGGTTTATGTCATCGTACTAGTTCATCTAGAATCTTCATGTAAATATTGAATAAGACTAGAGATAGAATTGATCCTTGGAGGATTTCACAGGTGAGGATTTAGGGGCAGAGGTGCCATTTACCAGCACAACCCTTCAGTTGAATGTGTGCATATGTGTTTGCAAGATCCAGGCGTTATGCAGTGAAGGCTAGCGGATGATTTCAGCTCGTTAATGCACAGCCATTTTTGAGTTTTGTGTGTGAAAAACATGTATAATCACTGAGGTTCTCGCAATTTCACACATCAACAATGAATGAATGTATTTATTTCAAACTTTCAAAAAAACAGCTAACAAAAGACAATTTCACTTTTGAGCTGAGACTAAGCATAGAATATTTCAGCTGAAAAGAAATTTTCTCACAGTTATGAGAATGTGAAAATGGTGGGTTATAAGACAAGGCTCAGTATCACCCTAACTGCCTCTTTTGGTAGTAAACAAACATTATAAATGAGGTTTTAAAAATTCAAGAACACTGAACTTCTAAATGTGGAAGAACATTTTTATTTTTCAGACTTTTGTTGTGTATGTCAAGCAATGGGCTTCTGAATGAGTCATTCAGTCTTTCAATGCTTTGAAGAGATTTTCCTCTAGTAATCTTGAGAGCCTAATGTTTCCTGAGAGAAAGGTCATTCTCTGATCTAAGACCCACCCAGAGAAGGCAGCCTGTAGCCTTAATAGCTTTTGTGTCTGAACTTTTGTGAGGGAGTGAACTGGACAATGCTGTGTAGACTCTCTCAATCATACAGGAAGCCAGTTTAAACCATTTCTTACTCAGCACGACTAACTTCTTGTTACACCCACTTGCTTTGTTCATTTTGCCTCCACATTGATTAGTGACGGAGCCACTATGTCTAAACTGGAATTTTGAACCACATCTGGCTTCGAAACTTCTATACAGTTGATGTGCCCCCCCATCTACAACTTTTTTGTGTATCTCCCCCCAAATAACTTACCAATCCCATAGTAATCAGAGAAGTCACCCTCCCCGTTTGTTATACCCCGACTCTGGGTTAGTTCAAAGGTGGAACGGGACACTAAGGCATCCTTGCAGCTCTTTGTGTTCCTGAGAATGGGTCAGATTGCTGAGAGTCCAGGTCTGGCACAAAGTGCTGCAGGTTTCTGCCTCCATGAGAGCTAGCTAATACTTTAAATAACTAGTCATTCTGTATGAAAGGGGCAATACTATTGCAAAGACATAGAAGTTTACATATCCTTCCTGTTGTCACTGCCTTAATTGAAAAAATAGCTATGGATGCATTAATGTCATTGTGATATAACTCATTACTAAAATATTTGTATTATATTTGTATGCACTGATCTGACAATCATGACTAGCCCTTGTTTGTGTCAAAATATAAAAGGAAAAGAATAGCTAGATGCAAACAGTTATGTGTTTTCAGTCCCTTGTCCTGATGCTGCTAATATTAATTGTCATATTAATGTAAATGTATTACTCATTGTGGTTTTTATTTCAGAGTTTATTAATTTGAAAAAAGGAAAAAGGAAAACAAAAAAATCCTTGTGGGACAACCATATCCCAACAGAAAACACTGAAAAGTGGAGAGTCTGCAAAAAAGAATAAAACACAGTGTCTCAAGCCACGCACAAACATTGCTGTTATCGGGGATGAAAAGCCAACTGGTGCAGCCCATGCCATGTGTCTAACCAGCTAGGAGATGCCTGCATGCAGCCCATTTTCCTGGCAGTCTTTGCCAAAGAGGCTTATAATTTACCATCATTACTCTATGGGCATAATGATCTCAGCGTAATTATACTGGCATGACTCCCAAAAAAACACTCTCTTAGATAAGAATAGTGGTCTTTTTTGGTTATTATTCCAACTGGGGGTGGGGGAGCTACATCATCATACACCAGCATATACTTAGTTATACTGGTATAGTAATGACAATTTTCCCTGTGTAGACAGGCCCTGAAGATGTGTATTGGAAGGTCAGAGCTGCAAAACAATTTTGATTACATGTGCCTATTCTCTCACACTCACATACAGAGTTATCTTTTTGTAATGACAAGCATTCAGAAGGATATCACAAAGTCTATGCACTATTTAAGTCCCACTTGAGCCACCCAGATATAGCTTCAGTGGGATGTAAATGGTGTATAGGCCTTGTCTGATCTCTCCGGAGAATTGAATTTCACCCAGAGTGCATTAATTCTCAAGAGGAGCACATTCAACCACCATTCTGCACCGGATGACAAAGTGAAATTAAACTGTCTTTTGCCAGGGCTTCTAAAATCAGGGTATGACTTTATAAACCAAGGTAAAAAGGGATCCATAGGGTCTCCCAGAATAACACTGGGGACAGCAACTCTATTTATGACAGTACTATTTGGTAGGAATAGTGCCCCAGACCATCCACTGTTGTAGAACCCTGATCAGTGAAAAATCATGAAATCATGAACTTTCCCAGTACAACCCATGCCAACATTCAAAAAAATCACCCTCTGTGGTCCATGGGGGCCTGCATAACAATAGAGTAGCACTCTTTGCAGTTTTATGGGCTCATGTTCCTTGAGGAGGGAAAACTATGGGCACATGAGTCCCATCAATGGCCCCAGTGCAGTTTGGAAGGTCCATTGTCTCACAGCCAACAATTACTCCAGGAATATCTTTTATGCCTACCCCTTTAGAGTAAGCTACATGCCTGATTGTCTCAGAAACCTCTACCACCATTTTAACCACAGGCTGACTTTCTAATACCAAACCAATATTCTGGGGCACCTGGCATTGACCACTGTTGGTAGACAGGATACTGGACTGGATGGACCTCTGGTCTGACCCAGTGCGGCCATTCTTATGTTCTTGTGTTTTGCAGCAGACCTGTAGCAGTCTGGGATAGTCAGCTTCCAGATGGTCATAGCATCCCACTTCTGGATTGGCAAAGGTTTCCTCATGCATGCTGGACCCCCTGTTCAAATCCTCTCTTTCAATCGTGTAGAGAAGGGAATTGAACCTTGGTCTCCCACATCCCAGGTGAGTGCTCTAACCATTGGGGTAAAACTTAAAGGGTGGACAGTGTCTCCTCCTCCAGCTATTTTGTGTAGAGAAAGGCAGGTACCCCAATCTTTTTCACAAGGAAACAACTCAGGTGCCTAAAGCTGACTATGACTAAGCTATATCTAAGCAGCTTAGTTGCCTAAGCTGACTAGTCAGGTTCCTGGCTATGGATCCCTACTAGAGAGAGGTGTGTCTCTGCAGTCTGGACTTAGGCACTTATCTGTGTGAGAGGGGTGGGCTTAAATCACATCTCCCATTGGCTGGTTTAGGCTGCCTAGCATACTGTGGACTGCATACTAAAGTGCCTATCCCTCCCATTCATTGTATAGGGAGCCTAAGTGCCTAACTCAGGCTTTGTGTTGTTCCAGTGATTTCCTACGCACCTAGAAGTTAGGTATTACAATGCCTAACTTTCCTGTTGTGGATTTTGGCCACTTGGCATACAATTAGTCCCACTGAAATCAAGGGCCCACCTCAGACAAAAAGTTAGTGACAGGTGAACAATTCTCAGGGTTGGGAAGGGATCCCAGGTCCTAGCCCTCTGTCTCTTCATAAACACCAGCTCCTTCCCCTCCCACTCCTAGGGAGGTCACCACCATTAACCCCCTGGAAAAAGTACCTTTTCTAACAATGGAACAACACTTTGATCTAATACAGGCAAAGCCAGGAGTAAACCCAGAGAAGGACATCTGGCAGGAGTTACACAGACTCCCTTCCCCCTTGTACAGCACAAGCCCCGCAACACTATCTAGACACACACAGACTCTATGCCCCACATCAAGGTAACCCCCCATTGGGGTCAGTCTAACCTGTATGCACACTCTGATACTGGCATGCACTGTGAGTTCAGAAAAATATGTATTGCTGTATGATTTCAGCTGTCCTGGTGACTCCAGGTTGTGTGTCTGCAGGAGTCCCCTTTGCAATCACCAGTACAGCAGCTGGCTTTCCCAATAGCAGCTACTCCTTCAAACACCACACCCCTGTGCTTTGGTGTCAGTCTGCCCCAGGCTTACCGCCACTAGCAGTGGGATAGCTACTGCTTTGTTCTCTCTCCCCCAATCTTTTCATTGACTCAAAACCCTCCCAGGACCTCTGTAGCCAATTTTGTGACCTGTTTTGGAGTGGCACCCCACCCCCAGAAAATCAGGTTTGATTGTACCATGGGTAAATCTGTAATCTTTGCATAATGGGACTACAGAGTATCAGGGAGAGCATGGGAGAGGCTCACACACCTCATCATTTAAATATACCTGCCCCCAGGTGGTGCTCAAGCCTGGAATCTAGGCCGGGGTAGGCAAACTTTTTGGCCCGAGGGCCACTCAGGGCTTCAAAATTGTGCAGAGGGCCAGGTAGGGAAGGCCCCGCCCCATCTGACCCCCACCCTCTTCCCGCCACATGACTACCCCCCCTCAGAATCCCGACCCGTCCACCCCCCCCTTCCTTGTCCCCTGATTGCCCATCCCCCAGAGACCCACCTCACTCTAATTGCCCCCCCAGAACCGCACCTATCTAGCCCCCCTATTTGTTCCCTGACTGTCCCCTCCTGAAACCCCCCACACCCTAACCACCACCTAAGTCCCCTCCCCCCAACTGACTTACCTGCTCAGCTGGGTGCGGGGCCCCGCGGCTCGCAGCGCTCTGCCCGGCCGCGCGTTTGCCCTGCTCTGCCCGGCACCATGGGCCATGAGCGCGAGGCCGCCCCGCTTGCTGAACTCGGCCCGGACCCACGGCCAGGAGCGCGGGACTGCGGGGCTTGTGGGGCTCCGCCCGGCCCCCCAGCCGGGAGGGCAGGGCTGCGGGGCTTGCGGCGCTCGGCTCGGCCCCCTGGCCAAGAGGGCGGCGCCATGTGGCCTGGCCCCCCGGCCGAGAGGGCGGCGCTGTGCGGCCCGGACCCATGGCTGGGAGGGCGGAGCCGCGCGGCTTACCACACTAGGCCGGGAGCAAGCTCCCGGCCCAAGCTCATGGGCCAGATGAAAATGGCCAGTGGGCCACATGTGGCCCGTGGGCCGTAGTTTGCCCACGTCTGCCCGAAGGTCAGGAGTGGCTGCCTCCTCCCTACTTGCTCCTACCTCTGTGCTCCTCACCTCCCATAGAGCCAGGACTAGGTTTCCAGTGAGCCACCCCACTAGTGGGGGCCCAGTGACTCCTTCTGACCTGTCTCTCAGCTCCTAGAACTAGGCTGATGATACCCCTCTCCATTTTGTGGCTTGCATTCAAAGTGGCAAGACCGCAGCATGCTCCAGTGGACCAGCATCTCTGTTCTATCTGCCAACACTGCTCGTATCTTGTATGCTGGTCATCTGGGCTGCAGGATCCCACAGACAATGTACAGTTCGGGACCCCAGGCTGCATCCAGTTTGAAGCACCTCTGCTGCTTGAATAGGATCTGGTCCCCCAGCATGTCTGCAGTAGCCCTGTTTCTGTTCATCTAGAGCATGATCTGTTAGTGGCCACAACCCAGCCTGCGTCACTGAGGCTTCTGTGATGCTCATGGACCCATTCTGGGGATCCTGGTTCCCTGGGGCTCCATGTTGGATAAGGTGACAGGGTGCTGAGTGAGAAGCACTTAATCAGCCTCTGCCCCTCCAGCCCCTATTAAGGGGAATGGATTGGGGCTAGTTGGATAGCCTTTGTCTACCTGGTAATGGGCAGGGCTATAAAGGCTAAGAGGAAGCCAGAAAGAAGGGAGGAAGAGAAGAGCTGGGATCCTTGTGGGCTGTTGCTGGCTAGGCCGGCATTTGGCTGTGAAACCTATACATAGATGGAAAGTGGTGACAGGAAAGCATCTGTAAATAAAGAACACTGGTGTTGCATCAACCTGAGGCGTTCCTGACTGATTGGAGAGGGCAACAGGGGCCAAAACCAGAGGGGCCCAGAGTGCACTTTGCTACAGATACCCAGGATCATATCTACTGCAGCTAGCCATGCTTGCCAAACACTATTCACAATGTAAGTGCTTGTAGGGTCAGAACCTTAGCTGTCATCCATCATAGGCGGCTGCAAGATAATTTGCTCACTGCACTGAACTGAGGTACTATTAAGTTATTCTCGCCACCCTTAATTGTACCATATTTGTTGCATGTCTACTAGCCTTTACTAGGTGTTGGTGTTTTACACTTTCACTTTTAATGCCTTTTCCAGTAACATCCCTGTAACAGCCTGTTTTTGGAAGGAGTTTTCAACTACTCCATAAGATAATACTGATGACCACCCACAGTTTTTTCAGTGAAAAATACAAGTTATACTTAAGGATCGATTCATCTCTCATTAAAATGCTACTTCTGAGGTAAAAACGACTGGGTTTTTTTAAACAGATGTCAGTATTACTACATAACAGTTTAGGAGAGGCATTTAACATTGTATCAAACTGAAATGAAAAGGGGGGGGGGCATTTTAAAAACCAGACATTAACTTCATGTCTGCTCCAAGTGTAATATTCCAATTTTGGTGAAGTTAAACATTTTAGAAGATATGAGCTTTTGATCTTTCTGGAGACTGATATAACTGAGGTGGCTGGCACTCCACCAGAAGAATTACGCTTCTCTCCAGAGGAAAGGAAAAGCTCCAATCCTATTCAAACTTTTCAGGAAAGTGGTAGACCTGCTGTTCTTTGGAATCTGCTCTTTGTGACTTTGAATCTAATTTCCAACTGTTCCTAAAGCTTTGATCCCATCTTTAGCAATTCAGGAATTTTTAATTTGTAAAACTGGCCTAGTGACAATGACTCCCCTAAGATCTAAGGAGAAAAAGTGATTCCTGCAATGTGATCACACTATATTCATGTTTTTGAATATAAAGGGTACAAAGTTATTGAAGTATTACCACAATAAAAAGAGCCAAATCTGCATCCAGAAATTGAACTCTGCACAGGTTGCCTCTGCACCATGTGGCAGGAGATATTGCTTCAGCCTTGTGAAAATTATAAAGATGTACTATTGCTTTGTCCTGAAAATTGTCCTGAAGAGCCTAACAAGTATTATGGCATGTAAAAAGGATTGTACACATACCAAAAGCTAATGTTGATTACAACTGGATGGCAAACCAGATGTGACGTTCTTTCTACTTTAATGGTTTGGAGGGTTAGTGTTAACCGTGTAAGTGTAATGTCTCCCAATAATACTATAATTAGGTGATAATAAGCATTAAAGGATATGCTGTATCTCAGTTTGTAATAAATTCATACACAACTGTAACAACTTAGAAGATATTTTTCCAATTCATCTAGTAATGCTCAGAAAAAAATTGTGGTGCAGGGGAGGTGAAAAGAACCATGGCTGTCAGCCCCTCATCTGGGTAAGTAGTGATCTGTATTCAGTCTCAGTGCAGCTGGGCTGTTTACAGGCTCATTAGCAGTGCCCAGCTAGACACCACATGTATCTGACTCTGTGTTGGAGGCTGGATCAGAAGGGTGCTTGTTTTATGATAGGCCTGTAGTCAATGCTTTTTGTCTGTAAAACTGATGGGGACAGGATCTGAAAACAGACTGTATTTGTTCATAAAAAAACAAGTTTGTGTTGTTCATTCACATTAATTTAGGATGGGGTGGGACCATGGTGGAGAAAGGTCAGGGTTGGGTTTAAGCAGGTGTGAAAATCATATTAAACACTTACCAGTACGGGGGCTTGGTTCTGTGCTCCTGGAAGGGGCGTGACTTTGGGTGGAAGGGGTAGGGCAGGGGGTCAGCCTCCCCCAGCTAACCCATCTGCACTGCCTGGCCTGTGCCACCCGGGGTGCTAGCGGTGATTTAAAAGGGTCTGGGGCTCTGGCCACTGCCATGGTAGCAGCAGTGGCAGCCGGCAGCCCTGGGCCCTTTTAAATCACAAGCCCCGAGGCAGCTGCCCTTTTTGCTCCTCCCCGCTCCATCAGCAGCCCTGACGAAAGGATCCCTATGGGCAGGGCCACTGAGTGGAGTGTCCACTTTAATGTCAGCTGTGTACGGGCCGGTACTGGCTTCTTACCAGTATGCCGTACTGGTCTGTACTGGCCTACTTTCACCCCTGGGTTTAGTGTTTGGGAGGGGAGGGGAGGTAGAGGTTGCTGGCAAACTGTAGTAGCAGGCCTTGCAAAAAATATTATGGGCAGCTCTGCTTCTAATTTAAGAAAACACCTACTGTTTAAGATAAAGAAAAAACTCCATTAGTTACTGGTCATGTAGAGTCCATCATAAACAGATGAGCAGTTCTAATTGAAGGTGATGGTGCATGTACACAATAGCCATCTCACTAGGATAGTTTGAAAAATAACTCCCTTCCAAAAGAAAGTACAGATTAAACAGTTGGCTTATCTGGAGGTAGAGTATGGATGAATCTGATCCATGTCATATAACATTTATTTATAAAGCTTAACATACTGCACTAATGGGGCTGTCAGTGTTCAAGTCCAGCCAATCATTCTGGAGTTTGATATCCCAAATTGTCCTCTCCTATGGTCTGATCTCACCCAGGCCATCTGCTAACAAATGACAGTTCTAACTCTGCACAAGCTAACTCTCCTGCTGCCCAGGGATATATGCACAGAAAAAAGCTAGAGTCCATGTCCTGAGAGCCATAGTTATGTGAAAATATGTAGCTCTGACTGAGTTCATATCTCAGTAGCGTAGCATGAACCTCAAAGCCCATATAGCATTGATGATCTTGATTCATATTCAGTATGTGACTAATACCAGTACAGCATGTATTATTCAAATTCAGTCCAATAGTACACCAGCATATTCTTCCCATCCTTGGTCAGGATGAAATTTCATCTTAATATACGAATTTAAGAGCATCTTTCTGCAGCTAGGACTATACTATGGGGATGAATCAGAGTTATGTATGAGACTGTCCTCAGTATGACTCCTGCATTAGGTGTTGCAGAAGTTGGAAGGCATGTACTATTTTCAAGGACTGGGATTCAAAAGTATGTAGTGAACAAGATAGAGGACTGCAGAAAGAGAAGGGATGGTCTCATGATTAAGAGAGCTGAATGCCGCTCTGGATAACTGGATTCCATCCTTGCCTCTGTCAGAGTTCCTGTGTGATGTCAGACAAGTCATGGAAGCCAAATTTTTTCATATGTGGTCACTAATTGTGTGTTCAACATTTTCTGGGTATTCAACTTGAAACCCTGGGATCTGATTTACATAAATGCTGAGCACTAAGCTGCAACTGAATTCAATGGGAGCTGTGATTTGAACACAAACTGCTGTATAATGCTACGTACTCTGCTAAATCAGTGTTAGATGTCTCATATGGGGCACACAGTTAGTGGATACTTTTGACCTTAATGTCTCTGTTCTTCATTTCCCAAGTTGTCAATTGGGGATATGACATTTTACCTTTTAGTGGTGTCATGAGTATGTTAACATTTGTAAATCCTTTAGGCCTTGTCTACTCTGCCGGGGGGAGAGAAGGGATCGATCTAAGTTATGCAACTTCAGCTACGTGAATAACCTAGCAGTGAATTGACTGCTACCACTCCCCAATCAACTCTGCTTGCCCCTCTCACGCTGGTGGAGTACAAGAGTTGATGGGAGAGCACTCGGGGGTCAATTTATCGTGTCTAGACTAGACGTGATAAATCAACCCCCGCTGGATCAAATCACTGCCTGCTGATCCAGCGGGTAGTATAGACATACTCTTCTATACTATAGTGATGAGTGCCCCAGAAAATCTTATGAGGAAATTAATACGTCTGTTTTCAGAGTAGCGTTGAATAGTGTGCAGTAAATAAGGCCTGAGATCACACATTTAACAATAAGGATAAAATAAAATATTGAACAGCTGTTCATGCAGTGAGTATTGTCTTTCTTGGGCACTGAATGAGGCAGGTGTTCCCTGGAAAGGATAGTCTCTAATTACATGATCACGTACTATCATAATGCCTGCACACTAAGGGGATCGAAATCAGGCTTATCCTAACTTTTGAGAGCTTGACTTTGCAATGTTAGCATTCTCTTAACAGTTATTTTGGCTGTGATTACTGTATGTATAGTTTTCCCCCTTTCTTCCATAAAGATACAGGGCCAGTTTCACACTACAGTTTACTCTTCCGTACAATAAATGATAGACCCATGTTTTACCTGTAATGCATCAGCTAGCTAAATGGTTGGGTAAGGCATGCATACCAGGTGGCATTAGTATGTTGCCTTTTAATAAGGTTTCTGCATAGGAGCAATTATAATAAACCATTCATAAGATCCTCATTTCAGACCCTGGTTCAGAACTTCCAACTAGGCTGGTCTCCTAGAGCCCCAAAAGGAAAAACAACCTCTACTTGATGCAGCCTACATGGCTTTTACTCCTTCCCTCTGCTCAGCTTCCTCTCTCTCTTTAAATAGCTCAGCCTCAGGGTGGGCTAGGGCCTCTCTGATTTTCCCAAGCTGCAGGCTCCAGCCTGTCGGTTAAAAGGGGCAATACATTCCTTCTCACACTTGGGCCTGGGCTACACTGGGGAGAGGAGTGTTCGAACTAAGATTTGCAACTTCAACTACGCTATTCAGCTTACCTGGCTGTCCTCATGGCAGCAAGTTGACCGTGGTGGCTCCCCAATTGACTCCACTTACTCCTCTTGGGGAACTAGAGTTCCAGAGTCAATGGGGAGCGCATTCGGGGATCGATTTATGGCATCTAGATGAGACGCAATAAATTGATCCCTGATACATCAAACACTATCCATCGATCTGGCAGGTACTACAGACATAACCTTAGAGAACATTAATGAAGATCTCAGGTAAGACCAGACCTTTTTTTATCTAGTTGTTATTCCATATGACTGTATTCCTATCCAAAACAATATGAATTATTTTTGATCTAGGATTTAATAGGACACGCTATAATATGTTTCACTAGGTCAATGTATTTCATTTACTTTATTCTGTTTTACCCACTCATTTTATGACTCTAGCAAAGTAAGGAACCTCATTGGTTGGGCAAGATTTATTCTTTATAAACCTTCACTACTTAATGCTGCATGGGGCTTGGATCCTGCAAAGATTTATAAACTGACCTTTAAGCTTGTGCTTAAAGGTCAGTGCCGTCAGCGGGATTATTTACATGTTTGCAAGTGCATCAGCATATACATTTGTTCAGGATCAGACCTAAAAAAATTTCTCTCAATATTTCTTCCATTATTTTACTAGGAATAGCTGTTAGATTTACAGGACATTGATTGCCAGCATTGCCTGAATTTCAATGAACAACTTTCAGTGGCTCAGCCAGGATCTCAGCCAAAACAAAATTTTACAAGACAAAGTAATCCCCATGCAAATTCAACCCAGAGCTCTCCTCTCTTCATTCATTTATCTAATAGTTCTGATTGTCCCAAACTGTCAGATAAATTCTGCTTTAGTCTTCTGAAATGGCACATAGGCAAATGACCAGAAAATTCCTTTTCAAGGCCACCTTTATCCAGATTAGGGAGTTTTAACAAAATCACCTCAAATCCCAATATACCAATCTGAACCTTTTACTTAATTTTTTCCTATAGGTAGATATCAAAAACACTCACCAGCCACTAAAACTTTCCTAGACTTTCTCCTTCTTCCCACTGCTACCTACATATCTATACCCAATTCACCTAAAAATAGCCAAATCTTTCAACATACTTTGACAGGCCCCTACACTATTCTGTGTTGAAATACAAAAGTGGCCATCATCCAATCCCCTGGGAAATATCCAAAAGTAAACTTGGCATCCAGGTGAAAAAAAACTTTGAAATAGCTCACAATGGACAGAGCTTGACTCCCTCTGAACTCAGTCAATTGCAGAACTCCCACTTAATTGACTGCAGGATCAGACCTTTTACAGTTCTTTCTCAGAGAGGATTTCATCATGAAAGATGATGAGCATCCTTAGCTCTTGCAGGACTTCAATGTACACAGCACGTTATGGGATCAGGATAAGCTTTTGGAAATCCTTGTTTATAATCACACCCTAATCTTAATATTCCTAGGAGAGAGCATTCCATAGCAAAGATGAGAAATCCAGAGCTTTTTTAAAGACTTTTTCTTACGTAGATGGAGTCGGTGGGGAGGAGCAAGGGGAGCGTTGTCCCCCAGACTGCAAGCCTCAGAGGCAGGCAGCCTGAGTGCACAGTGCAATTATTCTTCAGAGGAGACAAGATGTTCTGCTCTCAGTTTGTGCCCTTGAGGCAGAGAGTCAGAATATTGTTTATAAACAGAGTGATTAACAGTTGATTAAAATAAGAAGACGAAAGTTAAATGATCTGTTTCAAACTTGGTGAGCTGCAAAAAGTAAGTAGCCTAAATGATTGAAAGTAATTGTATACGTACTAAGGGACAATCTATTCTACATGCTCAGTTACCAAGATACAAGCTACACTTATTCTCATATTTGCTTTTTACAACCAACTATCTGTACAGCTTTTCATGAGTATTCAGATTTTAATATCTAAACTGTACCATTCCATTTATTCACCTCGATTTGGGTTATTGCAGATTATCTTCTGTAAGTACCTCATGACTTTTTAACCAGATTTTGCACTTTTGTATAATCTAAACACTACACCCAGATGTACAGACACTCTTTTTAAAATCTGTGTATTAAGTACTTTTTTAATATTAGCTTTAATAAAAAAATTAAGAACTGAAAGGTTGATAAGGAACTGGTTAAAGGGAAGACAACAACAGGTCATACTGAAAGATAATCTCTCAGGCTAGACTAGAGGAGGGATACTGGTGGAATTCCTCAGAAATCAGTATAGGGACAACCTTATTTAACATTTTTATTACTGACCATGGCACAAAAAGTGGGAGAGTGCTAATAAAATTTCCTGATGACACCAAGCTGGGAGGTATTGCTAATACCGAGGAGGACTGGAATATCATACAAGATAAAGACCTTGTAAACTGGAGTAACAAAAATGGGATGATATTTAATAGTGCAAAATGCAAGGTTATGTAGGGACTAACAATAAAAATTTTTGCTATAGGCTGGGACTTATCAGTTAGAAGTGACCGTGGAGGAGAAAGAGCTGGGGGTTTTGGCTGATCAGAGGATGACTATGAGCCATTAATGTGACGTGGCCATGAAAAGGTTAAAGCGGTCCTAGGGTGCATTAGGCGAGGTATTTGCAGGGGAGACAGAGAAGTGCTAGTACCATTACACAAGACTCTGGTGAGACCTCTTCTGGAATACTGTGTGCAGTTCTGATCTCCCATGTTTAAAAAGGATTCATTCAAACTGGAAAAGGTGCAGAGAAGGGCTACTAGGATGATCTGAGAAATGAAAAGCCTATCTTATGAGAAGAGACGCAAAGATCTTGTTTAGTCTTGTTTAGTCTAACCAATAGAAGGCTGAGGGGAGATATGAGTGCTCTGTATAAATACATGAGAGGGATAAATACCAGGGAAGGAGAGGAGTTATTTAAGTTAAGCATCAATGTGGACCCCAGAACAAATACATATAAACTGGCCATCAACAAGTTGAGGCTTGAAATTAGGTGAAGATTTCTAACCATCAGAGGAATGAAGTTCTGGAGCAGCCTCCCAAGTGGGGGCAAAAAAACAAACTGGCTTCAAGACTGAGTTTAATAAGTCTATGGAGGGGATGGCATGACAGTACTGCCTACAATGGCATGTGTCCCATCAGGGACTGCCTGCAGCAAAAATCCCAAATGGCTGAAGATGGGACACTAGATGGGAAGGGCTCTGAGTTACTACAGAGAATTCTTTCCCACGTATCTGCTGGTGGGTCTTTCCCGCATGCTCAGAGTATAACTGATCATTATATTTGGGGTCAGGAAGAAGTTTCCCCCCAGGTCAGATTGGCAGAGACCGTGGGTTTTTCCACCTTCTTCTGCAGCATGGGACCCTTGCAGGTTAAAACTAGTGGTGAATTCTCTGTAACTTGAAGCCTTTAAATCATGATATGAGGACTTCAGTAACTCAGCCAGAGGTTATAGGTCTATTACAGGAGTGGGTGGGTAAGGTTCTGTGGCCTGCAATGTGAAGGAGGTCAGAATAGATGACCATGATGGTCCCTTCTGACTTTAGTAAGACTGTCTGAGTAAGAATATACATTACAATTTTAAAGCTAAACAGTGTCCCATAAGTGAATTGCCACAATTTGTCAGAACATGTTAGTATTAGAGCTGAGGGTGTGTAATAGTTCTTTTATTTTCTTTCTTGATATAGGAATTAGATGCAGTGCTCCTGTCAGATATTTCTGAGTTAACTGCAAAAACTCCAGAGTTTTCAGTTGCCTAAGTAGCCACTGGAATCACTGTTCAAGTCCCCAAATCTGAAATGGTCCCTCGCATGGGCAGGCACGGAATTTGTTTCCCCTGCCCTGATCCCCACCTGTGGCCCTGTTGGCCTGATCGGAGCTGCTCCCCCAAAGGTAGAAATCAAACTACACCTAAGGTTTCTTAGGTGCACAATTTTTGAGCAATTCTTATCTGTCTACCTGTGCTAAAGAAATAGCACTCGCATCCATCAGCCAGAGGTAATATTGCACTAGACAAACCAAAGAAGGAAAAAAAAAAGAGTAGAAAAATGACAGCTTTGAGAAAAGTAAAATCAGATAGCTTCAAAGACTTAAAATGGAGCTGACAACACTAGCTGAGGATCTATCCCCAAAGCTAGAATATAGACTATGAGCTAGATTCACAGAAATACTTAGGCACGTAAGTCCACCATTTAGGCCAGGGATTGGCAACCTTAGCACGCGCCACCCCCCCACCCCCTCGCAGGGTAAGCAGCCTTGGCGAGTCCGGCCAGTTTGTTTACATGTCACGTCCACAGGTTCGGCTGATCGCGGCTCCCACTGGCCGTGGTTCGCCGCTCTGGTCCAGTGGGAGCTGCAGGAAGCAGCACGATGCTGGCCGCCACTTCCTGCAGCTCCCACTGGACCGGAGCGGCGAACCGCGGCCAGTGGGAGCCGCGATTGGCCGAATCTGCAGATGCGGCAGGTGAACAAACCGGCTGGGCTCACCAAGGGTGCTTACCGTGGAGGGGGGGCCGCGTGCTAAGGTTGCCAATCCTGATTTAGGCACTAGTGCCATTCTCAAAAACCTCAGCTGCCACCCAACCCAGCAGGCACCTAAGTCCCACCGGTGGGCATGCGCAAAGCTGTCTACCCCACAGCTAATGACCTGCTTGGAGCCCTAGCACAAATCAAAGTCTCAGCGCAGGATTCTTAAACTATATATCCCCCACCTATCTCACAAGTGGGGCCCAATCCTGTAGGCATTCTCACAGCAGTCATAAGGATTGGGCCCTACATAAAATACAAAGGTGGGACAGGAGTGTGTCCCAGAAGAGCCAATAGCCTAGTAGTTAGGGCACTCAGCTGGGACATGGGTTCAAGTCCCTGCTCCAAAACAAGCAGAGCAGGATTTTTCACAAGAAGGGGCTGACCTGGCTGAGGTGCCTAACTCAAGGGAAGGGTTTGTGGCTGGGAATGTGTGCATGTCTGACCCATCAATTAGCTCCCTAAGCTCCAAACCAATGAAAGTTAGGCACCTAAATACCTTTGAGAATTTGAGCCCTAAACCCCATGCCTTTCATCTGTACTTTATTCCTGGCTAGCTTAGGTGGCTCCCTGCTCAGCTTGCTGGCTTCTGAGAATCCTTTTTTTAGGCACCTAACTCTCCCCATGCATTGGATGGGGGAAAGCAGAGCACGTAACTCAGGACTGAGAATTCCAGTAGGCAGCAGGGAACCTAGGGGGGTTGGCGTTGCAACACTTACATTCTTTTATGAATCTGGATCTATGTACGGAGAGATTCCCAGAGCACATCTGTAACTTGGCTGAAAGCAGTGGAAAGAAAAGCAAATCCACACTTCAAACAATGTGTTCCTCCTCCTGCCCTGATGGAGGTTTTACAAAGGCACTCAGCTGAGCAGGTGAGAATTCCATATTGTTACTAATTTATCACACTAGCTACCCTTCACTGTAAACATGCATGTCCTACTTCCATTGCATCCAAGATATACTAGGAATTCAAGAAGATTATAAATCACAAAGTATGAATCAAATAGCTGGGAATATGCCAGGAAAAAAGATTCTTCTTTTAAGAATGAATTAGTTGACTTGAAGTATATGGGAACAGTTATAAGTTATAAGTATCAGAAAGGATGTTCAGACCAAACACTACTTCTTTGCAAAGAGCATATCTTATGTATTCGTGATGTTTTTTGAACTGTACCTACTATGGATTTGAAAAAGGAGATCATAGTGACATCTGGTTATAGCTATGTAAATTGAATGGCTTCTTCCTCCTGTGCCCACTCTACATAAGTTTAAAGCCACATTAGAGAAACACCGAAATGTGTGTGCAAAATTAAAAAAAGGCTTTAGTGCAGCATTATCCAGAGAGCTGTACAATAATCTCTCTGGAAAATATTTTTACTTAGTCACTTTCTGATCTCTCTGATTTGGTGCCCGCACTGTATGCAAGGGAGCAGAAGATCAGGATTGTTAACGGTGTACAGAGCAATGCCAGAAAGCAAGTGATGGCTCACAGGTCTGACAGTGCCAGGAAGATAAAGAACTGAGGAAAGGATCATTCCTGGCAGCAAGAACAAAAAGAAATAAACTCTTTAATCTGTTTATAAGAATGATGAGTTACGCTCACTGTTTTGCTGCTGCCTTACACCTAAGCAGAAGTGAAAATCCATGAGGTGTAGCTCTTTCTTAGTTGTGAACAAAGACACCACTATTACAAAGACCTTAGGGCAATTAGTGTGTGAGACACAATGGGGTATAGTGAGAGGGGCATGGGTTGCAACATACCCACTATTGTTACAGCTTATGCCTCTGTGTCTATTACATCACCATTCAGGGGATGAGTAAACTGATTGATGTCATCAAGAGCAGGGACTGGGATTTGCACTGGCTGAAACTCAATCCAGAAGAGACATATTAGGCTGGTAGATTGTGGGAACCAAATGGAAGAAAATGCAGAGTTGTCAGCTCCTTCTATTGAGGGAGTCTGACCACTTTTTGTTAATCAGGTTTGCAGTCTGGAGATCAGATCCTGTTGGAGCCACAGCTGCTTCAGTATGCTCAGATAGGAGCAATGGCCATGATTTGTGCATTGAGAAAGGTTCAGATTTTTCTTTTGTAACAAACTTTGCCCCAGTGCTCCTGGCCTTTGTCACTTTGAGATGAGGCTGCTTCAATTCATTCTGCATGTGTGAGTGCAGAATGTTCTAGCCCATTTGTTAGAGGATGTTTTGAATAAACAGCATATGAATCCTATACTTTGTAATCTGCAGTAGTTTCTGATTCATTTCAGGGGGCAATTTAAGGTGTTGGTTTTATCCTACACTATAAGGCCTTAAATGGTTTGAGTCATGGGTCACCTCAGAATCATTTCTCACTGTACCCTAACCACAGCCAGTCGGAGGACCTGAAGTCCTTGATCTAAAAGCTCCCTGTCTTGAGGGAGCTGGACACAGAGCATTTTCAGTGAGGGTATCTCAGCAGAATACATTTTCTGCTTTCCCTTGTCCAAGCCTGATTTTGTTGAATTTCATGTTATGCTGCAGGGACCAGTTATTGTCTTCCCAGGCTTTCCCTAAAAGTAAAGGAAAGAAGTGGAGGGGCATCAGTAGGAGAGTTCTGGTTTTGCAGACCTCCAGAAGATCTGAGAGGTCTGTTATTTAGACAATGGCGGTATAAAGTTTTGCGTGCTTGTGCCCACAGCATGATTTGGGTATATTTTTTTTTTAAAAAAAACCTAAATAGACAAAAAACAATGAAGTTAAATTCTGTCAAGAAAGATGCATGTCCAGCTCCACATGACCTCAAGTGTATTTAAACACTCTTATCTGAGAGATTGCTTTGGTCCTTGATTATTGTATTTGTGTGTTTAAAAGAACATGAGTATGAATACAAGCTAAAGAGAAATTCAAAGCAGAATGAAGATATGAATGCATTTAAAAAGAGATTATAATTTATGGTTTCCGTGATTGGCCCAGTCAGTGGACACCTGTTTTGCATGAGTTGATTTAATCAGTATGTTCTTAGGCCCATTTCAAGTCTGCCTGGTGATATTTCTTAAGTTATTTTTTTACTAACATGAACAAGCATAGTTAAAAATAAATCTAAAGACAACCCTCAAGATAAAATTATGTGCTTGTTCTTTACCACTCTGATTATCTGTGCCACACAGAACATTGTTTGATACTAATAATTTTTAGGGGTGTGTGTAGTAATTTGACTTTGACCCTTTTTGGGGGGCATGCTCTCCCCTGCCCCCGCCCCAACCTGCTGCCAGGATTGCTCTTCCTTCCCCCCACCTGGGCACAGCAGGAAGTTGCTTGTTCTTCCCCTGCCCTGCAGGTCCTGGGGCTGGGAAGACATCTGTGCCTCCAACATTTATGGAAGATCGTGCCCCTACTTACCTCATCTTGTGCATGCTGCTGCTTATCTAGTGCCATAAATTTACAGAGCACTTTGTGAACAAAAAATATATGATAGTAACAATAAAAGTGCTGGTATCCAGCAAATGGTGGGAAAATGCATATGGGTTTTTAGTTTTTATTGAACGTATTTTTGAATAATGTGATAAAATGTAGGGAATAGTAATTGGTTATGTAAGTTTTTTTAAATGTACTCATTTAACAATCCTAATATAGTTAAGTTGATTTTATCATGTATAGACATGATCACCAGAGTAGTCAGTTTTATCTGAATTTAGCCATTTTTGCATGAAAATTGTTTTACCCTACCCTGGCAAACAGTACTACAGCAAAAATGTTAGTCAATAGTATGTTTTTATTGAACTCTTAATTTTAGGTTAAAGACATTAATTTATATCAATATATAAAATATAAAAGTCAGGCTATTACTTGCACATATAAACTTTAATAGCTTTCTGCAAAACAACAACTTCAGTTGCCAACTCTATTTTAGGAATTGGCATTGGTATGCTTTTATAAGAGCATGGCCTGTAGCAATAGCAGTATTTCATGTTGTTCACGATTTTCAGTTAAGTTCCAGAGGATTACATATTTCATGTAATTAATGATTTGTCTATCTGAAGTTTTTGATCAATAGCGTAATACAGATCAGATCCATCTGTGATGTTTCCTTCCTTTTTTGTTTGGAAATTCAGTAACCTAACAGGATAAAGTTCTCTTCCAAGTTATGTCTGTTCAGTTACAAAGACAAACATTTTCCAAAATATTAACAGATTAACTTTTAACTCTGCCTTGAACTTTTTAAATAACTGATTAGCTTTTTCCTCAGATCTTAACTTCATAAATGTTACCTATCAGCTCTGTGGTTCTTGGAGAACCAGGGTACAGTACGCTGCCTGTCTGGCTCACAAAAGACCTCCCTTCTCTTCCCCGCCTCTGCTTGAACCAAAGCTGATCAGAAGAAAAACTTACAAAAAGCAATGAAAAGGCAGTGGGAGACACACTTAATCCCTGGGATAGGGGTGACGGGATTAAGGAAAGTCCCCTAGCCTCATCTGCATCAAAGATGGGACAGGGAGGCATCTCCATTAGCATACAGAATGGGGATCAGAGATTCCAAGGCAAGAACCGCACGGAACTCTGGGACCAGAAAAGCAGGAAAGCATGGCATGATGGGGGATCTCTGCTCCAGATGTTACTGAACCTACGCCTGCACACACCCACGCCTGCACACACCCAGCTCAGTAGTTATCAGACCAATTCTAGTAATAAATCCTTTATTGGTATCCAAAATACTAAGCTACCTAGTTGCATTATGAGCTCCCTCCAAGGAACACTGTCCATAGCCAGGAATGATCTGTTCCTATTGTCTAGTCTGAACAAAACAACTTTGATATACTCCCTTGAGCCATCAGTTTACCCATAAACAAATCTAATGTTCTCCTTTGAACTACTGTTGCTTCCCTGCAAAAAACCCCGACCCATGCTCAAGTAAGTGCTGATGCCTGGATCCAAAATCTGCATCAGTTCCATTGGGACTTCATCTCCTCCTGACTGATTGTGCCACGGGTTCTGCCTGTCTCCAGCACTCAAGACCCTCAACTACCTGGGAACCCCAACTGATTCAAGCTTCACAGAGTGGTGAGAACCCAGTTCTCTCTCTAGGTATAGCCTTCAGACCCTGACTTGTGTGATCAGTTATAGTTTTCTAAACCTGACTTTTATAGATCAAATTTAAGTTAAATGTAATATTATAAGAGTTTTGTTTATTTGGCTCCCCTGTGGTTATTATCTGGCAATAAATAACTTTCATGGTTAAGCTGTTGCTTCTCTCTCTCTCTCCCCCACTTTCTCTCATGGGTGTTTTTTCTGGCTCTCTCATTCGCTCTGCAGCAACATACCTTGTACCTAAACTAAAGATTCCTGCAATGCCCAAAATCCTGTGGGGTTTGCTCATCAAATGGGTTACTACCAGAACAATTGTAACGTGAAAGCAGGGATAGGGATGTGCTGAACCTGGGACATATGAGGGTGGCAGCTTGGAAATGGGGAACCTAGGTCTTGGAGGATAGCTCCATTGGGAGGGAACTTGTTACCATGAACTCAGTTAAATTACTTACAACAGGGTAAAGATCACCACTAAATAGAGGATCAGCATCCTACTTGTGAATCAATTAAGTTCCACTTAAGCCCTTAAAATGCAGTTTGAGATTTAAATGGAACATACGACTTGTGCAGGCCCGCAGTGAATTTCATCAGTCAATAAGACTGCACTCAGCTGAAAGGGCTAAATGCACAAAGATTTATTTAGGTAACACCTAACCCCTAGGCACCCTGCCACCAAGAAGAATCCACAGCCCTAAATTAGGCTTGGGGAGAGTCAGGGACCTAAAGAAGGGTTGTCAGAAGCTGAGCAGGGAGCTGCCTAAACTCGCCATGAGGGAAATACAGAGACTAGGGGCAAGGTGTATTTAGGTATCTAGCTCCCACTGGTCTGGTCCTCTAGGCACCAGATTGACATGCCCACTAGGGCGCTTCCCTCTGCTCAGGATTTCAGGAGTATGTTTATGGCTGAGAATTAGGCACCAAAGCCAGGCCAGCTGCTGAGATAGCCCTTGCCCTAGTGGGCAAAACCCAGACCACTCTCATGAAAAGCTAGAGAAAACCTCAATTATAGGCAATAATCCAGTGATCAGGACGCTCCCCTGAAGGGTGGGAGATGTGGTTTCAAGTCCCTGATCTGCCTGCTTTGGAGCAGAGACTTGAATTCACATCCACCACCACCGAGGTAAGTGCACAAGCCACCAGGCTACTGGGTATTGTTGGGTGGGCTGTCATGTTCTCCTGTTGGAGCTGTTCTACTTGATATAAATAATTAAATATTCATTAGGCCAGAGAGAGAGAAAATTACTCTAGTACAGTGGTCAGGATATTCAGGTGGGATGTGGGAGTGATTGAGAGAGACCTACCCCCAAAATACTCAATAGTCATGTGGGTTAGGGCACTGACTGGGAGGTGGAAGATGTGGATAAAAGTCTCTGCTTCAAATCAGGCAGAGCAAGGATTTGAATTTGGGCCATCTACATTCATAGATTCCAAGACCAAAAGGGCCCATTGTGATCTCCTGCTCTGACCTCCTGTATAAGACTGGCCATAGGATTTCCCCAAAATAATTTGTGTTTGAACTAGAGCAGATCTTTAGGAAAACGTCCAGTCTTGATTTTAAAATGGTCAGTGATTGAGAATCCACCACAACCTTGGTAAATTGTTCTAATCATTAAGTATCATCACTGTTAAAAATGTACATCGTATTTCCAGTCTGAATTTGGCTAGCTTCAGCCTCCAGCCAGTGGATCGTGCTATATCTTTCTCTGCTAGATTGAAGAACGTATATATAGGTATCTATGTATATATAGGTATCTACATGAAGAACAAATATTTGTTCTTCATGTAGATACCTATATATACGTCCCATGTGAGTGCCTTACCCAGTAGTTCACCAGATACGCACAATTGCCCCCAACAATCTTGCGCGACAAATATCATATTTTAGGCGGGCTTTGAGAATGCCTTTGGCATTGGGACCCACTGGAGAGAGAGATAAGGAAACACCTAGTTTAAGAATCCCTCTTTGGGCAGCAGGGGCTTCATCTGCAGTGAAGGCTCTAAGCCCTTGTTAGATGTGGGGCAATATCAGCACTTAGGTGGCTTTTACACTTATGGGACTTGGGCATCTCTGGGGTTAGGCAGCAGCTGAGCAGTGATTTTGAGAATGTCATTATTGCATAAATGGTGGATTTAGGCAGTTAGACACATAACAACTTTCTGGAGCTCAGTCCTGTAAACACAAAGGTATCATCTGGCTGTGAAAAAGGGTAGTAAGGCATTTCTAGTTGTTTTAAGTTCAGCTTAGATATAAGCAGTAAATGCAACATCTCTTACTTGTGATAGTTGGTTAGATAAGTATGGAAACTAGTGAGGCAGCACCTGTGCCTTCAACTGACTACTTCACTAAAGAATGGACAACCATTGATGTAAAGTTTGTTGCTTTGGGGAAAAAAAGACATCTCAGATTCTGAAGATACATCTTCACTGGTTTTCTCAAGCCCCTGCATGGATCAATATAGTCCCTAGGAAAAGGGGAAAACCTAATACTTTTGTATGGCCTGGGTAAATCAACAACATAATATTTATCCCTGGGGATCTAATTCAGTGATGGCATATTTAAATAGCCTCCTCTGTTCCATTAGCATTCTAATGGAGAAGAATATGCATAATTTTAAAGGTATACTTATATTATGGCACGTAGCCTATTACTGTATTATCTGACAGTGAGGTGGAATTGGATTCTTCCTGTCTAAATTTACTCATCCTCATTGTTAGAACAATCTGTTACAGGATGTCATTTTAGTGTTCAATGGCAATGCTGTCTCATCTCTTTAAAAGTAGGTATATTAATAAATACTTTTCATTTGCACTTGGAGTCTGGCAGATGAATCTATTCATGAGTCAAGAAGGAATCCATTCTCAGAGTCTACTTGTGTACAGATTTTGTATCTTCAAAAATACAAAGGTGCAAACACAGCGCCTGCCCCAAATCTTAAAGACTTTATAATCTTAAAGACTGAGCTACCAGTTCAACTACTGCTGACAAGTGAATTTATTTCAGACTCTTCAAATGTATTTCTCAAACAATATTTGATCCCTTTAAAAGTGTTTTGCAACATCTGCTAGTGGGTACTGAACAATTTGGACTCTGCACTTTTTTCTAGGGTTGTTAAGTTTCCAATTAACTAAAAATTAAGCATTAACTGGAATACCAGAAATGAGAAAAATATGAAAAAATGAAGTTCATCTTTTAAATTAAAATTAATGTATTAATTTGTAACATCTATCACTAATTATCTAAAAGAAAGAAAACATACTTGTTTCTTTCTAAATGTCTACGGTGCCTGGGTCTTTAAGTCAAGCAAGCATGAAAAATGTCTTGTCCCCATATTAACTTTCTGCAACACTTGTTCAAGTGTAATTTGCTTGTGTTGTACCTATTACGTACCCAGATGACTGAAGTACTCTCCGCATACCACACAGTGACATTGCTAATTGTCCAGGATATAGTGAAAGTCAAGAAGTATGTTAGGGATACAGATTTTAGCTTTTATATTTTGTTTTGGTGGAATAGGAGCTGTTATTGCTGCCACTGCATCAAATGAGTGGAAAGTAACTAGCAGAGCAACATCAGTTATCACTGCAACTTGGGTTTTCCAGGGTCTTTGGATGAACTGTGCAGGAAATGCACTGGGTGCTTTTCATTGCAGACCTCATTTTACCATCTTCAGACTTGAAGGTAAGTAGAGGTAATTTTACTAGAACTAAGACACTGCATGAAGAACTACATCAGTACAGGGTGATTAAGTAACATTTACAAATAACTCTGAGAATTTCAAGATGTGAGATGAAGGAGGAAGAGAATGATTTTGGTTTGTACAACAGGGTACAACTAGAAACAATGGTATCAATTTAACAAAAGAAAAATATAGAATGATTATTGGAAATAATTTCCTGACAGTAACATGCATTCACCTTCCAAAGAAGGATGTAATTCCACTATGTAAGACATTATTTAAAAAAAAACAAAAGAAACCACCTCTATACCAGACAGAATTCTGGCAAATATACTTTTGGTAACAAACTTCTGTTGACAGAGGTGGACTAGACCAGTGGTCTTCAAACTGGGCCCACTCCAGGGGGTGCTGCCACCAAGCCCGCCCGGGAGACTGCCAGACTTCTGGGCGGGCTATTTTGGTCTGGCCAAAATGCCGCCGCGGAAAGCGGAAGCTTCCTCTTTCTGCAGCGGCATTTCGGTGGACACCCCCCCTAATTTCTAGACTACCTAATAGAAATTAAAGATGGAAGAGGTCTATGTGAAACTAAACATATTGCTAGCAGGAGGGGGTAAGTTATGACAGGATCTCTGACACTTATCAGAACTTCTTAAAATAATTAGGGGCCTGGTCCAATGGTGCACTTGAGTATATTCTTCACTATAAGCACATGAGTGTGATGGAACTATTGACATGCTTAGAGCTAAGCACCTATGTATGTGTTTCCAGGATTGGGGCATAGCATTTTACCCTTTAAGTTATAAAGCAGGATATTGTAGAAGGTGAGTTAGAGAGAGGGAGGGATGTATTGTACGTCATCTATTGATTTGTAAAAAAGTAAATGTAGGCTGCTCAACTACTGAGTGAAGGTGGGGGGGTCTCTGTGTATAGAATAGCATATGGAAAAGCATTTGGTTTAATATATATGTAGTACTAGTTAAACTTTGAGACACTAAAAACAATAAAGTCCTTTCTAGAATTTGCATAGTAGAACTACTTAGCTGCCAGCAATGTTGCCCCTTCTTTCCCTTGAGGACAAGGGCAAAGGAACTTGCTGAAGCTGGGCTCTCCTGGATGATTGGGGCAAATGAACAAGGTGGAGTAGGTCTACCATAATCCAGTATGTGGTGTGGGATGGTACTAAAAGAAGAGTACCACTAGTAATTTCATGGAATCACAGAAGAAATCCAGGCCAGAGGCAACCTTGCAAATTCCTCTGAGAGCTACAAGAAACACTAGTAGGAGACATTTGTGGCCTGGGGGTCATACAGGCCAATTCCTGGTCCTACTGAAGTCAGAAGTTTTGTTGTAGACTTCAGTGGAACCAAAATTTGGTCCATCATGAGTACCTATAAGTTTATACATCTACTCTGCCTTCAGAGCATTTACTTGCTCTGGATACTAAAAATCCATAAAGGTAAAGTTGGTTGTCAAAATGACATGATGATGATGAAATTAAGGGCTTGAAGTTGCAGTCCTGGTATAGGCAAAGCTCCCAGTAAGATCAATGAAATTTTTATATCTCTTTGTACATATTTTATCAGACTGTCCTCAGAACTGCAAAAAATCATGTATTAATTATCTGAACCAGTGAGAAACCTTTTACTCCTGTTACAATATAGCTAAAATTAATCAAAGACGAGAAAAGAGCCACAGAAACTCCAGTGTACTATTTAAAAATCTGTTCTCTTCTTTTTGAATAATTGTTTATGGAGTGTAATGCTTATTTTTTTAAAAAAGAACACCACTTTCCTTTCAGGAGTATAAGTTAAATTTGTCCTTTAAGAACTTCAGTGACCATAAACTCTCATTATTATAGTAATTGTTAGGAAAGTTATTTTCAATATAATCAATAACATTTGTGACTTAAAATTTTACTGCTTCGAACCATTTAATCATTGACTGACTACAACTGGCATAATAAATGTGATATGAATATGTATGAATTTTTAAACAATGTATGTACAAATCCCAATAAGCTTTTGCTTATTAGTAGTTTGTAACAATACAGATATGAAATTAACAGCTTTGAGTAACATGTTCTTATTAAAATGAGATGGCAGCAATCATTTCAACTGACATTTAGAAAATCTCATTTTAATCAGCCAGTGCAAGGTGTCGTATTACATGCAGAGAAAAATAGATATGCAAAAATAATGAAGCATTTTGTTTTGTAAAATTACTCAACATCATAATACTCTGAAGAAAACAAGAAATCTGCTAGAAGAGTTTTACACATAGTGCTGTATTGTAAAATATTAATCCACTATTATTCCAAAAGTAACGAAAATTGCCAGTGTGTCTTCCAGAGCCCACTGATACTGGAACAATTTTTTGGGGTGCTGAAGGTGGAAACCATGTATTTGGGTTATTATTACTACTTCAAGACAGAGGGTGTGGCCGCATCCTGTAGTTCCTGCACCTATGCCAAAGCCTCTATGTATCATCATTATTATTAACATAGTGACTGTGGGCAGGGACAGAGAAATAGCTTTACTATTGCTCACTTATTTTATAGCATTTATTTGCAGTTATAACATAAAATACTAAGGTGGCTATGCAAGCTCTTTGGTTCTTTACTAATCTTTAGACAGATGGGTGGGGGGCCAAGAAGAAACAATGAGTTCTAGCCCAAGCTCTTCCACTTACCGGTATTAATAAACTTCATGGCCTTATAATTTAGCAGGGTGTCTTCTTTCTAAATTAGAAGGCAGGCAAGTATCTTTCCTCCATTTTACAGATGGTATAGCTGAGAAGTTCCAGAACTGGAAACTGAATCCTATCTGTAGCATAGCAAACCCAGTTCTGAATCACAGCTATACTATCTGTCAGAATTGAATTGCCAAACTTATGTGTTTAAACATTATATTACCATCATCTCTGCAGCCAAGAATAGAATGCAGGAATCCTGACTAACAGTGTTCTGCTAAGGGTCACCAAATGAAATTAATAGGCAGCAGGTTTAAAACAAACAAAATGGAAGTATTTTTTTCACACAATACACAGTCAACCAGTGGAATTCCTTGCCAGAGGATGTTGTGAAGGCCAAAACTATAACAGGGTTAAAAAAAGAACTAGATAAATTCATGGAGGAGAGGTCTATCAATGACTATTAGCCAGGATGAGGAGAGATGGTGCCAGAAGCTGGGAATGGACAACAGGAGATGCATCACTTGGTAATTACCTGTTCTGTTCATTCCCTCTGGGGCACCTGGCATTGGCCACTTTCCGAAGACAGGATACTGGGCTGGATGGACCTTCTGTCTGACCCATATAGCCGTTCTTATGTACTGGCTAGCAAATAGTTGTTTAAACCACTAATATAGGATGTCACATCTACTACTACTACCAGGTACTCCATTAGCTAAAGTGGTAGAGGTCTGTGTAACTCATGCAAGGGTTTTGGATTCATAACTTGAACTCGTTTTGGTTTAAATATTAGTTTTTCAAAAATATATTTAAAAACATTAAGATTGCAAAGTCAATATTTTAAGTGTGTTGAATTTTTATAAAGAAAACGTAACATTGGTCTGTAAGGTATTAACGAGATACCACTGAAACACCCTTGCAGCTTTAATTTGTTTTTAACAAAGGTGTTTGGTTTCGGGGGAGGAGATGGGGTTTGGTTTTCTTTTAATAGCACGGTAACCTCCACATTCTGTATTATTGATTCTTCTGCTGTGTTAAAGTCTCCTGATAAATTGCTTTTGTTCATCAAAGTGTACTATTTTATACCATAAAGTAGATATTTTATCTATCTCATATAGCAACAATTTCCATGAAGACCCAAAAGATCTTCTGTTGGAGTTTTAAATTCTAGCTCCTAATTTTTGAATAGTTGAACTAGGAAGATTTAGCTAGTTCAAACCAATGGATTTCAACAGCTAAATCCACCCACACCTTAAAATTAAGTGCAGTTATTCTTCTCAACGGGAAGGTCTGCTATGAAGTTTTCCCCACATGCTTCCAATTTTTTAAAATAGTCTATGTCGTTCTACAGAAGTCAGTGACACCAACATGCATAACTGTTGAAATTTTCATATTTGAAGTAAATCAACTAAAATTTGGTATCTTAGTTAACATGAGGCTCTTATTCTACAGCTGACAATCAGATACAAGACACATCTAAGATTTATATTTGGTTACACAATACATTTGTTCAAAGTGATTAACACTGATTAATATTTCCAAAGGAAATGTGAACTTAGGAGTTCTGTATTTCCTTTCCCAGATGGAGATGTTCCAAAATGCTCTCCTATTTGTAGACTACTTTTCCTTTCTCCAAAAGTGACATTATACGACAGAATGAAAACTACTTCTACTAGCATCTATACCCTGTATACAGCAGAAACAGGAAAACAAGCCACACACCAAAAATAGTGAAAAGTGACTCACTGACCCCATTTTTGCATGTTATTTAATTGACCTACCAGCCAGATTCATCCTTCACAGGGACATAAGCACCTTCTCAGCTACAAGCCTAGCCAAAAAAACAAGCAAAACAAAGAGTGGTTTGGAGCCCAGCCTAGGGTAAGCCTTGCAATGCACAGGTCAGCTCTAGTTTAAATTCCAGCAGTGGCATAAGGTGGGGGAGGAAACAGTATAATTAATTAAAAGAACAACACACACTGCCACCACCACCACCATCACCTAGTTTTTATATAGTGCTTTTCATCCAGAGACCTCAAAGTACATTACAAAGGAGGTAACACCATTATTGATAGCAGGTTCAGAGGGAGACACAATTTATAGTCTGATTTTACCTCGTTCCAGCATCTTTGGACTTCACAAAACCTAAGGCCTGCCCTGCTCTTTTGGTATGAAATAGCCTCTCATATCCTGGTTACCTAATATCTTTGCTAGTGCCCCAGTTGCTTCCATTTAATCTACACAAAAATTAATGATTTTACAGTTAATCATCCTCCTTTGTAATTTGACAACAATTAAAGGACTGTGTTCTGGATCTTCTAGCAATGCAACCACAGTGTAACACATCTCCTCTATAATATAAAGTCCCTAGATTACTCACAAGAATATGGATACTCATGCACATGAAGGGGGTCTACCTGAGGGGCAAAAAGTAGTGGTATTCCAAACTCTGCCTACAAAATAAACTTCATCTATTCTAGAAGCCAAAATGAGACACCACTCCCAGTAGATGGTACAGATATTCAAAATATGACTCTGCATTCCAGTGGGTAGACTTGGGCAAAAAAAATTCAGCCAAAAGTAAATTCACCCCCAAAAAGTGTATTTTTCTGGGATGAGTTTCAGCGGGGAAAAACGTGAAAAAGTTGAAACAGTTTGTTTTAGCCATTTCATTTTATGAAATTTTTTGACTTTTCATTTTTGAAATGGAATTTGTTTTCAACAGTTAGCTAAGAAGTGAAAGACATTCAAAAACAACCTGAAACAAAGTGCCAAAAGAGTAGTTTTGGGTCAAACAAAATGTTTCATTTGACCCAAAACGATTTTTTCTTCTTTTCAGCAAGAAAAAAACAAAAAAATTCCATTTGGGTTCGGACAGAATAATTATTTATTTGCTCAGCTCTACTACTGGGTTCCTTGGGAGTGACTATTCCCCTCAGTGTGGTTTGGAGGGCCGCAGAGCCCAGCAACTGCACACGGCTGTCCTGTTGTCCTTCTTGGTAATAGCAAAGAAGGCAGTCAATGGAAGAATAACTATCTGTGCAGCAGCAGCTTCAAAGGACATGAAGAGGCAGCTAACACTGTCTGGAACAGCATTCCCAATCAGCCACTCAGTTATCTAGGTGGGCTGCAGGAGAGCAGACTGGAAAGAGTAGCGGCTTCCCTCTAAAGACCTGAAAAATCCCGCTCCCATCCCATCCTGCATTTTTATCTTACGCATTTTTCTTGCATTTTTATCCTACTCCCATCTGCAAAGACCATAGATCCCGCAAGAGAGACAAATTTCCCCACACTACTAAAAAATAAAACCCAAAAAACAGGTTGGTTATTATATATATATATACACACACACATATATATACACACACACATACTTTTACCAATTAAAGAATAAAACAAATCTTGCTTAAACCATGTAAAAATACTTCAACTCCTGTTCTGTTAGACATCTAGTCTTTCTATCCCACACTATAATTTAAGTATTAAAAACTTTATTTAAAAAACAAAAACAAAAAGGTGCTTTACATTTCTGAAAATCTATTTATGACAAACTAGTGAGCGAGGTTGTGGTTTCCCACAAAATTACTGCTAGATTTTTTTGCATTCCCAGTCCTGCCCAAAGGGGTGCGGGAGGCGGGAAGGGTGGGTGGCCCTGCCGCCCTCCCCAGAAGTCTGCTTGGACCACATGACCCAGCAGCCAGGCCCGGCTGGGGAGAGGAAGGGCTGGGGCCAGAGCCAGAAGGGAAGAGGCAGGGCCAGAGCCTCTCCTCTTCTGGCCACAAGGCACGGTGCCGCTCAGCGGCTGCCCTGGGACTCAGCTTCTCCAGGGACAGTGGCCAAGCGAGCCGGAGCCCTCCCTGCACGCTCAGAGTCGGCTCCCATCCCCAGAAGCTGAGTCTGGGCGAGGCAGGGAGTGGCGACAGCAGCAGCCCTCTCCCGGCCCAGGCTCAGCTCTCTAGGGACAGGAGTCGACTCTGAGCATGTGGGGAGCATGCGGGGACTCCGGCTCCTTCAGCCACTGTCACCAAAAGCTGAGCCTCGCGGGGCCGGGGGAGGGGGGGGTGTCGGCCTGCACCCTCCCAGGTAGCTGCTGTGCCGCACTGGGCAGCATCCTGGCGTGGCTCCGGAGCTGGGGGCTGGCCAGGGAGGAGTCACATAGGAGCTCATGCAGGAGGGCTCACGTGAGGGTGTCACTTGTCCCCACCTTAGCTGGTGCCCCCCTTTGTTTCCCTCTAGGGTGACCAGATGTCCCAATTTGAGAGGGACAGTCCCGATTTGTAGCTCTTTTTCTTATATAGGCTCCTATTACCCCCCACCCCCATCCTGATTTTTCACATTTACTGTCTGGTCACCCTATGTCCCTCCCACTAGTTGCCTCTGCCCACCCGCGACAAAGTATATTTTATCCAGTCCCACTATAGAGCCATGGATCCTGCAGGGCCCACAGGATTCCAGTCCCCCTGCTCAGCTCTCTCCCTAGAGCATGACATCTTATCCCTGCAGTTGACCTAGGGCTCATAAAATTCTTCTAAAGAGTCATTTTTTGCTTTAGAAGTGCATGGTATGGCAGGTATTTAAAAAATAAATAAATACAGCGATCTACACTCTCCTCCTCCCCCTTGCAGTCTGTGCAAGCTGACCTCTGTGTGCTATCATATCAGTACAGTCACTATAGTTTACAGGAACAAAGTATAAACATTTCCAGCAAATGTACTTAATACAAGTTTGTTTGCCAAGTGACTCTGCATCCTTCTTTGGTTATGGTTTGGAGAGGGGGTTTTGTTTAAATGAGAAACCAAAGTGGAAAGGTTTCCTATTCCCTCACCCTTCCTGTCTGCAAATACATGCTTCCTGGGTACACAATCATTATAAGATATGGGAGAAAATCGTGTGATTCTGTTGGAAAAATGCTGGCAGCACATCACTCGCTTATCGTCCACATTCTTGTCTATCATGTAGGTTAAAATAAGAAAATGTTCAACTATCGCCTTTGGGATCACAGATTAATATATCCCCTGCAGGAGACCCTTCCTGCTCCTAAATAATCTTAAGAACCACAATGGGGAGAAGGAGAAAGATGTAGGTCAGTGGTCTGGGCCATCAGATCAGATTCACACCCATTCTTAAGATCTTAAGGAGCTAGTTAGTATCAGAGGGATAGCCGTGTTAGTCTGGATCTGCAAAAGCGACTAAGAGTCTTGTAGCACCTTATAGACTAACAGATCTTAGGGAATCAAGCGCTTTCGTGGGCTAAGACCCACTACATCAGGAGCTAGTGTTAGTGGTGATTAACCTTAATGGAAGCAGAGCCAAGAAGAAGGTAGAATCAACTTCCTCCCCTACTCCTATTTACCTGGAATTTAATAGGTCATGGTCTGGTGGAATATATGGCAACAGGTAGGTCCAACGTGGAACCACTTGAGCGAGAGATCATGAGACTGAGCTAGCAGAGAATGTACACAGCAGCAGCTACCTGAGAGCAAATTAGGTAGCCTTACAGCCGTGTGTAATTAAAAGACTAGGGAAATTAAAAGGCTGAGTCACATGGAGCCTGAGAAAAATGTCTAACAACTTCAGGGGGCCGGGGAAGGGGAAGAAGCAGTGAGTAGAGCATGCCCAGACAAGGCAGCTGCAGGTCTTTGGATGGAATCAGAACTGGGACTCAGTGGTTAGAAAAGCTGTCCAAGCAGAGCAGCGGTAACTACCCTGGAGTGGGGGCAGAGGCAGCACTGGGAAGCAGGTAGGGTCCAGAGGAGTGTTGCCCCAGTAATGTATCCAGCCCCTGGTGCTCTGTTTACAAATGTTCATAGCTGGTAAAATGAAGTAGAGGAGATCTGGGAAACAACTCATGTATTAGTGGTATGTATTAGTGTTATGGTGCACTCCTAATACCTGTGACAGGGAACTTTGCCTCTTTTGCCCAGTTCTTCAGCCCTGGAGTGGCCTGTCTCTCTCCAAGTCTTCCAGGGCCTGGCCCTCCAGCCAGGCCACCTTTTAAGTGCCAGCCAGCCAGCAACAGCCATTTCAAATTGTGACTATTGTCTCAAGGCTGCTCCCACTGAAATCACTTTTTTTTCTTCTTTTTTTTCGGCCATTAGGCTCACACCTGTTTCTGTTGAAATCAAAGTTCTGTCTACAATTATGGCAAAAGGCTAAATATTAAAACAGCAAAAATTAGACCACTTAAAAGAATTTTGGGCATTTTTGTTAATGAAAAGCAGAAACGTCTAAAATAACCGAGAGAACATGGTCAAGGTATTTTCAGTACTTTATCTTTATTTTTTAAACTTTATTGCTTTGGGCAGTTTGAAACAAAAGTCTGTAGGAACAAAAAAATGTAGCCCATACTTATACACTAGGGGACTATCTGTAAAGCAGTGACTTTGAAATAAGATTTGGGGTCATAGTGAATCATCAGCTGACCAGGAGTTTCCAGTACTGAGATCACATAGGCTAATCTGACCTTAGGATATATAAACTGCAGAATCTGGAGTTGGAGTAGGGAAGTTAGATTACCTCTGTATTTGGCACTGGGACAATCGCTGCTGACACACCATGTTTTGGTGTCCACAATTCAAGAAGGATGTTTAGAGGAAGGCTCAGAGAAGAGCCAGGAGAATGTTTGCAATATCGGAAAACATGCCTTATTGTGATAGAGTGAGGTCCTTGAGTTTATTTTGCTTAATAAAGAGAATGTTAAGGGGTGACTTGACCAGCCTATAAGTACATATGTGGGGAGAACAAATTTGATAATAGAGACCTCTTCAACTTAGCAGAGAAAAATAAAACATGATCCAATGGCTGGAAGTTGATACTAGGCAAATTCAAACTGGAAATAGTGTGCACATTTTTAACATTTAACCATTGGAACAATTTACCAGGGGTTGGGAAAATTTTAAAAATCAAAATTGGATGTTTTTCTAAAAGATATACTCTCATTAAAACAGGAATTAATTCAGGCAAGTTCAATGGCATATGTTATACAGGAGGTCAGACTAGATTATCACAGCAACAGAACTCTGTGTATGATGAACTTTCAGTGAAGATGAAAAGTATGTTTCCAACCAAGAATAGTTGTTGCTATGCGTGAGTCATAAAGAGTTACTTCCTGAGACAGAGACTTTATTGGCAAACTTCACATCTCTCCACTAAGGAAAAACAATAGTATTATTCACCAAAAGGAAACAAAATATGCTCTTTTGGGTCTTAAGTGTTTTGACTTGTTTGCTTTTATTTTAATTTTAACAATTAGCCAATTTTCTATATAGCTTTATATTTTTCTTTCATCTTCTTTGTTCCATGAAACTGTGCACTAGTCATTGTTAAGCAACTGTGTAATTTTACTATCCATGCCAAAAACCTCACAAGCTACCACCCATCATTGAATCTCCTTTTTCAAAGTAAGCTAATCAAGAAGCCAGCAAAACCACCTTTCAACATCATCTGTTAGCCTTGTGGATTCTTTGAGGTAGGCTTCAGGCCAGAGTACGGTACAAAGACATAACTTGTTGCTCTGGTGGGTGATCTCCTCCTGTCCTTATCCTGCTGGACCTCTGTGTGCCATTTGATAATGCAATGCTGATTACTATATTCTCCTGACCCATCCACAAGAAGCTGCAGGAGCAAACAGAGATACCCTGAAATGGTATTCTAGTTCCTCCACCTCCAAAGCGCTCACCTCCAGCATCACATAAGACACTGTCCTCTCCCTCACATAGTCAGAATCTATATGAAGTCATTGGGAGATCTGGTCAGACAGTGTGAGCAGAAGTTCCAGCAGACATCTTCTTTATGTCTAGGCTTAGAAGAATTAGATTGGTATTGGTAAATGTCGATTCCACCATTCATACACACAAACTAATGGAAAAAAATATTTCCATTGATAACAATAGAAATTTACAGATAAGCAAAGCAAGCTAAAATTTTGACATATGATGCTGAGAATTTGTTGTAACTTTATAAAGCTTTAAGTTGTTGAATCTCAGCACCTGTTCCCATTAAATAATTATTGTTTCACCCCCTCACCACTGTTTGACCATCCATAATTTCCTACAACTGTAAACATTTAAATATTTAAAAATTGAAAAAATCCTTAAAAACATCAATATTATCTGTCAAAAATATAAATCTAATTCTATCAAGCCTATTTATATCAATCATAAACAGCACCATATCCCTGCTCTCTCAAGGTTTAACTAAAGTCATCTCCTGAATGATGAGCTGCTGGTTAAACCTGAAGTAAGACATAATTAAAGTGATGCTGGTAACCCTCAGTCAGAGGCAAACAACTACAAGATCTTTATCGAGCATGCTTAAAACTACAATACCCACCTGGGGAAGTGAGGAAACAGATTGACAGAGCCAGACGGGAACCCAGAAGTCACTACTACAAGACAGGCCCAATAAGGAAAACAACAGAACACTGGCCATCATGTACAGCCCTCAGATAAAACCTCTCCAGCAAATCATCAGTGATCTACAACCTAACCTGGAAAATGATCCCTCACTCTCACAGACCTTGGGAGGCAGGCCGGTCCTCACTTGCAGACAGCCCCCCCCAACATGAAGCAAATACTCACTAGCAACTACACACCACATCACAGAAACACTAACCCAGGAACCCATCCCTGTAACAAACTGCATTGCCTACTCTGTCCCCATATCTACTCAAGCAACACCATCAGAGGACTCAACAACATCACCCCCACCATCAGCGGCTCATTCACCTGCACATCTACTAATGTGATATGTGCCATCATGTGCCAGCAATGCCCCTCTGCCATGTACATTGGCCAAACCAGATAGTTTCTACGTAAACAAATAAATGGACACAAATCAGACATCGAGAATTGTAACATACAAAAGCCAGCAGGAGAACATTTCAATCTCCATGGACATTCAATAACAGATTTCAAAGTAGCCATCCTTCAACAAAAGAACTTCAAAAACAGACTTCAGTGAGAAACTACAGAGCTACAATGCATTTGCAAACTTAACACCATTAATTTGGGCTTGAATAGGAACTGGGAATGGCTGGCTCACTACAAATGCAATGTCCCCTCTCTTGATATTGACACGTCCTCATCAATAATTGGGAGTGGACCACATCCACCCTGACTGAATTGGCTTTCTCAACACACGTTTTCCACTTGTAAGGTAACTCCCTCTTCTTCATATATCAATATATTTATGCCCATATCTGTAATGTTCACTCCATGCATCTGCAGAAGTGGGTTTTTTTACCCATGAAAGCTTATGCCCAAATAAATCTGTCAGTCTTTAAGGTGCCACAAGACTGCTCATTGTTATTGTGGATACAGACTAACATGGCTACCCCTCTGATACTTGCAACCAAGAAGGGAAGGCCCATGAGTGCAGGAGACAGACCTTTGATGGAAACTGAACATAGACTAGAGAATTCACTCCTGCAAGAGGGCACTGCCTGCTCCCAGAACTGAATGTGTAACTTATTTCTCTTACACAGCTTTTCTGCAGTACATCCACTACATACCCGAACAAAAGCTCTATAAACTGATCAAGTTTCTCCCACAGGCTAGGAAGGAAGGAAATTGTTATTTTTATTTCTATTCTTGAAATTAGTCTCCAATAATATGGGAATGGGATATACCACCATACAGCCACTGGATCCTCCTTCCACTACCACGCATTCCAACAGCACACACGGAGGAGGAAGAAGTGGTAGAAGGACAAAGCTGCTATAATGCTGAAAGGTAGCCATGTAGAGGCTCCAGCCTTCTCTCTTCTCTGCCAGTGCCTGCCTGCCTGCCTACTCAGCCCCAGCCTGGAGTTTGAAGCACTGTTACTGGGAGTTAGCCTGAAACCCTGCTATCCCTTAACCACCATCGTCCATGAGATGCCCACTCCAGAAGACCGCCCCCATGACCAAGGGTGATCACCTGCAATCTGGAAAGCTCTGCCCATTCTACACAAACCAAGAGGGGCCTGCTCTCTACTTGGCCAATTCTCCAACAGACAGAGGCCACAGGGAAACCCACCCGTCTGACATCACTGCTGCCAGCCGCATGGCTCCAGTGTGCAGCAGCTGACAAGTAGCGGAGTTCCATAGCAAGGTCTGTGTGAGGTAGTGATTAGGGGGAAGATTGATGGAGAGGTTGGGGATGAAAGAATGTATGTATTGGGGTGGGGAGTGATGGAGCACAGAATGGACAGACTTTTTGGTGGAGCATTTAACTTTCAGAATGTTTCGGGCTGACAGAACGTTTTTGAAGGAGTCTATTATTCAGATTTTGGCAGCATTTCACTGCCATCAAATAAATTATTCATACTAGCTATGATAATGATAACAAGATCAACAGAATTTTTTGGTTAAGTCTGCAACTAAACGATCAGCAAGCCTCATTTAAAATCCTTCAGTGAAGCTGAGGCATAATTACATTTCTAATCTTACTGTGAGTGAGCCATTCAGTAACAGGTGATGAGTAAGTTACAATGTAGAAAAAAAGGGGATCTCTGGGTGTAATTAAAATTATTTTTGAATTGCTGGTTCCAAGAACCCAATGGCAAAACTCCAGAGATTCAGAGCCTGATCAGTCACTGAATTGCCCCAGTTTTATGCCAGGGAAACTTCAGTTTTGATAGAGTCAAACCAGCCTACAGCAGAAGTAAAGAACTGGTAAATCGGGCCCTCGTGGGCACGGGAAGTAGGAATGCGGGGGGTGCTGCAGCATCCCCAAGTTTTAGGGAGGGTCCCAGCTGCCAGCCCCACTCCTGGCCATGCACATGAGGTCCCGTGCCGGCCCCACACGCAGGATCCCAGCTGCTGACCCTGCTCCTAGCTGCACATGCAGGGTCCCCGGCTGCCGGTCCCACATGCAGAGCTCACTACTGGCCCCACACCTGCCCCCAGCCTCGGCCCTCTTATCCCTTCCCGTGTCCCCCCGTCCCTGTTCCTGGCCTCAGGTGCTGTGGGGACAGGATGGGGTACAATGAGGTAAAAGGGTTGGGGACAGTTTTGCTGGCTTTCAGCACCGCCACTATAAAAAGCATTCCAGCCTCAGACCAAAGAACTACTTAACTGCTATTTTAAACAGTAGTGTTGCCAAATATTTCAGAATTGGGGTTTGGGATCTGTTTACAGAAGAATAAACATTCTTAACAAGGTGATCTAATCATACTCTTTCACTTAGGACAGACTGTCAGCAACTAGTCCCTGCTTGATTGCTTTATTCCAGTTACCAAATGTACTTCCCAAAATAATCTACATTTCTAAATTAAAAATAACCTCAAACTACCTTTATCATTTTCCTGGTTTTGAAGTACAGAAAAAGAATACTAATTGCCATCTCATAATATGACACATTATTTGCTACTTCTTTCTGATTATCCCAGTCACACCTTATGTAAGTGATGTGGGCGGGGAGAGGCAGGTATTCTTTTAACATTGCATAAATCTACCCAATGTGAATATTCTATTTCCCTGAAGTTTGTGATAACTAGTGAATGGTCAAAGGGGGAGGTTCAAAGAGGGCAGTAATAGGTGAAGGGAATGTTGCCAAAGAGTGGAATGACCTGACCTAACTATGAAGCTGCAGTTCATAAGAGATATAGGAAACTTTTCAAGAGGTCAGCAAGTTATAAATGGTACTAAAAAATGTCATTCAATAGTTGTTATTTACGTCTCATGGTCAATAATCTAAGGCCAACATTTTCAAGGTTGGGTGCTCAGTGTTGAGCATCTTAATCCATATTTAGGCGCCAGAACAAGTGACGTGGTTTCTGGGGTGCTGAGCATTCACAGATTCCACTGTCATTTGTGGGAGAGAGCAGCATCTCTGGAATCAGGCCACTTTATGCTGATGCTTAAATATGAATTTGGGGACTGGAATCACATTTAGACTGGGGCTATTTTAAGGTGCTTTTATGCTTCCAGAGCAGTGTAAATATACTTTATGTCAAGGAGTCTTCATGTGGGCATTGCCAGAGTGGTGGAGAGTGGCTTTAGCGTAAATAAGAATCAAGTCCTTGTTACATAATTTCAGGCACCCCAGTTTTAAACTTTGGCCTAGGGTCGTGGCTGAATTGCGGCTTCTCTTGCATTGGTGTACCAGAGTGGGTGCAGCAAATTTACCTACCCGATGAATCCACACAGGCCCAGGCAGAATGCAGATACCAGTTCACCGTAGGCAGTGGAAGAGATTGGTTAGCACACCCAGTGCTGGCAATGAGCCAGGTGGAGAGGGCGTTGAATCAGTGCCATCCTACACACCTTTTAGCGTACTTTTCATTGGAATAAAATTTGACAGCATGGATTAGGAAAAGGTTCATGTTGCACTTTTCAACAGTACAGCATACCTCTGGTGCTCCCAGGGGTGTTCTGCACACCTCTGTCCTGTGCAGGTAAGTACAATGTTTTAAAGCACTTCTGATTGGTTGCTATTAACCCCCACATTGACAGCAGCACATTCCAGGCTTGCTGCTTCCGAAAAGATTGCGGTGATGGGAATGTTAGTGTAGATGAAGTGCTTGCAGACAGCCACATTTTAACCTCCATCTCATGTATATTTGCTCTGAGCAGAGTTAGATAATAAAGTGGTTAAAACATTGGCAGCTATTTGCATGCCTACTCACAAGAGCACTCTTACAACTGCTACCTCCAAATGAAGATCCACTTGTAGTAGCAAGGATGATAAACTCTAAGGGGGAAAGTCTGGGGTAGACTCAGCTGTACTGCATTCCCCATCCATACAGAAATCCAGTTGTGAATGAGCAACAAGTCTAGTTCCACTTACATCAGTAGGACTACTGCTCACCATGGTGAGAAAGGGATACACAGTCAGGTCTCAAATGTCTCTTTGCAAATGAGCTCTGACTTCTGACGAACTGGTGGAGAGGACATTGGAAAACAGAAGCAAAAATCTAGACTTTCAGGAAGCTGAGTTCCAATTACATCTTTTGTTGCCCCAGGAGCCACAGGAAGAGAGAAACTATTTAGCGACAAATTGGTCAGAAGAATTGACAACAATACCCAAAATTAATTAAATGTCAGAACATACCGGATGACAGCGTCCTCCTTCAACTGAGTCACACATGTTGGCTAACCAATAACCTACCTAAAGACAGACACTCATCCAAAATATTGAGGAATGTTAACGTTTACTAATAGTACAAAGTAATTAGTAAATTATGTTGTTAAAGCCTACCTGGACTTCAAATTTACTTAGGTTTAGCAACTTTGTAAATGAAAGACAAGTAACTCTTAAAAAAAAAAGCAGTAAGGCACATGCCTTTGTCAAAAAAGGAGTATAAGAGAGGCTGGGGATAGAGTACCCTTTCATCTTAGAAAGGCACAGGGAATATGATTTTAATATTCAAATTTGGCAAGCTAGCTGACACACCCCTCAAATTACTACACCCACATACATGGATGTGACTTGTGCACATACATTAGGCAGTTAAATGTCTATGCATTTTAGTTTTTTGTGTCAAGTTTGTACTGATCGTCGAAGGTGAGTTCCTGATTGTTACAATGGCTATTATTTTTAAGAGCTAGATTATGACTCCTCCCTTACACTGCTGAGCAGTTTCTCTTATGAATTGTCCCACTGATGTCAAATGGGAGTTCTTATGTAACTAAGCAATGTGTGCAGGACCCCTCATAGCCCAAGAATAAGGAACAGATTCTGTGACCTACAGTACACTCATGTTGAGTGGTGCCTTAAACCCACAGGTAGTCCCAGTGTAGTAATTAATAAGGGCACTAGAATCTTGCCCTAAATAAATATCCTTCTTGGAAAGTACAGGATGCATAAGCTCCCATGTATGTGGTCATGCAGACAGAGGCCTGGTGGAGACCATATTGAAAAACTGGCCAGTAAAGTGTCCAAAAGTAAACTTCTATTACAAATCACTCCCCATAGCTTATCTTCTCTTTTACAGTCTCCTGTATCTTCCATTTATTTTCATTCCAGCACTAAGTGCCGGTATCCTTCCTGGAAGGGAGAGAGTCAACTTGAAATCCTATTTCTATATGAAAGTGTTGTGCAATACCTTGTTATTACAAGTAACCACTAAGATTTTGGAAAAAAGGTTAGAGGAAATATTTTTCTTAATTCAATTTGTTCTTCTTTGTGCATTTGGCATCATTTTGCGTAATTATTTTCACTGTTCTGCAATGTGTCATAGCCTGGAAGTATGATGTTTTCATGCACTGCTCTGTAGGGGAATTGGCATTCATTTTCTTCCCCACATTCTGCAATAGGGCGTTTGACAGGAACTGCAGCAGTGAAGCTGAGACTGGCCTGTCATTTATTATTTGCATTCCTGTAACACCCAGGTGCCCCAGTTATGCAGCAGGACCCCATTGTGCTAGGCACTGTACAAACACAGAACAAAAAGTTAATCCCTTCCCCAAGGTGTTTACAATCTAAGTAATAAATTTATGAAATGGCAGGCAGGCATATACATAGAGAATGGTGGAAAGGGAAGGAAGAGCAGGTCCAAGCATGTTAAGTGATGTTGCTCTAAACCAGAGATCGGCAACCTTGGCACACGGGACCGCAGAGTAAGCACCCTTAGCAGGCTCTGCCAGTTCACTGATCACAGCTCCTACTGGCCCTGGTTCGCTGTTCTGGTCCAATGGGGGCTGCGGGAAGTGGCACCATGCTGTACACATCTTAATTTCCTTCACCCAATGACTTGCAGGTATAGTTATAAGAAACATTAATGTGAGCAGGGACAAAAATTCTTGATACAGCCAGTTGCACCTAAAGTGATAGTCAGTAGTACTTCACCCAGATGAATTAGAGGTTTGCTTTGAGCAACAATGAGTCCTGTGGCACCTTATAGACTAAAGGACATTTTGGAGCATAAGCTTTCGTGGGTGAATACCCACTTCGTCAGATGCATGAGGTTTGCTTTGGTGGCAGAATTACATTTGATTTTAGCCTCTAGAAGTAACCACCAACCAGTTAGGGGATGTCTATACTACACAAAACACCCAGCGTTTGCCCATGTCAGCAGGGCTGTGAGGCTACAAAATTGCCATGTAGACTGGGCTTGGGCTGAAATTTTCTAGCCCCCAGCCCTAGCCCCATGAGTCCACCTCAGGTGACCCAGTCCAACCACATTTGTTTTGCTGCAGTATAGGTTTAACTCGGTGTCCCTACTGAATGTCCATTGTTCTTTTTTCTATTTGTGTCCACTGCTAGAAAAAGATCATCCAAACAAACATCAGTAAAAAGGGAATCAATGCAGAGTGGTGTCAGCAACATTCCAAACCCAATGTAATAATGCTGTGTCATTTTTTATTCTTAGAGTAATCAAGATAAAAAGGCTAGTAGGTCTCTGAGACGTTCAACAGCTTATTGTTAAAGAAGAGTTCATTAATTCTGAATCAGTGACAATGGTGGCTGTAGAGAAAAGTTAATTTGCATAAGATGTTGCACCCCATTTAAAAAAAAATCACTAACTAGAATTGCAGAGTGTTCCCCTCTCTTTAAAACACCATTTCAAGATCAAAGATGATGCAAAGAACCCATTCTGTTGTAATCCCAGAGAAGGGCATCTCATTCAAAATGTTTCTTGATAAATGATAATTATAAGACTAGCAGCCCTAAGGTAGAGCAAATTTACAGCAACTTGAATGAGTGAGCAATAAGGGCTAGATGTGCATTCTAAACAGACAATGCCCTTCACTTTTAAATAAGAACAGAGTTCAAAAGGCTTTTTAAAAAAACTGCATAATTACAATACCTGTTTTATAAAGCAGCCAGCAACAAGGTAGTTTTTATTTTCTAGTTGGTTCTCCAGCATGAAATGAATGACTTAAAATTGTTTAGAGAAATTCAACATGTCCGTGTAGATGCTACAGAGAACAAGAGAGTGGCAATAACCCAGGGCTAGAAGAATAACTAACATGTTCATTTGTGATATGCAATGTAATTGTTGTGGGGAAGAAGAGTGCTTTATAAACTCAAAAGCCTGTCTCTCTCACCAACCAAATATTACCTCACCCACCCTGACTCTCTAATGTTCATTGTGATACAGCTGGGGCCTCCTTGTAACCAATTCCTATAATATCTGAGCTAAACACTCCATAATAGTTTATATTTATGCTATCCCAAAGGAACGCAATGGTTTTCTATCCCAAAGAAACCCAATGCCTTTGGAGCACTTAGGGATAATCCTGCTCTCTTTACTGCCACAAAATTGTAAATTGTCATTGGATAAGAGGGAAGATCCTTTCATGGACTGAGAACTGGTTAAAAGACAGGGAACAAGGGTAGGAATAAGTGGTAAATTTTCAGAATGGAGAGGGGTAACTAGTGATCTTCCGCAAGGGTCAGTCCGAGGACCAATCTTATTCAACTTATTCATCAATGATTTGGAGAAAGGGGTAAACAGTGAGGTGGCAAAGTTTGCAGATGACACTAAACTGCTCAAGATAGTTAAGACCAAAGCAGACTATGAAGAACTTCAAGAAGATCTCGCAAAACTAAGTGACTGGACAACAAAATGGCAAATGAAATTTAAATCTGGATAAATGTAAAGCAGGATTTCCCAAACTTGTTCCGCGGCTTGTGCAGAGTAAGCTCCTGCCTGGCCGCAAGACACTTTGTTTACTGGAGTGTCCGTAGATTCAGCCGCTCACAGCTCCCACTGGCTGCAGTTCACCATTCCCGGCCAATGGGAGCTGCGGGAAGCAGCGCGAGCCAGGCCACCGTTTCCTGCAGCTCCCATTGGCCGGGAATGGTGAAC